>CADEHL010001101.1:0-401118 GCA_902827135.1 Harpagifer antarcticus
ATAACAGCAGGGGGAATTGTTCCATGTCCCAATGTGGAATTCCACAGTAGTTTAACATAACAAATGCCCTTCAGGAAAATTATAAGAAAATTATGTAACTGTCCTTTCAAATTAATTGGAATACGATTTTATTTAATACCTAAACTATCTCCTTTCCACTGCACACTTCAGACTAAACTCTTGGAAACAGCTCATGTCTTTAAAACTGCTGCCTAAAGTTTAACACATAACATCCCATTAAAAATGTGTCGTCTCAATACCAAAGCTGACATAACCCCCAGTGCCCTTGTGACATCGTCAGGGATATTTTCCCTATTCAAGTTATATTGAATTGATGATATTGCAGTCTACATCCTGTACTTTTAAACTTCTCATTTGTTTGTGCATCTTATTTAGTAAAAATATGACTAGAGCTGCAAGTCTTCATCAATCTCTTTTCTTTTTTCATACCTCTGCTTTGTTGTTAGAATACACTTTTTGGAGCCTGCAGCAGATCCCAGTCTCTGGGCCTCCAGAGTTGTTATCAAACATAAAATATAAACATCTTGAAATAAAAATTAAGCAGAAATAAAAGTAAGATATATACAAATAAATCGTGAACAATACAAATCTGTAGACTGACAAATAAACACAATGCAGAGCCAAATTACAGCCATCATTAAAGCTAAAAGGATGGGGGCATCTCATTCTTATGGGTATACAACGCAGGGATATTGTCAGAGATTGAATAGAAAACAGTCTTCAAGAGGAACAGTCCCTTTTCTGCGACTCTGACTCGCCCTTTCTCCATTTACATCTCAAGCCCCTGAGCCATAGAGACCAGAGTGGGGCCACGTCCTGGTGAGGGAGGGTGTGTCTGCCGCAATATGGATGTTTCACTCTTCCTGTCTTTGTGCCCGTCTTTATCTGCTGTCATCCCAAGACAATATTTACAAAGAATGGAACTAGATATTGGAGAAAAAGAGCGTGTATGTGTGACCCACACAAAGTGTGTGAAAACAATTTTATGTTTATATTTAATATCATTTTATATTACCTGTTTAACAATGGACAGCAGGGGGCAGTAGATGGCAGAGTAACACTGCCGTAAAGGGGTTTGTTATTATTTACCATGGATGTATAATAGAGTGGCGAAGTCATGCCGATCTACTTCCGGTCCATGGGACCTTATTTCGGAAAGATAAGGTGTATTGAAGTCAATGGAGAGAGAAAACTTATCTTTCGATCCCGTTTAAATTGTGCCACGAATTACACATATGTTTGTCAATCTTAAAAAATCATTTCCATGTCAAAAAAGTCACAGTTTGTCGTAAAATGTTGAAATATAAGACTATGACAAAATACGCAACTAGAAAGACTACAAATCCCAGTCGCGTAAGTGATTTCATAACTGATGTCACAATTGTTTTCCTCCACTAAATATAAGAGATAGCTAGGATAAGATAACTTTAACAAGATGCCTGTGTGCTTAGCACCAGGTTGTTATCATACCAGCAATGGGTCTTGCTCGTTCTTTCGCTTCCTGTCTGATGAAAGGACCAGGAGTGGCTGGCTGGATCAAGTTAGCTACCTAGCTAGTAGCAAGCACGTTAGTTAGCATTACAGTCTTAGCCTTGTCATTTTTATTAGCCGTAACATCAAGTAACCCAAAATGTTAAACAGTAAGAGTAGTAGTTATTTCGCGAACCCTTTGAAGAGTACTGTCACACCGATGTGATCATTCTATAATACACCATTTAAGCCCAGGGGAGAAATGCTAACGCTACATTAGCACTGGCGATCTGTTACATTACATTTAGCTGACGTTTTTATCCAAAGCGACTTACAATAAGTACATTCGACCAGGAAGACACAACCCTGAAGAAAACAGAATCATATAAGTACATCAGGTATCATAGAGCCAAACATTTCAAGTGCTACTCAACTGGCTATAGATAAGCCAGTCCTTTATTAGTATATAAGTGCTTGTTAGTAATTCTATCGCTCGAAGTGGAGTCGAAAGAGATGAGTTTTCAGTCTGTGCCGGAAGATGTGCAGGCTTTCTGCTGTCCTGATGTCAATGGGGAGCTCATTCCACCATTTTGGAGCCAGGATAGCAAACCCACGTGTTTTTGCTGATGGGAACTTGGGTCCCCCTCGCAGCGAGGGTGCATCGAGTCGTTTGGCTGATGCAGAGCGTAGTGCACGCGCTGGGGTGTACAGTTTAACCATGTCCTGGATGTAGGAAGGGCCAGATCCATTCGCAGCATGGTATGCAAGTACCAGTGTCTTGAAGTGGATTCTAGCAGTTACCGGGAGCCAGTGAAGGGAGCGGAGGAGCGGAGTGGTGTGGGTAAATGTTGGAAGGTTGAAGACCAGACGAGCCGCTGCATTCTGGATGAGCTGCAGAGGTCGGATGGCACATGCAGCTAGACCAGCCAGGAGGGAGTTGCAGTAGTCTAGGCGTGAGGTGACGAGAGCCTGAACCAGAACCGGCGTGGCTTTCTGGGTCAGCTGGGGATGAATCTTCCTGATGTTGTACAGCGTATATATGCAGCAACGGGTTGTAGCAGCGATGTTTGCAGTGAAGGACAGGTTGTTAGCTAGGATTACTCCCAGATTCCTTGCAGTCTGAGTCGGGGAAACAACAGAGGTGCCGATGTGATTGTCAGGTCAATGGTGGGACAATCTTTTCCCGGAAGGAAAAGCAGTTCAGTCTTGTCAAGGTTGAACTTGAGGTGATGAGCAGACATCCACTGAGAGATGTCAGCTAGACAAGCAGAGATGCGTGCGACGACCTGGGTCTCTGAGCGGGGAAAGGACAGAATTAATTGGGTGTCGTCAGCATAGCAGTGGTATGAAAAACCATGCGGGCTAATGACTGATCCGAGCGAGTTTGTGTACAGGGAGAAGAGGAGGGACGAAGAACAGAGCCCTGAGGGACCCCTGTAGTTAATTGACAAGGGTCGGACTTGGACCCTCTCCAAGTTACCCTGTAGGTACGGTCTTTGAGGTATGAGGTGAGGAGGGAAAGTGCAGAGCCTGAAACTCCAAGTTCTTGGAGAGTGCGAAGGAGGATCTGATGGTTCACCGTGTCGAATGCAGCTGACAGGTCCAACATGATGATGACAGGGGAGGGATGCTGCTTTGGCAGTGTGCAGTTCCTCAGTGACAGCAATGAGAGCAGTTTCTGTGGAGTGACCTGCCTTGAAACCAGACTGGTGCGGATCCAGAAGGTTGTTCTGATGGAGATAACAGGAGAGTTGTTTAAAGACAGCGCGTTCAAGTGTTATAGACAGGAACGGGAGGAGAGAGACAGGCCTGTAGTTTATAACATCAGACGGGTTGAGAGTGAGTTTCTTTAGGAGAGGGTTTACTCTTGCCTCCTTGAGACTGTTTGGAAAGTGACCAGAAGTTAGAGAAGTGTTGATGAAATGGGTGAGAAACGGTAGAATATCAGGAGCGATAGTCTGAAGGAGGTTTGAGGGGATAGGGTCCAGAGGACAGGTGGTAGGGCGGGCAGAGGTAATGAGGGTAAGAACCTCACTTGGAGAGAGAGGGGAAAAGGAGGTTAGTGTGTGGGTGAAAGGAGGGTCTGGTGACCCAGCGGTGAGTAAAGGTGAGTCAGAAAAAGAAGAGCGAATATCATCAACCTTTTTTTCAAAATGGTTAACAAAGTCGCTTGACAGAAGTGAGGGGGGAGGGGCTTTGGGAGGGTCCAGGAGGGTGGAGAAGATGGAAATAGTTTTTGGGGATTGGAATAGGAAGATTGGATCTTATCTGAGTCTGAGTCTGAGTCTGTCTGACCCTTGTCAATTAACTACAGGGGTCCCTCAGGGCTCTGTTCTTGGTCCCCTCCTTTTTTCTCTGTACACAACTCGCTCGGCTCGGTCATTAGCCCGCATGGTTTTTCTTACCACTGCTATGCTGACGACACCCAATTGATTCTGTCCTTTCCCCGCTCAGAGACCCAGGTCGTCGCACGCATCTCTGCTTGTCTAGCTGACATCTCTCAGTGGATGTCTGCTCATCACCTCAAGCTCAACCTTGACAAGACTGAACTGCTTTTCCTTCCGGGAAAAGATTGTCCTACTCTTGACCTGACGATCAACATCGGCACCTCTGTTGTTTCCCCGACTCTGACCGCAAGGAATCTGGGTGTGACCCTGGATAACAACCTCTCCTTCACTGCAAACATCGCTGCTACAACTCGTTGCTGCAGATATACGCTGTACAACATCAGGAAGATTCGTCCCCAGCTGACCCAGAAAGCCACCCAGGTTCTGGTCCAGGCTTCTCGTCATCTCACGCCTAGACTATTGCAACTCCCTCCTGGCTGGTCTACCTGCATGTGCCATCCGACCTCTTCAGCTCATCCAGAATGCAGCGGCTCGTCTGGTCTTCAACCTTCCAAAATTTTCCCACACCACTCCGCTCCTTCGCTCCCTTCACTGGCTTCCCGGTAACTGCTAGAATCCACTTCAAGACACTAGTACTTGCATATCATGCTGGCGAATGGATCTGGCCCTTCCTACATCCAGGACATGGTTAAACTTTACACCTAGCGCGTGCACTCCGCTCGGCATCAGCCAACGACTCGCTGCACCCTCGCTGCGAGGTGGACCCAAGTTCCCACTCAGCAAAACACGTGGGTTTGCTATCCTGGCTCCAAGATGGTGGAATGAGCTCCCCATTGACATCAGGACGGCAGAAGCCTGCACATCTTCCGGCGCAGACTGAAAAACTCATCTCTTTAGTATTCCACTTCGAGCGATAGAATTACTATCAAAGCACTTATATACTAACATAGGACTGGCCTTATCTATAGCCAAGCTGACAAAGCACTTATATACTAAACATAGGACTGGCCTATCTATAGCCAGCTGAGTAGCACTTGACAATGTGTTGTCTCTATGATACCTGTTGTACTTATCTGATTCTGTTTTTCTTCTGGGGCTGTGTCTTCACTGGTCGTATGTACTTATTGTAATCGCTTTGGACCAAAAGGCGTCTGCAAATGCAATGTAATGTAATGAATCTTGAAAGAAAGTGCTTTTTGCCTGAGAGATCGAAGCAGAGAAAGAGGAGAGGAGAGCCTGATAGGTTAGGAGGTCGTCACAGTGTTTGGATTTCCACCGTTTCCGCTCTGCTGCCCGAAGGACGGTTATATTAGCACGCAGTGCGTCATTTAGCCAGGGAGCAGGAGGGGACTGACGAGCCTGCCGAGATGTGAGAGGACAGAGAGAGTCCAGAGAGGATGAGAGAGTAGAGAGGAGAGTTTCTGCAGCAGAGTTTGGAGGCAGGGGTTGGAACAAGTCAGAGGAAGGGAGGGCTGAGAGCACAGATGAGGCAAAGGTAGAGGGAGAGAGGGAACGAAGGTTACGGCGGACAGGTGCAGGATGAGAAGAGATTAGTTTGTTATGTTTGGAAAGGGTAGAGAGAATGAAAGGAAGAAGTGATCGGATGTGTGGAGCGGGTTTACAGAGAGGTTAGAAGTAGTGCAGTTCCTTGAGAATATGAGATCAAGGACATTGCCAGCTTATGAGTTGGTGGGGATGGAGACAGTGAGAAGCATGGAGACAGTGAGAAAGCAAAGGCGGTTAACAGAGATGTTAGTTGTCTATCTTCCCCGTCTGGAGGTTGAGTCTCCGAGAAGTACAGCCGGAGGGCCAGTTTCAGGATGTGTGAGAGGAGATGATCTAATTCCTCCAAGAAGTCCCCAAGGCACCTGGTGGACGGTAGAGAACAACAATGGTTAATTGTATAGGATGGGTTACTATGACGGCATGGAATTCAAAGGTGGAAGGAGTGAAGTTAGGTAGCTTGAAGAGGGAAAAGCTCATTTGGAGAGAGCAGGAGACCAGTGCCACTCCTCTGCCAGTGGGTCTGGGTGTATGGGAGAAGGAATATGCTGTGGGAGAGAGCTGCTGGGGTGGATGTGTTGGATGGAGTAATCCAGGTCTCAGTGAGAGCAAGGAAATCCAGGGACTGCAGGGAAGCGTAGCCAGAGATGAAGTCAGCCTTAGGAACAGCTGACTGGCAGTTCCACACCTGAAACTAGATGTTGGATGTCAGTGGAGCATGTGGGATAGACGAGAGCAGGCCTGTTATATCGATTACGAGATACACGGGGCCAGTGATAATTGCGAGTGGACACATGAACAGGAATGGAGAAAATACACATGATTATAGCATGAGGGGCTAAACAACCAAATGAAATAAAACACCAGCAATACTTAGCTCAATCAAAGTAGGATTTGCCTCCTCTTTGCCACCCTCGTGACTCCAGCAGGACTCCAATGTCTTTGTCGGTCTTACTCCAGCAGGACTCCAATGTCTTTGTCGGTCTTCGGCTGTCTGACGCTCCAGGAAATAAGCTACCTAAAATGGAGCCTGATTGCTGAGTTCTCACAGCTGTGGGGCCACGCCCCTCTAATTAGTTAACTCTCTACAGCTGATGGGCGACAGCTGAGTGGCCCTGCCTATATTGTAATGCAGGCTTGAATGCCCGACAGAGACCTGTGTTACAGGTTCCCTTGAGCAGATCTGAGATGTAAAATCTCTCAAAAGTGCCGTTTTAGCTACAATAACTGCAGAACAATTATACAGAGTAGAATAAATGAAACAGAGAAGTCTAATTAAACAAGAATATAACTTACAGTGGTTGCTTTGTCAACAGGTCGTGTCGTCACCCGGTCGATATGCACACTGTTCTACATGCTATCTGCAGAGCTGCACATAACTGGTGCGCAGGTGCGCATGCGCACCTCCGCCAAAAAAAGAGCACCGGGTCATTTGAAAAAAGGCACATTTGCGTACCAAGAGGGAGAGGGAGAGAGAGAAGAGAGAGAAGAGAAAAGAGAGGAGAGAAGAGAGAGAGAAAGATATTTGCGAGTTGCATATGAACTCAGGGCCGGCCCGTAGCACTGGCGTTATAGATGTTCGCCTAGGGCGCCAGATCTGGGGAGCTGGCAGTTCTGGGAGGGAAAAAAACATTTTTGACCGTTGGGGCTCATCCTAATTTTCGGCCTTGATGTAACAATATTCATAATTAAGTAAATGTAACACCCTTTTCACCCCGGTTACACGTTTCATTTGCCCTGTACAATGGGCGCTGTAAGTGATGAGAATGGGGGATGTTGGCTGGCGCCCGCAGCTCACAGCCAAAATGCGAGTGAGCGAGGGAGAGAGAGAAGGGCGCACCGCCCGGTGTTGTCATTAGAATCTGGTGCTAGCTGCTCTAACGGATATAAGAAGAAGATGTTTCTACAATAATGTGGAGGGAGAGTCCTCTCCAGTCAGACTGAGAGGCTCAGTGAGGTAAAGGACTCTGAGTGTTAGATCACTTTAGTCTAAGTTATCTCAGTGGGTCTCAAACGGTTTGGTCACAATTTATGTAAACACATATTTCCAAGGCACTCCTTTATAATTATTGGGATAAACAGGTTTGAAATCATTCCAATGTATACTATAGGACAGTAACCCAAAAATATCCTTTAAAACTGGAGAGATAAAAAAAAAAAAATGCATAAATAAATGTTAAGGTAAAATAAGATATGAATGAACAACACAAATAAAATAAGTTACATTCATTTGTTATTGGCTATGGTAGGTTATTGGTTATGTTCACATACTTATTTGATTACATCCATTTGTCTAAGATGACAACAGAGACTTTCGACCCAAACCCAGCTGTTGACTTGTGGATGCAAGCAGCTAATCACAGACTCAACCAGAGAGAAAGAAGTAGGAGGCCTACATCATCAGCTACCATGTCTGACAGAGAGGAAGACAGTGAGGAGAACAGTCAGGAGGGTAGTGATGACAGCTTGTAGGATTACTGGTCGTGCTAATGTTGTCTTGTGTTCACCTCTGCATGTGTGTTCTGTGTTCACCTCTGCATGTGTGTTCTGTGTTCACTTCTGCATGTGTGTTCTGTGTTCACCTCTGCATGTGTTCTGTGTTCACCTCTGCATGTGTGTTCTGTGTTCACCTCTGCATGTGTTCTGTGTTCACCTCTGCATGTGTGTTCTGTGTTCACCTCTGCATGTGTTCTGTGTTCACCTCTGCATGTGTTCTGTGTTCACCTCTGCATGTGTTCTGTGTTCACCTCTGCATGTGTGTTCTGTGTTCACCTCTGCATGTGTGTTCAGTGCCATGTGTCTGGCAAATAAAGTCAAGAGCCCCTCAAAAGTTACGGTTTATTTCATTTTAAGGATGAGCACCAAGCAACATCTTCAGCTGCTCCTTTGAGAACCAGGGCAAAAAAGTTATGTGCACCCCTGGCTATCTGCACAAATGCTTGACATTAAACATTAAAAAGATCCGGCAGTTCAGAGAGAATCAAAGGAAGGCAGGCAGCTTTGCATGAGTTTCATTGTGTTGATAGTGTGGGTAGTCAATCACTTTTTTGACAAGACAGTAGTGACGGCCATCTTGGTGACGTGTGTTGTTGTGAGAGTCTGTGAGACCAGAGATGTAGATCATTCAGCGTTTCACATAAAAAAATGTGTTACTTCACAGTTTTACAACACATTTTTATTTTTCTGACTTGCAAAATGATCTTTTAAATTGACAAACATCATATGTGTAATTTGTGGCACAATTCAAACGGGATCGAAAGATAATCTTTCTCTCTCCATGACTTCAATACATAATTATTCCGAAATAAGGTCCCATGGAGCTCCCTCGGAAGGGGAGGGACTTCGCCTCTCTATAAGAACGAGGCTGCAGTCGAATAGTCCAAAAATCAGCTTCTAAGTTCTAACTCTCGTCTATTCCTTGACCTCTGAGTGAAACGTCACAGGGTTTAGGGATAGTGGATAGGAGAATTCAAAAGGACTTAGGAGAAGAGACTGCGGTGCTTTAGAGTATCCAAATGCACTTTCACTATCCGACGTGTTTATGATGCGCCAGCGGACGTCATTTTGTGCGTCTGCTGCTGTGGGGAAACTATGAAAACTACAGTTTTCTATACAGCGGACTACAACATGGATGTATAATGAGAACGAGGGACTACTGTAAACTCATCTAGAGACTCTGCACCGTGCTCTGATGCTGTTGTAACTTTCATGATATAATTTCTCGGTCATAATTAGTTGTTTCCGTGAACGGCCGGCTGTTGTGTGACGGCAAATGCTGCGGCTGCAAGGCATTGTGGGGCAGCATTTTCGCATGTAGTACTGAACACGTAACATGAACTTGCCGGGCGGCGCAGTCCCGTGGGTACAGACCACTCTTTCCCAATGTAAGTCAATGGGAAAAAGTGTTTCCGGGCCCAGCAACCTAACGGAAGTGTGGTACCGCCATTTAGCCACAACGAATATTTTCCTCAGAGTCCGGTGCACTTCCTGGGGGCTTGTTATTTACGCGTCTGCCGTAAAATGTCTGACGTGATGACGGAGCTGTCGTTAGCTTGCCATTCTGGCAAGACTCGCCAAATGACCAGTAAAAGGAATTCTCTGCTCATACTTTCTCCTGTTTTACAGGTCAGTAATGTGTACAGATTGTCACAAATGTTATAAATCGCAATGTCTTAAGTTTGAAGTGATGTTTAGATGTTGTTTATTATGTTTAATGCCGTTTAATGCCGCGTAGAAGACCACCTCGTGGTGGCTGTGTGTATGTGTAATGGCGGTTGCTATTTAGATGTAGTAGACTCGCGCTCCCTGATGAAAGTGAATGCAAGTGAATTGTTTATAGCTAGCAAGTGTTTTAGGTGTGTTTTGTATTGTCTATTACCTCATTCACACCAACGGTGTTTCAGGGCCGGTTCGGAGCTGGAGCTTGAAAAGTACTGGGTTTTCCTGTTCACACCGCAGCGGAGCAGCCTCTTAGCTCCGGAATCCGGTTCGTTTCAAGCACCAAAAAATTGTCCGGCTGGAGCAAAAGCACCGCATACGTCACGCTTACGTGGAGGCGGTGGCAGGGGCGGGATCAACTCCTGAACAACAACAAGAAGCCCGCGTTTTATCCAGTTTGTACACAACGATGGAGAAACTTAACAAGCAGCAGTGGTCCACTGAAGAGACCAGCTACCTACTGGGAATCTGGTCTCCCTAAGAGGTACAGAGGAAGCTGGAGCACAATCGGCCATTGTTGTTGTTGGTGTGAGCTGTGAGGGGTTTCCGCGCGGTTTGGCTTTATGGAGCAGGCACGCAAACGGTTACATCAGGACTCTGGGCGGTGTGAAAAGAGCCGGAGCTAAACCCGAAGAAACCCGGAGTTGCGTTGGTGTGAATGAGGTATATGTGTCCTATGCTCAGTCATAATTTAATTATTATAAATGCGTGTTGCTTGATGCTAATGCTAGCATATATTAGACCAATGCTAATACTTTGCCTGAAAAGGTAATTAACAGTGTTTGAATACAGCACCAATATCTGCTTTGAAGCAGTACATTCTTATTTGGAGTCATGATGTTAATGACACTTGGTTATACACAAATGTGTTTATTTTGAATACTTCAAGCATACAAGTATATTTTGAAGACATGAACATGTGTATATATTGCGAGCAGTAAAGGGCAAGGACAATTGTGTTTTGTTTTGTGCCAATTGTTAATAAATTCTGGCAAGACCCGCCTGTTTTACAGGAATATCATCTGTCATCGCACCCTGCATAGCGGGGCCTGTTACATGTGCAGGGAGGTTGTCACTTCATGGTTCCCTGCTGATTCTTCTGAAAGCACTTTCTTCAGCTTCACAGAAACCTCATCCACTGAGTCAGAGGAAAGGGAGCAGATCCAAATTGTGCTGCACTAACCTGAAGGCTTGTTCTGATTTTATATTGACACGATAAGGCAAAGATTTCAGGCACATCTAACGGATGTGGGGTTCTGAGAATATGAAGATTGAGCTGTGATAAAATAAAACTGCTGTTACCTATTGTACAAATATAATGCGTGTCAAACACACTATATTCTTCTTTAGTCTTCATTCACATTTCACCGTTTACATTCACGTTTCTTTATAGACTTTAACACTGTTTTCAGTGATGCTGTGTTTAACTCACTGCAAAATATAAGGCTGCAGCAACATGTGCTCAAGCCTTTTATGGTGAACAGACACAAGTAGTGCTAATGACTCATCAAGCAGCAAGGTACAGATTTAAGGGTCACAAAGCTACTTCAGCTAATTTCATTCAAAAAGGTTAATCCGAACCACTTACATACTTGTTATAATATAGAAATGTAATTAGTAAGATTGTTAGAAATCACAAGTCTCTCCCCTCTCAACCTGCATCACCACCTCTGTCAATCAAGTGTAGACCACTCCCCCACCAAAGTCTTTAAAGCTCCGCCCTTCAGGCCAGTCACTCACTTCCTTCATTTCATTTCACATCTTTATTTATCCAGATTGGTCCCATAGAGATCATAGATATCTTTTTCAAGGGAGACCTGCAGCAATTAGGTTCCACATGAATCATAAAACAACAGAGATTGAGGAACAAAGGAACAATCCGCCTTGATTCCCTTTGACCCATACCTATGTTAAAGAAAAGAGTTTAATCCTGTGGATGCATGAAATGATATAAAAACATCCACAGCAGCAAAACCTTTGTCAACTATCATTTGAGAATAAAACGTTAAAACGGCCTGCTGGATCCAGTGATTAGATGTGCACACCACATGGGATGTTCGACGAACCACCACTCCAACAAATTATAGTTTCTTCAAAGATACTTTAGAGAGCAGCATTTATGTACGACCAATTGCATTCGTAACTGCTCCAATATCTGCTGCTGTGAATGTGAATGGAAATGTTTATTTTTTACCAAATTCGTATGAAATTACTATTGCACTTAGAAACTTTTATTAAAAACAATTCTGTAGGTTCGTCACTATCAGGGACACTTCTTGGATCCTTTTTTCGTATAATATATTTAGCTATTCTTATTGCAGAGCCATCCAGGGCTCCTTCTTTATATTCGTCACGTGTGAGATTTTTTATTTAAATACATTATTAAAGTTATTAACCAAATTATGAAATTATTCATTTTATATACGGTAATACTAAGGAGGCATAGGCCTATATGATGATAAAATGTTTGACATTATTGATATTAAAAAAGTGATTTTTTTTCCCCATGTCATTCGTGTGTTTTTCTTATAGAAAGTGAAGTTATTTATTTGTAAGCTCTAAATCCAAATGTTTCCCTCAATGGCCTTTGCGCCCTGGCATGTGGCCTTTCCCCCCTGAGTGTGACACCAAAGGCCAAATGGCCTTGCCCCTAAAATGACGAAAATCCAGGCCTGCTGATAAGTCTTTTTCTAATCTACCAAAACTATTACTGTTTCATAAACAAAAGTGTGCATTAATGTAATGCACAGTCTTCAGCTGCTCTATAGACTGTATGTATTACAATAACGCAAACAATATGTTGTTTTTATTTATTTCATTTAAGTATTGCCAGTTCTGCACAACCCTCTGAATATTTTGCACGTTTCTGCTAACTCTCTCAGTTACACAGCTTTCTGCTGTCCATAACAATATGGCACATCGTTTATTGTATTAGTACTTTACAATGCTATACTGCAGGTCGTTTTTTGGTATATCCAGATTTCATGTAAGATCATTTTCTATATCTTAACGTTGTTTTTTAAATAGTTTTCTTTTTGGGATGTTTTCCTAATATGAAACGTTATGTATGCAACATGTACACCAAGGGGAAAGCCCTTGTATGTGTAAACCTACTTGGCAATAAACCTGATTCTGAAAACACAGCGCAAATATGGCAAAAAAGAAAACAAAGGAGGAGGAGGAGGAGGAGGAGGAGGAGGAGGAGGAGGAGGAGGAGGAGGAGGAGAAGGAGGAGCAGGAGCAGGGGGGGAGTTCATGTTAAGGAGCAGAGTGTCTGTGTGAATCACTCCCATAGATTTTAGAGCATAGACCACTGAAACCCGATCAGTGTAATCTTTCAACATGGAAATGGGACATCAGCCTGCAGTGATTTGTCAGCTGACGTCAGGCTTCAGTTCAGCCACACTCCCCCTGCTGAGGGAGCTGACCCTCTTTCACCAGCTCTGACCTTTGATGTTCTGCAGAGCTGCTCACCAAAAGCACTAAAGACGTGTTCAATTCTCTCGTCTCAAGTTTCAGAGCTGGAATCTGATCCCTCATTACCGCATCACCTTCTGCTCTCAGTCTTCGGTTTTGCCCGAGGAAATATTGGCATTGTTTTTTTCAGAAGAGTAAATAACTTTTAGGAGATAGCCTCTCTGGAATTTGATACAAGATGGTGCTATCCAGAGGGGGAACAGGTATTCAGATGCTTTACTTGAGTTAAGTACCATTACATTATTGTCAAAATACTTAATTAAATGTAAAATTCCTGCATTCAGAATCAGAATACCTTTATTATATATAGAAATGTTATTCATTGGGATAAACCCCTTGAGATGCACCATCTCGTTTTCAAGGGGTTCCCGCAAATGTGTGTGGGACATTTACGTTGTTACAGCAGAAAAAGAGCCACAGACAGCTTAATGTTACATAATGTTACATATCTTACATGCATTAAAAAGTACTAAGTTAAACAAAAAAAAATATTTTTTGCTAAATGTACTTAAAGTATAAAAAGTAAAATTACTCATTGTGCAGAAAAATGGCCTTTATGAGTGTATATGATTATATTTATACCTGACATGTCTAGATAATATTGTTGCATCAAGTAGAATTTTACTGTTGGAGACAAACAAAGTTCTGATTACTTTTTGTAAAATATTTTTAATCATTTAACTATTTTTGCTGAATTAAAGTGTTAGTCCACTACTTACATTTTTAGAGATGCACTTATTTTATGAAAAAAATAGCTAAAAAATGTAGCGGAGTACGATAACATTGTTTACCTTTTAAATGTGGAGTAGTACAAAGTAATATAAAATGGTAATACTCAAGTAAAGTACCTCAATTGTACTTTTACCCGTTGGTTAGCAGTTTCAAGTGAGTTTTTTGTGTGTGCAGTGCAATTATTTAAAAATATAAAATAAGGATACCTAACGCATATGTGTACAGTGTAGGCCCACATTTTATGATTTAAATATGCTATGCCAAGTTATAAATGAAGTAAAAGTGGAGTAAAATTGGTTGAAAAAGTAGTTTGCCTGGGGCCAGTTATGCCGAAAGATTCCATAAATCTGACAGCTGTATTTTCTCTTGAAGCAGCAGCGTGTTGAGTTCTAGTGGAGAAGTGTGGGGAAATGAAGATTATCAATCTAATACTGCAACTAAACAGGTAGATACATACATATTGCAACTACGAGAAACAAATGCATAACAGTATTCACAAATTCTGATATGCATTTTACTCAGGATTTACCACAATGTTATTAAAGAGACGTGTTATAACTACATAGTGCCATCATGTGGTGAGATACAGAAAATGTTCACATACAGAAAAACATATGAAGGGATGGGCCCCTCATAAGGCTTATACATGAATACTGTGTAATATATTTACATGTTTAAGAAGTACAATTTAAGACAAGCACTAGTTTCATATGTGGGCCATATTCCGTTATACTTTGAGAATTTGCTGCGGGACAATTACAAACGTACAATGGGCCACAGTTGGCCCCCGGGCCGTAGTTTGGACTCCCCTGAAAAATACATATTTTATAACAGGCTGTCAGTGTATTCTTACAGAAATGTAAATGTGCAGTGAACCGAGGCATTTCACTTAAAGACTCACTCCTTCTAGTCGATGCCAGGAAAATGGTGTTTACGTGTAAATGTTTGTGTTTAAGCCTATACCTTAAATTAAAAGGGTTTAATTTTTACACAATAATCTGTGACTGTACATCAACTGTGACATGACTACTGAGGAAATTGCAAGAGGTTCATGAGAGACAGGTCTATGTTGCCTATAACGCTTTAATTTTAAGTGAAAACATGAAGGTGTAAATAACAGAGATCAGCTGACTCTCTGTTGTTCTACTGACAGCAAATTGGTGCCTATCAGATTTTATTTTTTTACTTTTTCCATCCAAATCATTTGATCTGGATGTGTGAACTTCAGCAATTTCAAGAGACATTATCATAAAAGATGATTCATACAAATGTGACAATATCATTTTTGGGGGGTAATCGCACATGAGGATTTAAGTAGATACACAACTCTCATGGTAGTAGAAGTGAAAGTACTGAAGCTGAACCAGCAGATGTCAGCAGAAGTTCTGGTATCATCTAATAGCCTGTTAAGCCCTGAGCCTGTTTTTCAGGTCTCAGGCTCGAAAATGACATTCCCAGAACAAATGACCATATCTTCCCTTCTAAAAGGGTTAAATTAATAATCTTTTTTCTCAAAGTAATGATAAACCTGTGAGTTGGATATAGAAAAGTCAGAATCAATATAGATGTTTTTATTTTAAAGAAAATTCAGATTGAACATGGTAAAAAACTGTAAATTATAGTGTCCGTCCAAACAATATTTTGTACTTATAGTGAAAACTAACCTTGGATGATGGGTTAGTAGACTAAAAGCTTTAGGAATCCAAAGTACGACATATAATAAGTACCCTGTATCAAGATTGATGCAAAACAAGTGATATTTGACCTTTTTAGACAGATTTAGCAAAAAAAACCTCTTCAGGGGCCATTTGGGTGGATTTTCCTTATCTCTGGCCCCCCTTCTTCGATGTTGACATGTGACATCTCTTTCTGACCGTTAGAGCCAATAGAATCGAAGGGGAATCTCCCCACACACACACATGGTAAAACAAAAAGGTGGGGGCTTCGCGCACCCAGTTTTGCTCCAGAGTGAAGCTGTCTCTAGGTCTGACATCTCAAAACCGAAAAGCAGATTTATTGCTGATGGATTATCAGAAATCATTCAAAGTGACACAGACAAATTGGATTAACCTATGGATTAACTTCAGCATCATTTTTATCGTTGTAATGCCATTGAAGACCACTTTTGACCAGACTACCACACAGGTGAGCCATTTTGCCGTTTTTAGCTAACTAGCTCCATATGTTTTGATGTGTGTTCTTGTTATTATCTCCGAGAATTCGTATAATTGAGTGATAATGAAGGTACCCATCGATTCTGTGTCCCCTCACGATGTGAAACGATGGGTTGAGATGTGCAGCAAAGATAAATAATAAGGTTTTGTGAGTGAATTTCGGTGCAGTCATCTGTGCATTTTTCGCTCGTTGCTAATTCAGAGGCTCAACGTTAGCATTGTGGTTTTTTTTTTGAAAAAATGTTTTAAATGATGAGTTTCTTTCCGTTACATGGATATAAAACATTCATAGTTTATTAAATGAACATGCCCTCAGACACTGTTTTCTGCAAGATATAGATCTCTCGGGCTTAACAGGTTCTGCAAGGCATCAGACGGAGTGTATCATACAGTCTAATGTCTTCGTCTTTTCAAACCTTTATTTATACAAATAAATCCCATTGAGATCATTGATCTCTTTTTCAAGGGAGACTTTTGCTTTCTGTTCACATATTTCATTCCATGTGCTTAGCTTTAACCAATGGTTGTATAGTAGGACATACAGTAGCTGACCTCCTGCCTATCTGCTATCACTCAATGGATGAGTAACAACTTTCTATATTAAACGAAGAGAAGACAGCTATTTTATTAGTCGGCACAAAGCAAGAGGAGCTTCCGACCAGGCTAGGGAACCTCAGTTGTCAGAGCAAACTTCAGGTGACAAGTCTGGGAGTCATTTTAGACTCCGACATGTAGTGCAGAGAGATAGGAGTCGGAGGCGGTGCATTGAAGGTGCAAAAGGTTACTTTATTGAGGAGCAGAAAAGGACATGTTGCTGGCTTGCAGTCCGAGTAGAGAAGAGAGGGAAGAAGCAAGGAGGGCACACAATATATACAGTTAGCAACACATATGTCCGTGCGGAAACAACACCCCCAACCCATAGTTCCATGAGTGAATTATGTAACATGAGTAAATTAGTGATCACTACACAAGCCCCCCCAGAATTCAAACATGGCACAATCCTCGCGTCCGGGAGGAAGCATCACAGGGCCCGCGGAGGGTGGGGTTGTAGGTGAGGGCCGGCCCATGGAACAGGCCGCCATAAGGGGGCCGCAGGGGGGCCTCGGTAGGCGTTGAGGCGAACGAAGAACACATCCGCCAGCCGTAGAAAACCGGGTCGCTGAGCCGCGACGTGGGGACGGGCATGAATATCCCGGTGGTCCCCAGCAGGGAGGAGCGCAGCCCGGCCACAGGCAAACGCGCAGCGGCGGCAGGCACAAAGTCCTCGGGAGGAATGAGCGGTATCCCCGGGAGGCAGGAGCAGTCTCCCCGGGAGGACGGAGCCGTGGACAGAGGAGAGGCCAAACATGGTCCCGAAGCGCGCCACCCATGGGCCGATGAAAGCATGGGCGACGTCCGAAACTGTCGAGGCAAACCGTGAGCCGCGGTTAGAGGAGAGGCCAGGCAGGGTCCAGTAGTGTGCCACCCAGGCGCCGATGAAAGTGAGGGCGACATCCGAAGCCGCTGCCGAGGCGAGGGAAGAGGCCAGACAGGGTCCCGGAGCGCGCCACCCATGATGTAAGCATGGGCGACGTCTGAAACTGTCGAGGCGAGACGGGGTCCAGAAGTGCGCCACCCAGGCGCCGATGAAAACGTGGGCGACGTCCGGAACCGCCGTTGAAGTGGTGAAAAAGCGAGAGTGTCCACACGAGGTCAACCGGCTGGTTGAACCTCCTCTCAGGCACCGGAAAATGCTCAAAAGGGTCGTCCTGTCCACTACCAAAAAACAGGTAGGTGAAATTGTGAGAGGATCCCCACAAGGTCAACCAGGCTTGGTCGAACCTCCCCTCCGGCACCACCAAAAAAATAAATAAATGTTAACAGTCAGATGTTAACACATGGAAGCAGCCAGCCGTTAGCTGCTAGCCGTTAGTTGTCAGTCGTCGTTAGCTGTTAGCCGTTGTTAGCCGTCGGTAGCTACTAGCCAGCTGTCGTGGTTAGCTGTTAGCCGGTGTCGACGGCCGCTAGCCATAAGCCGGTAGCCGTTATTCGATGTCGTCGGCCCCGGAGCCTCTGCTAGGCGGCGTGCCCCCACCAGGGAAGATGCAGCTGCGTGTAGTGGCCAGCACCTCAGGGGTAAATTGCCGGATGGCCAGGAAGAGCCGATCAGCCTCTTCGGCTAAAGCGCGGGGCTCAACACTAGCCGTGTTAGCTAGCGCAGCCTGGTCATGCAACCGCATGTCCCGAAGAAACAGTTCCATGAAAAAAAGTCGGGTTCTTCCGTACCTAGCAGGTCGTGTATCGTCTCCATGTGGTCGGAAGGATTGCTGTCTCCCTGCGCCGAAACGATGCGGGAATGGCGAGCGACGTCCTCAGCCATTCCATGGGGGGCGCACCGAGCCTCAGTCCGTGTGCACGTGGCAGCCACGGACGTCTCCAAAAATCTCCTGCAGTTTGCGAAAAACGGCCTCTCTTGCCATGTTCGGTCCAGTTTCGGAAACTTCTGCAAGACTTAAGTCAGGGTCACCAGTGTAGTGCCAAGAGATAGGAGTCGGAGGCGGTGCATCGAAGGCGCAAAAGGTTACTTTATTGAGGAGCAGAAAAGCACATGTTGCTGGCTTGCAGTCCGAGTAGAGAAGAGAGGGAAGAAGCAAGGAGGGCACACAATACAGTTAGCAACACATATGTCTGTGCGGAAACCATTCCCCCAACCCGTAGTTCCATGAGTGAATTATGTAAGTAAATTAGTGATCACTACAACATCACATATATGCAAGGTAACTAAAACATCTTTCTTCCACTTTAGAAATATGGCCAAAGTGCGCCCATTTCACAACCAGGATGCTGAAAAATGTATCCATGCATTCATCTCAAGTAGGTTGGACTACTGCAATGTTCTTTTCACTGGTCTGCCCAAAATATCAGTTGAGAAGCTGCAGCTTTTCCAGAATTCAGCTGCTAGGCTTTTAACACAAAACAGAGAAAGAGAGCACATTACTCCTGGAATAATAATTCATGGAATTAATTGTATTGCTTTTCTAAGTATTCAAAGCGCTTTCCATTCCATGATATTTCATATTATACATGCATTACATTAAATACTGCGGACATTACCCACAGGAGCAATTATAAAAGGTTTCTAACGTCTGGCCTGATGTGAAATTCCTGTTCTGTATCATTTGTAATTAGCGCTATAATATGAGGCTTGACATGATAGTAATTGCAAAATGTCCTTGAACAAAGTCATTGTAACAGCAAATGTGGAAAATCCCTCTCCCACTCCAACCTCCCACTACCTGCCATGTTCTTATAACGGCCCGTCCACACAGCGGCGTGCGTTGAAGCTTACAACGCTTCTGCCCATTCACTTTGAATGGGGTGACGTCACTTTTAGCCGAACTGCATTTTGGGAAGCGACATGGAGCGTTGCTGGCGTTGCTCGCTTCAAAAGTTGAGCAATGTTCAACTTTTGACGCCTGGTCAGAAGCGTCAGCCAATGAAATCCCATTTATGCAAATCTGCCAGTACAAGCGCTAGCCAATCAAACCGCGTGTATGCTGGGAGAGACAATGCAGGTAATTTCCTCATATTCCAAAAACTGGAGGGAAAATTCATTATAGCGGTAGTGAATCACCCGGTGCTGTATGATCAGTCTCTGTTCATCTACCGGGATACAAACCGGAGGAGCGAGGCATGGAGGGAGGAGGCAGAGACAGTGGGTGAAACTGGTAGGTTTTCGCCTGTGTGGGGATTTTATATCCAGTTTACTTCGTTTTAACATTGCTATTGCTTTGTATGTCGGGGCGGGAGATTGATGTGATTGGTTGTTGGTCGCGTTGCTCGCAAAAAATCCCCAAGCTTCAGACACGCCCACCGCCAAGCATCAACGCACGCTGCTGTGTGGACGCTCCGTTAGTTCAGGCTCATGATGAAGACATGATGAAGACTCAGGCTCATGATGAAGACTTGATGAAGACTCAGGCTCATGGTGAAGACATGATGAAGACTCAGGCTCATGGTGAAGACATGATGAAGACTCAGGCTCGTGATGAAGACTCAGGCTCATGGTGAAGACATGATGAAGACTCAGGCTCATGATGAAGACTCAGGCTCATGATGAAGACTCAGACTCATGGTAAAGACATGATGAAGACTCAGACTCATGGTGAAGACATGATGAAGACTCAGGCTCATGATGAAGACTCAGGCTCATGATGAAGACTCAGACTCAGGGTGAAGACATGATGAAGACTCAGGCTCATGGTGAAGACATGATGAAGACTCAGGCTCATGATGAAGACATAATGAAGACTCAGGTTCATGGTGAAGACATGATGAAGACTCAGGCTCATGGTGAAGACATGATGAAGACTCAGGCTCATGGTGAAGACATGATGAAGACTCAGGCTCATGGTGAAGACTCAGAATCATGGTGAAGACATGATGAAGACTCAGGCTCATGATGAAAATGAAGACACATGCTCATGATGAAGATGAAGATGAAGATGAAGACTCAGTCTCATGATGAAGACTCAGACTCATGGTAAATACATGATGAAGACTCAGGCTCATGGTGAAGACATGATGAAGACTCAGGCTCATGATGAAGACATAATGAAGACTCAGGCTCATGGTGAAGACATGATGAAGACTCAGGCTCATGGTGAATACATGGTGAAGACTCAGGCTCATGGTGAAGACATGATGAAGACTCAGGCTCATGGTGAAGACATGATGAAGACTCAGGCTCGTGATGAAGACTCAGGCTCATGGTGAAGACATGATGAAGACTCAGGCTCATGATGAAGACTCAGGCTCATGATGAAGACTCAGACTCATGGTAAAGACATGATGAAGACTCAGTCTCATGGTGAAGACATGATGAAGACTCAGGCTCATGATGAAGACTCAGGCTCATGGTGAAGACATGATGAAGACTCAGGCTCATGATGAAGACATAATGAAGACTCAGGCTCATGGTGAAGACATGATGAAGACTCAGGCTCATGGTGAAGACATGATGAAGACTCAGGCTCATGGTGAAGACATGATGAAGACTCAGGCTCATGGTGAAGACTCAGAATCATGGTGAAGACATGATGAAGACTCAGGCTCATGATGAAAATGAAGACACATGCTCATGATGAAGACTCAGGCTCATGATGAAGATGAAGACTCAGTCTCATGATGAAGACTCAGACTCATGGTAAATACATGATGAAGACTCAAGCTCATGGTGAAGACATGATGAAGACTCAGGCTCATGGTGAAGATATGATGTAGACTCAGGCTCATGATGAAGACATGATGAAGATCCAGGCTCATGGTGAAGACATGATGAAGACTCAGGCTCATGATGAAGACATGATGAAGATCCAGGCTCATGATGAAGACTCAGGCTCATGGTGAAGACATGATGAAGACTCAGGCTCATGATGAAGACATGATGAAGACTCAGGTTCATGGTGAATACATGATGAAGACTCAGGCTCATGGTGAAGACATGATGAAGACTCAGGCTTAAGATGAAGACATGATGAAGACTCAGGCTCATGGTGAAGACATGGTGAAGACATGATGAAGACTCCGGCTCATGATGAAGACTCATGCTCATGGTGAAGACATGATGAATACTCAGACTCATGGTGAAGACATGATGAAGACTCAGGCTCATGGTGAAAACATGATGAAGACTCAGACTTATGATGAAGATGAAGACTGAGACTCATGATGAAGACTCAGGCTCATGATGAATATATGATGAAGACTCAGACTCATGATGAAGACTCAGGCTCATGACGAAGACATAATGAAGACTCAGACTCATGATGAAGACTCAGACTCATGACGAAGACATAATGAAGACATAGGCTCATGATGAAGACATGATGAAGACTCAGGCTCATGAAGCCGTGACAAGAGCTACATCTGGACTTATGCATCACTCTTGCAGTAGAAGAGGAATAAAATATGACCTCTGGAAATCCAAATGGTTTTAGTCCCAGTGTAATGAAACCTGAAGGGTGCCTGCTGCAGTTCCTCACAGTTCCTGCAGAGGGCATTCACACACTGAGTTCTGATGACCAGTGTACACACATAACAACATCAGCTGTTTACAAGGAGCCCTTCATTCACTTAAAGTGGACCTATCATGCTATATTTTAATAATATATTGTAGGGCCATACCTATATAAAACATGTCTGTACCAAACAGATCATGCATTTTAGCCATGCCTCATTTCGCTCTATTTGCTCTATTCCAGCCCTGTCTTCACAAGGGCTGATTCTGTGGCAAATGAGCTGCAGCTGACCACGCCCCCCTGCACAGAAGGGGGGCGAGGCACAAGCCATGTTACCATGCTGTTACCATGCTGTTACCATGCTGTTACCATGCTGTTACCATCCCACGGCAACCCCCCATTCACCTGATAGGTGGAGAGTTGCCCATATAGGCGGAGCGCCTTGTTTCTGAAGCAGGGACGTGCACAGGTACGGGCTAATGTTGCCCGGGCAACGGCCCGTTTGGCCTTTTCGGGTGACCTGCCCCTCTGGAGAGAGCGAGAGTTTGTTTTTCTTTGTGCTGTTGTGGCCGAATCAACATGATGAGCCCACAATTAGTATTGTAGTGTCTTGCTGCGGGAAACACACTTTGTCAGCGCTGTCATCTGCCGGTGCGTTAAGACCAGTGTTGGGACTATCGCGTTACTATAACGCCGTTATTTTTGGCAGTAACTAGTACTCTAACGCATTACTTTTTAAATTCAGTAACTCAGTTACCGTTACTACATGGTGCGTTACTCCGTTACTGCGTTAGTTTTTTTATATAGTCAACAGCCAGGCGAACAGAGATGAGAACTGTACAGTACTTGTGTAAATGTACTTAGATACTTCCTGCGTCACATGCGGAGACGGGCTGTGGGCGTGTTTGTGTTGTTTACTAACAAGACTATCATGGCGGCGGCGGAGCTCAAGTCGAGTTTCTCCACCTGGAGATATTCTCACTATTTCACTTTTGTCGAGCACAAAGAAAAGAACGTTTTAGTTAAATGTAAGTTGTGTCCTGGCGGGTCAAAGAGCCTATCTACTGCCCAAAACAGTGATTCAAATCTCTTAAAACATCTGCAGAAACAACATGCTGGGAGGAAGCTAGTAACTAAGACCGGCACATACTCAGACTCATCCAACGCCACTCCACCTCCACCTAAGCAACAGCGGCTGGATTTTAACCAAGGGACTGCTATCCAGGGAAAAGTCGATAAAGCCATTGCACGGTATGTTGTAGAACACATGCAGGCTATTGCTACAGTGGAGTCACCCGCTTTCAGGGAGCTAGTTAGCATGATACCATGTCCGGGCGGCACACGACATATGGGACGGAAAACTTTTTCCAACTACCTGGAGAAAGAATATACAAAAATGGAAAGCCAGCTAATATCGATGCAATCCAGATTGCATATAATGCATATAATGCATGTCAAGTTGATCAACAGATTGTATTATTCTCCAATGCAATAACAAACTGAAATGAAGGCTATAAGGGCATTAATGGGAGCCCTTTTTTTAAGTAACTAAAACGTTACTTTTCACAGTAACGCATTACTTTTTGGTGTAAGTAATCAGTAAAGTAACTGAGTTACTTTTGAAATGAAGTAACTAGTAATGGTAACTAGTTACTGGTTTTCAGTAACTAGCACAACACTGGTTAAGACCACCTCAGTGTCGGATTTTGGAAACTTTATTTGGAGTTGTCTCATGGCAGTCAGGGTATAAGGGACAAACCAGGGGACTTTACTTCCTCTTGATATCAGCGGTTATTTACAAAAAAACACCTAAATATAGCCTACTTGTTGTGATTGTGTGTCTTTTCATCTGTAAACTCCTTCAACGGGGTCGCTCGCTCTCTTTTCTTGATCGCCCTCTCACGGTGAACAGTTCAATGTCCCGTTTCAGTGTAGGATTTCTGCCATGTCTCTACCACTTTAGTTTGACCATCTCTGTTACTAAGTTATGGAATTTCCAACATTTACTTTTTTTTTCTACTTTTGAAGTATGGCTTCCACTTCATCCAACAGGGATGTTCTTACCTAAAATAATGTTTTAAATCAGAATCAGTTTTATTACCAAGTAGGTTTACACATACGAGGAATTTGCTTTGGTATAATTGGTGCATGCAGAGACACAGAAAGAAGATTATTTTAGTAGAAGAATTATAAAAGCCAAGACTATTGCAAGAAAATAAAAATAAAGACAATATTTACACAAAATAAATTAAGTAGGAAACTGAGTGCAGTAAAATATAATACAATTACCATGATGTCTCAATATACTACAAATGTTTTTGCAAGATCTAAATGCAGAACATCTGAATGTGTGAAGAACAAAGAACGAAACCTCTTGGAACCCTTGTTTAGTTGGATTATTGCAGACTCATGGATAATTAATTATGGAAAAGCCAACAAAACTAATAAAAACAATAAAAACAAAATGACGACTGGCCCAATTTGAATAATTACAGTCTCTGCCCTCTCCTCCACGCCACTCTTTCCTCTGTCTGCTTTATGGAGAACATGTCAGTTCTCATGGATGGAGTTTACTCATCTGTCATCAGACGACCTAAGCTTTAACCTTTGGTCACAGGAGGTGGTTGTATATGGAGAGGATGCTAAGAGGATTCTAAGATTTGGTTGTCTTTTGACTCATGATTGATGAATATTGATCCTGCCTGTTAAAACAATTAAAACGTTCAACAATATTAAGGTGCGTACGTTTCCCTCAGTGATGAACCAATAACAGAGACTGCTTTCCAAAGATTACCAACAGCATCAGTTATTTAAACTAGAAGGGCACTCAGACCTTCACCAAATGTCCAACTTTAAACTGTTAACAAAAGGAACAAAATATCTTTATATCTATTTGCTAACCTTTTGGCCATGTTTTCAGTTTGTTCAGCTTTCTCCAGATTGACAAAACATTCAACTCTGAGGGCTCTCTGGGAATCCACCCCAT
Source organism: Harpagifer antarcticus (assembly GCA_902827135.1). Classification (NCBI taxonomy): domain Eukaryota; kingdom Metazoa; phylum Chordata; class Actinopteri; order Perciformes; family Harpagiferidae; genus Harpagifer; species Harpagifer antarcticus. Next base: position 24,929 of record CADEHL010001101.1, read on the forward strand.
GATTCAGAACAACATTTACTGTTGTCCTCATTTTCTCCCACTTTACCCTCTCCCACCACTGCAGTCCTTTTACTGTTTACTAAGAGATAGGTGAACGTCAAACGTTTAATAAAATCTGACCTCAACATATAATGTTATTATTAAAGCGATGTTATTATATCAGTGTGAAGTGACATGATTAATGACATAATGACAGAAACCAAGCTATTTTACAAGCATGATGAGGCAAAGTAGAGAAATTAATTAACAACAAATCTTCTGAGCAAGCACAAAACTAAATCAAGCTGTGATCAGTCTGCATGTACATTTGAGAGCATGCTGGGGCATTATCAGTGCAAGTGAGGACAGCACTGGGAGAATAATCAAAGATGTAGACTCACAGAGAAGGAATGGGGAGGAATTGTCTCTTAGTGTCTTGACATTCTCAGTTCTGGCAGTCGGTAGCCTACCACTCGCATACCAACTCCAGCTGAGAGCAGATTCAACTCTGGGACTCCTATCTTTGAAGTGTCATTCTGTAAGTAATCAGAGGCTTCTTTCCAGTGTGATCCTCCTTCATTTGTCTCAGACTGTGGAAAAGCTTTGACACTAACAGCTGGATACGAGTGTTCTTTTGAAGCATGCTAGCCAAAGTTAGCATACTGTCATGTTCCCTTTAAAGTTATTTTCTTTGTATTCGCAGTATGATTACAGAAATAATCAGATTCACTTTTTTCTAACTGTGAGATGAGAAATATAAGGTCGATCTCATGGCTGTGTTGAGTACAGATCTGGAGCCAGGATGTTTTAGCTTAGTATAAAAACTGGAGCCATGGGGTAACTGCTAACACCAGAGGCGCAGGAAGGTATTTTGAGTGGGGGTGCTGAGGTGCTGGACTCCAGTGAACACTATTACGGGCACTATAGAGCACGCACAAAAGCACTCCCCACACGCAAACACACAGTACACCCGCGACTGTTACAATGAAGGCTCGATAATCAGCTCACGGCATATAGGCAGGGGTAAAGTGCTATTTTTTTTACGAGTGGGGAGTGGACCTCACCTCCTCTAGGTGGGATGTTCCCCCGGGAAGATTTTTTTTAAATATTGAAGTTGAAAGCATCAATCTGGTGCACTTTGAGAGCAACATGAAGAGATCTATGGATACCTCTCTCAACACCCAGATGAAACACAACTGTAAACAGATGTTCTTTTTCTTTATGGATATTTTATAATTCACTCCCCTTTCAAACTGTATTCTTGTTTTACTGCCAGATAGTATTTCATAACTGTTTTCCCTTTATTCTCTTGTTTTTTTTATAACTATAATGATCATATGAAGGTGTGCCGCGGAAATAATCTTTTGAATAATTTGTGACCAAACTGTTTGAGACCCACTGAGATAACTTAGACTAAAGTGAACTATCTAAACACTCAGAGAGTCCTTTTGCTCACCTGAGCCTCTCAGTCTGAGAGGAGAGGACTCCTCCAGCTTGTTGTGGAACCAACAGCTCCGTATGTCCGTTAGTGCAGCTAGCTAACCAGATGCTAACAACACGGCCCCTGCTGCTGGCACCGGTCCCTCTCTCTCCCTCTCTCTCACACACACTAAATGCGCTATTTCCACACACACACACACACACACACACACACACACACACACACACACACACACACACACACACACACACAGCCGAGCTTGAATGACACAAGCACACTTTTATTTCCATGCAACTCTCTGATTGGTCTGGTGTCTTGCCTCTGTTGCATTCACTGAACACGGGAAATTACAGTCCTGTCGTCCTCTCTAGTGTCATGATGAGGTTCACGTAAAGCACGGTTAATGTATTATATTATGGAGGCAGAATAGTCCGGGGCTACAAAAAAAACATTCGGGGCCAAAATATTATTTTACCAACAATGTGGAATTTATTGGCTACATATTACACAGATTATGAACAGCGGGAGCAGCAATAACCGTCAAATAATAATTCAGACAGGGGAGCTCCGCACCGCCTGCCTGCCGCTAGGGGGTGCTGCAGCGCCCTCAGCACCCCCCTTCCCGCGCCCATGGCTAACACTGCTCAGTCCTAAACTTAAAATGTGCAACTACAACTCCTAAATCTCACTAAAAACTCATTTAGGAATCATATTTTGTTTGTTTATCTTTACCTAAATACAAATACCTGTAAAACGCTGACCAAAGCACCCGCAGGTGTGTTCAGTGAGATTTTAGTTATTTTAGTGATTTTAGACGTTGATCCTGAGTCGTGGATCCGGACTCCTGCATCCTGAGTCATGGATCCTGAGTCGTGGATCCTGAGTCGTGGATCCTAAGTCCTGGATCCTAAGTCCTGGATCCTATGTCCTGGATCCGGAGTCCTGCATCCTGAGTCCTGGATCCTCAGTCCTGCATCCTGAGTCCTGCATCCTGAGTCCTGGATCCTAAGTCGTGGCTGTCCCTGTTGCTGTGGTTCTGCCTGACGCTCACCTTACTACTTCTTTAATGGCACCCAAAGGATTGTTGACATCCACCTGGATCGATCTTCATCTTCTTCTTATATACACACATTCATTATTTTCTAGCATTTGGACTATCTATGTTGTAAATGTATTACCTTTTTTTTGTTTTAAACATGACATCTATCTTATATCTGTCCGTCCTGGGAGAGGGACAGCTTTCCCAGAGGTTTCCTCAATTTGTCTCCATTAACTTCTTTGGGAGTTTTTCCATGTGAGGGTCATTTGTCCATTTCTGATTGTGTACAGATTAAACAAATGAGATGAAATGTTTTAATAAATTGTCTTTAAGCATTTAAGTGGTGAATGATCAACACCTCCACATTTCCCCTCAGTTTCCACGTACAGTCTATGGTTTCTACTGAGCCTTTAAGCTTCTGTCAGCTGATTGTTTTGGTTCTGCTTAACTCTTCACTTCTATTCACCCCATCATCAGTCCTGTTTCCATCAGCAGCAGCTTTCAGAAAAAGCTCTGATAAACCAAGAGTACACTGTCTGCTCATTACCCACAGCAGACTGACTAGTTCATCAGAATCACATTCCTTTTGTATTCGTCCCACAGAGGGGAGATGTACAATGTAACAGCTAAAGTACTGTATAGAAAGAGACACAAGGGCATGCACATCTTATTTAAAATAAACATTACAACTTATTACAATTTACACATTTGGGTAGAAAAGTAGCAGCAGCAGTATTTATAAAATAATTAAGTGTAACATGTAGAATGTAGTGGTAGAAGCTATAACAGAGGAAAAACAATATCGCACAGAGTTACTTACAGATTCTTGTTCCGGAATTAAAATGGTCAAATAATGACGGCAGCCAGTAATAATCATTTTAACTGCATATTGCAAATACTGTAGGTGTTATTGCTCACCAGTGGTGTCGTAGTCTTTATTTGCTTTTAGTTTAGTTTTTACATTATTGCACAGTGCTGTTATTTTACAACAGTGGTGTCATAGTCCGAGTAGTTGTTGTGTGTGAGTGTGGGGGGGGTCTAGCAGGGGCCCTGGTGGTTATACAGTCTGAGCACTGCAGGAGGAAGGACCTGCGCTATCTCTCCATGAGACACCGCGGGTGAAGTCTGCTTTGTCCATTTACTACCAAAGGTATTGGACTGACATTCAACAGGTGGACATATGTAAAGCATTACTGCACATTTCTGCTAAAGTCTGCTGGATATGAAGGCTCTGCTGATAATAGGCTATGTTCGGCTCGTAGCCAATGTCAGATTTAAAGCATCAAATTAATAAATGCAGCTTTAACGCAGACATGAAAGTGCTTTTTTTCTCAGAAATGAAGCAAGTGCATTTATGAAAAAATTATATATTTCTGAATGAAATTCACGCAACTCTCCTGTTAAGCCCCAAGGACCCCCTCGGCGGTCATGTAAGCCATGAAGCTGTCAAAAGTCATAATTTTTCGCTCATCTTGACTTTCTTCCTGATTATGTAACTTCAGAGCTTCAGTACAGATTGTTGCTCCTGTTAACCTGATATTTTTTTATTTGTTAATGAACAATGAGCAAAATACATAGTAATTAATTCTTCAGAAAACCCTAATTCTGGGTCACTCTCAGTTGATCTGCCTGTTAAAATCCAACAAAACTACCCAGAGCCATCGGCTTTGCACAGGGATTTGTAAAGTATGTATATCATCTTTCTTTTGTTGAGCTTTTGAAAGGAATGTGTGTAAATGTTTATAAATGTATCCTAGACACAACATAGAACAAGCCAGAGCAGGCATCATTTTAGCACATTAAGACCTCAGGGATCTGCCAGTGGGTATAAACCACAGCCAGACATATTACAGCATGAGTCAGTGTATTACCTAAAGCAGCAGATGCATTCATAAACAAGAACAGTGTGGGATCAGCTGCCTTACTGCAGCACTGTGTTTTTTAAAGTAGTGGTAGCATAGGCAAATCTGACGTGCGTTGTTTATTTGGGGATTAGATTTGCCCAGAGTGCTCTCTAAAATCTGGATTAAATACGGATGTGCGTCACACAGGAAGGTTGTGTCTGATACATTATTCTTGGAAGTTATGAATGTTTTCAGTGAAGCTGCCTCTTAGCCATTGATGTCTTGAGAAAACCAGAAAGAAGGAACTTGACAGCTGTGTTGCCCCTGGTGGTCCGATCTTCAAAGCAGTAAATCAGGACTCATTTAAATGTGTGTAATGTTATCTGTGTTGGTTATTCTCGCGTCCAGGAGAGAAGCTTAAAAAGGAGACTAAATGGAGTCTCTGAGATGGTTTCAAATTGGTACTTTAATTAAAAATAAAGGCGCGGTTATGTTACAAACAGAATATTGTTCGACAGAAAAGCAGCTGTGTCTCTGGCTCTGGCAGGTGAAGAAAGAGGCCGAACCCCTCAGGTCCCGCTGTTTATATATCCTCTGCTGGCTCCTCCCTGCGGGCCGGCTCTCCAACGTTTTAATGTCTGTTGTTACGCATATCAGAGGATACAGACATTGTACATTCAATATATCTAAACACGCCTTTTCTCTTCCTTAACTCTTTCATGACTTTTCATTTAACACATTCTAAACGCTGTAATCAATACTCCAAAAAATACAGGAAATACTTCACGGCAGTTTGGTTTCCGGTCGTTCCGGATGTTGTCACATGCTACCCACATCTGTAAACAATAACGTACTCAAATAAACTGTACCTTCATTTATATTCAACAATAATAATATCTCGACGTCTGTAGTTGTAGTGTTGAAATCAGTAGGTTTCGGTGTGCACCATCATATCATATCGCTGCTAAATTCACCTCTATAGTAAATGGTATATTAGCCTCATGCTAAATGCTAACCGGAGATGAAGGATTTTCAGAATAAAAGCTTAACAACTGGTTGTGCACAAGAACTTCTGGTTTTTCAGTATAAAACAGCATTTAAACTGACGGTATGTTTAAGGCGAGACACGGCAGGCAAAAACATCGTTTTTCAAGTACTGGTCAATTTTGAGATTTTGTGCTATTTTGATTCCATAACATGTTTTCTTTCAGGCTTTTGGAAGGAAAACGTACAAAATACACATTTAAGTGTTTATTTTACTATAGTTTGTCTATTTGCGTCTGTAGATTTCTCCTAAATTCCCCAAAAGTTAGCATTCTAACGTAACATAAAGTACCGCGACCGCTGTGTGCACCATGTCAACAGAGATATCGTTGGAAAGCTCCGTCTCTCCTGCACAATCTCATCGGATCCAAATATGGTAATTTCCTTTGTATCAGCAACCAATCGTGAAAGCACAAAGGGGTCTTAAACCAAGAAACGAAATCTCATTGGCTGGTGTCAATTTCTGACAACGTGATTCGTTCAGATGCGTCACGTGGTGTGCTAAAACACTTCCTGTTTAGCTTTCCGCTAGAAATTGAAATCTCAAAATCGCAAAAGAACGGCGAAAAAAACGTTCACAGAGAAGACGACAACAATTGTCACTTGCACGAAGCAAGGTTATACAAAAAACAAATGACCCCGAACATGAAACACCTTCACGGAGTGCGTCGATGCGCAAGCTGTCATCCAGAGAACAGGAGGGTTTAGCTAGCGCCTCACTGCAATCTTTAAAGGTCGTTTTCTCAAAATGAGTTTTTTCTCCTACTCTGAGTTCGAAATTTCAACTTCAGAAGCATGTAGAGACACCAAACCTTCCAGTTATATTCCTATCAATATTATGAAGGCTTTTACAGAAGGGTTTGTTCATATATCATTCATAGCCTGAATTATACAACATTGTATACCTAAAAACATGGCGAAAATGGATATTTTAGGGCTGTTGACAGTATTTTCTGATTTATTGAGTGATAAAAAGAGATATCCAATATCCCTTCTGTAAAAGCCTTAGATACTAATATGACTACAAAATGAAACAAGAATTTGGAACCTGGCTTTATCCAAAGTTCAGATTTCGATTCCTGAAATGTGTTAAAATATGTGCATATTTAATGAGATAATGGCTAATTTGCATATTTAAACATGCTATTTCAGAAAACTTGTAATACAAAAGACAATTGCCTTATTGTAAGACATTAACTGGAGAAATTTCTAGCTGATACCTTTAAGTTAAAAAAATTACCCTATTCACCTGGGGTGTCTCGCCTTAAGGTACATTATGCTATCAAAACATTGATTTTAATTTCTAACAGTATGAAATTTGCAGTGAAAGAATTACATTCTGAGCATTTTCTGAAAATGAAGATAGAAGTGATGTTGGTAGGAAGCTAACATAGGGTGACCAGACGTCCCCGTTTGTATTGGCCTGTCCCCGGTTGAAACTGTCCCCGGAAATGTCCCCGTTTTTTAATATACGTTAAAAACACATAGCATGTTGAAATAAAACGTTTCTTGTCAGGAAACACTGGGTAAACAGACTGTGGTCAAGCCAGCCCCCACTTCGGAAAACACAGTCAAAAGCACGTTGTATTGTGGTGCGCGAATATCCTATGGATTACGGTAGAGGCCTGTAAAAACTGCCTTCAAAATCAAAGCGTTTACTCGGTCAATAACAAATATACCTAAAAAAACAGCTTGATGCTTGAATTAAGAAAGCTTGAATTAAGAAATATGTACTATGTAATGTGATCAATAATAATTGAAAACAAACTATTATAACTGAGTGAATATAAAATGTAATATACAGTTATGAAGACGTCCTTCTGTTTTTATACAAGAATAAATAAAAAAACTGTCAAATTATCAAAGACTTATTTCACTCCAGGGTGAAAGCAGGACACCCCATCTAGTCAATCAGAGAGAATTAAATAAAAAGACCTTTGAAGTCTCATATATGAGCTATCTTCCTTCTGTTTGTTCAAACAGTTAAAATGTTCGAATTACATTACACCAGAATTGTTCCCCTTTTTTCTTTAACAGTGAAGGCAATTGGATATGTTAATGATATATTGACCGCAAAACTCAAAATGTCCCCGGTTTTGGTCACCATAAGCTAACGGATGTGCAGGCCTGCTCATCTTTCTTGTTTTGGTTTTGCATGGAGAAATCAAGTAATATGTTGTTATGAGAGTTTCATTACAAAATGATATGCACTATTAAAATAAATATATAGGCTACCAATCACAATACCTTCGGCGAATTATTGCTGCCATTAAGCTGATACAATGATAGTTACTGAAAATGAATCAAGTCGAGAACTTTTGTAGTAGTTAGGCGAATGTGAATTTTCACTTCTGGCTGAGAGCTAGATGAAAGATCAATTCCGCCAAATCTGTGGAAAAAGTGTTGAGCTAGAGCCTAGAGTTGCTTAGCTTAGCATAAAGACTGGAAGTAACCTAGTCTGGTTCCTGCCTGTGAATCACCTCAAACGTGTTAGCTAAATCCAATAGGTCTGGTGCTGTACTCCTTATGGCTGCCTCGTTTGGTAACCTCCATTTTAAACAGAAGTGGCATATAAACACAATATCAGGCTAAATAAAGTTTGTTTTTCCCTAAGTTTCTTTCTACATCTCTGTTTGATTAAAGAAATTAGATCAAACATGGTAACTAATAAGCTTCATGGTGTTGATGGCTTCTAGCCTTTATGCTAAGCTAAGCTAATGATCTCCATGGTCAAGCTCTGTATAGATATGAGATTAAAGAAAATATTCTCATCTAACTCTCAGTAAAGTGAAAACTCCCAATATTATCGAGCCATATCTTTAAGAAAGTGATATTTTTTAAGGTAGAATCAGCCTTTGAAATACTGACTTTTAAAGTGGAAAGAATCTGTAGAGCATCACTGCATTGCTAGCTTAGCAATAGCTTTAAGTGTTCTCCATGTGATTAAACCCTAATATGCAACCCAGTCTCATGGCATTTCGTGTTCACAAACACGATTTTTAATCTATTGATTCGTGTTCACCAACACGATTTCCTCCTTTTTTCGTGTTGCACAGCACGATTTTAAAAGCAATGTATTTCTATGGGTAATGTGTTTCGTGCCTGCAGCACGTCTTTTTCTCCGGTCGGGTCGTGGAAGACCGGAAGCTGTGTGGTTCATAAAAACATGTTCTCACTCAATATCAAGCCACAATTAGTGGTTTTATTTTAAATCGTATAATTTTGGACTTTTGTTGCCGTCTGTGAGGAAAATAAATGGGGCTCAGAGCCTCAGAATACTGAAATCTGTATTTAAAAAAAAAATTCCTTCTAATTTGTTATTCTTTTCAAAATAACACACTGTTATTTACTCACCAATAACACACAATTATCCTTGCTTTTATCTATTGGTTTAATTCCATAATTCTTTTGAAATAATTTCAAAATAAAAATAACCAGAAACAGACGTCGGCCTCTAGGAGTTTAGGATGGCTGAAGGCACTACACTACCCATAATCCCCAGCTATAATTTAGGACTACAGTCCCCGTGATTAATCTTCAAGCTCTGGGATTGGATGTTGGAGTGGCAGTGCGCCAAGCTTACACCGAGCGTCAAACAGCTGTTTGAAATGGAACGAAACCACGCCAGACTACACATGGTGGCTATTGTGTTTCGCAAAATGTTCTATGGGACGTCTCTACTGAACGTTTTCGTTTTTCCCACAATTAGAAGTTGCCAGTATTAAACACATTGGTGTTATCAAATGAAGAACATATAATTAATAAATGTGTGAAAATCGCTTCTGTCCATAATGCGCAGTATTAATATATACCCACATGACAGCTCATTGTTACTTTGTAATTCTACTCCACTACAATTCAGAGGTTAACCTGGTATTTTTACTCCACTACATTTATTTGAGTTACTTTGCAGATTCTGATTAATGATGTGAAATATAAACAACCCTTAAATCAGACTTTAGTTACACCTGAGTAAAATTCAGGGAAGGTGATTGTCAAATGCCAACAATCAGGAGAGATATTTGATAGTTGGTGCTTGAGAAGACTACACATTTATCTGCAGATCTCTATAAAGTATATTCATTACTCGTTATTCTCTAATAGTTCATTAAAGACTGTATATTATGGCTATTTTTGCACATCCCTTTCAAGATTTCCAGATTTTCTAAGGTTTATTGACATATCATATACACAACTATGGTGTAGTTATGCAATGAATTAAAAACTTGGGTCACAGGTTCCTCAACAGTGCATTACAAGACATCTATCAATATGTGTGTATACCTCCACCATTAAACTGTCAAATTCTGCACATTTCTTATACTATCTACATACATAAGAGTATAATTCATATGTATAATATCAGTTAAAATAAGTGCTTCAACATACACTGAACAAAAATATAAATGCAACACAGGTGTGGCATATCAAGATGCTGATTAGACAGGATGATTATTGCACAGGTGTGCCTTAGGCTGGCCACAATAGAAGGCCACTCTGAAACGTGCAGTTTTGCTTTATTGGGGGGGTCTGGGGGGGTCCGAAAACCAGTCAGTATCTGGTGTGACCACCATTTGCCTCACGCAGTGCAACACATCTCATTCGCATAGAGTTGATCAGGTTGTTGATTGTGGCCTGTGGAATGTTGGTCCACTCCAATGTTGGCTGTGCCAAGTTGCTGGATATTGGCAAGAACTGGAACACGCTGTCGTATACCCCGATCCAGAGCATCCCAAACATGCTCAATGGGTGTCATGTCCGGTGAGTATGCTGGCCATGCAAGAACTGGGATGTTTTCAGCCTCCAGGAATTGTGTACAGATCCTTGCAACATGGGGCCGTGCATTATCATGCTGCAACATGAGGTGATGGTCGTGGATGAATGGCACAACAATGGGCCTCAGGATCTCGTCACGGTATCTCTGTGCATTCACAATGCCATCAATAAAATGCACCTGTGTTCGTCGTCCATAACATACGCCTGCCCAGGGCCGCCCCTCCCTACAGGCCAATCACGCAGGCTGCATAGGTCCCCGCCTTGCGCAGGGGGCCCCGCCCAGAGGGCCTCAGCTGCTGTGCGCAGTTCTCCGCTCAGTTCTCCGCGCACCTCCTGCGAGAGTGAGAGGTGACAAGGGTCATGGTGACAAGATTACATCTGTAACCCGACACCGTTGCAATGAATCGACATCTGACCAATCATGGCTTTGATACGGCCACTAGTGCAGGTGAAGAGATGTCGGTGAAAAGACAGTTTCAGTCGGGCGCAAGAAAGAGGGGAAACAAACAAAACATGAAGAAACTAGAGCATCACTCGAAGGTGGGTTATTGTATGAGTCAAATGTACAACTTGTGAATGTTGTATAAGTCAAATTGCCAATTGCCATATTAAAACACAAACTGCAATTCACGACATGAAGAAGGCAGTCTCTGCATAGCATGCTAATAGAGATGCAGTTATTTCCAGCATTCTTTAATTAACATTCATTCAAGTATGTTATGCCTTTTATCTGCTAATGTACAGGAGGAAGAGTGATACACTGTCTGTCTAGTTGGCTTACATAACAGTTAAAGTTTACAGCCTAAAAAACATGGAGCATTTTCCCCCCTTTTATTCATTTTTATGTCAATTTGCACATTTCATGGTGATGCTCAGCCTCTCCCCTTAACTCCTAACAGTCATCATCATGTCAACCACAACACAGAGAAATACTGATAGAAATGTGTGTGTAGTTGTTGATACATTGCTGACAGAGGGAACTAGAATACAGATTTAAGAAATATCAGTTTTTGAGCATGTCATAAGCATGTTTTGTCTTGACTATATTACAACTAATACAGCAATAGAACTATTAACAAAGCACTTATATACTAATAAAGGACAGGGTTACCTAAAGCCAGTTGAGTAGCACTTGAAATGTTTTTATGAAACCTGATGTACTTTATGATTCTGTTTTCTTCAAGTTTGTATTTTGTTGGTCGAACGCACTTATTGTAAGTCGCTTTGGATAAAAGCGTCAGCTAAATGCAATGTAATGTAATGTAATGTAACTATATTATAATAAAATAATATAGTATTTATATTATTGAATTGATTATGATTATTAGTAGTAGAAGTAGTTTATTTACATTAATTATATTTGGCAGGAAATGCAGACGTATTCACCTGTAAACGCATACTGAACGACATACATGCACATTTACCATTTATCTCACTGTGTACAAAAGTAACTGTGTTGATAATAATAATAAACAGGAATTATATTTGCAAAGTAGCCTACTGTGTTTCCAAAAAAATTGTTTTCACTCCTGTCGGATGGGGGCGGCCTCATCTCACAATGTCGCTTGGGGCCCCAAGTTGGCCAGGGGCGGCCCTGCGCCTGCCCATACCATAACCCCACCACCACCATGGGCCACTCGATTCACAACATTGACATCAGAAAACCACTCACCCACACGACGCCACACACGCTGTCTGCCATCTGCCCTGAACAGTGAGAACCGGGATTCATCCGTGAAGAGAACACCTCTCCAACGTGCCAGACGCCATCGAATGTGAGCATTTGCCCACTCAAGTCGGTTACGACGACGAACCGGAGTCAGGTCGAGACCCCGATGAGGACGACGAGCATGCAGATGAGCTTCCCTGAGACGGTTTCTGACAGTTTGTGCAGAAATTCTTTGGTTATGCAAACCGATTGTTGCAGCAGCTGTCCGAGTGGCTGGTCTCAGACGATCTTGGAGGTGAACATGCTGGATGTGGAGGTCCTGGGCTGGTGTGGTTACACGTGGTCTGCGGTTGTGAGGCCGGTTGGATGTACTGCCAAATTCTCTGAAACGCCTTTGGAGACGGCTTATGGTAGAGAAATGAACATTCAATTCACGGGCAACAGCTCTGGTGGACATTCCTGCTGTCAGCATGCCAATTGCATGCTCCCTCAAAACCTGCAATGACATCTGTGGCATTGTGCTGTGTGATAAAACTGAACCTTTTAGAGTGGCCTTTTATTGTGGCCAGCCTAAGGCACACCTGTGCAATAATCATGCTGTCTAATCAGCATCTTGATATGCCACACCTGTGAGGTGGGATGGATTATCTCGGCAAAGGAGAAGTACTCACTATCACAGATTTTTTCAGATTTGTGAACAATATTTGAGAGAAATGGTTATTTTGTGTATATAGAAAATGTTTTAGATCTTTGAGTTCATCTCATGAAAAATGGGAGCAAAAACAAAAGTGTTGCATTTATATTTTTGTTCAGTGTAGTTAACATTGCAGGAAAGCAATATATTAAACGTTAAGTACTTTGTCAGGCTAAATATTTATCTGATACCCCCAAAGCTTTTTTTTATTTTTTCTTAAAAGAAGACCATAATCTAAAGTAGGCTATTATTTAATGTTTAAATAAAGGTTAATTCGTTTTTCTGTTTTGCACCTCCTCCTATTAATATCTTTGTACATCCTGCACTAAACTGTTTTATTGTAGAGATCACTTATAATATCTTCTTGATTTTTTTTTATATTCTATATTTCTATCATAGTATCTCGGGGGATTGTTCTCGAGTGAGGGAACAATGGAGCGTGAGAATCGGAGCAGCGGGAGCGGTACTGCAGTCGCTTTACCGAACCGTTGTGACGAAAATGGCCCGGTAGACAGAAAATGGCCCTGTCTACCGGGCCATTTTCGTTCCTACCCTCACCTATGGTCATGAAGGATGGGTCATGACCGAAAGAACGAGATCGCGGATACAAGCGGCCGAGATGGGTTTTCTCCGCAGGGTGGCTGGTGTCTCCCTTAGGGATAAGGTGAGAAGTTCAGTCATCTGGGAGGGACTCGGAGTTGAACCGCTCCTCCTTCTCGTCGAAAGGAGCCAGTTGAGGTGGTTCGGGCACCTAGTTAGGATGCCACCTGGGCGAGGTGTTCCAGGCACGTCCAGCTGGGAAGAGACCAAGGGGTAGACCTAGGACCAGGTGGAGGGATTATATATCTTCGCTGGCCTGGGAGCGCCTTGGGATCCCCCAGTCAGAGCTGGTTGATGTGGCCAGGGAAAGGAAAGTTTGGGGCTCTCTGCTGGAACTGCTACCCCCGCGACCCGACCACGGATAAGCGGGAGAAGATGGATGGATGGATATTTTTTTCATCAAATATAACACATACAAACAATAATTCAATAACGTGCTTTAACCACTAGGCAGTGCACACAAGGTACACACAGCCATAATAACTTTGTATTATTAGTGTAGGACACTTATGTATGTACAACATCTGAAGATGTGTAGTTTTATTCATGCTTTCACATAATTTTACAGCATATTGCTATATTATTTCAGACTCAGTATTTACATTCTTATATTCAAAGAAAATCAGTAATATCTTTAAAAACTACAAGTCCTTTTATATCAGCTGTGCACCGTCCATCTACCAATTAGATCAAATGTAAAAGTCAGCCGAATTAGTTTTGAAATCAATCAATCAATCAATCAATGTTTATTTATATAGCCCAATATCACAAATGTTACATTTGTCTCAGTGGACTTCACAGTTTGTACAAAATATCAGTATGACAATACGACACCCTCTGTCCTTAGACCCTCACATCGTACAAGGAAAAACTTCCGAAGAAAACCCACAGTTTAAAGGGAAAAATGGGAGAAACCTCAGGGAGAGCAACAGAGGAGGGATCCCTCTCCCAGGACGGACAGTCGTGCAATAGATGCCGTGTGTAAATTGAAAAGATAATACATTTGCAACATAGGTAGTCCAAATGTTTGGAAATGCATGTGTGTGTAATAGGAAGATGGATCCACGAGGATATCCATCCAGGACCTATGATCCAGGACCACAGCCACGACTCAAGATCCAGGGCTCGTGATGCAGGACACAGGACCGCAGGATCATCCATGACTCCGGATCCCAGCGTATATAGACACCAAAAAGAAAGACATTTGGGGAAGCTGGGTTAATCGGAACATGGGAGTACACAGGTATAGACAGAGAGAAGGAAGAAGTAAGATGTCCCCCGACAAACTAAGCCTATATCAGCAAAACTAGGGGCTGAATCTAATCAGCCCTAACTATAAGCTTTATCAAAAAGGAAGGTCTTAAGCGCACTCTTAAAAACGGATAGGGTGTCTGCCGCCCGAACACAAACTGGAAGCTGATTCCACAAATGTGGAGCTTGATAAGAAAAGGCTCTGGCTCCCATTGTACTTTTAGAGACTCTAGGAACAACCAACAACCCTGCATTCTTGGAACGCAATGCCCTAGTAGGACAGTAGGGTATAATGAGTTCTTTAAGGTAAGATGGCGCCTGCCCATTAAGAGCTTTGTAGGCGAGAAGAAGAATTTTAAATTCTATCCTGTGTTCTATAGGGAGCCAGTGTAAGGCAGACAGAACAGGAGTAATGTGGTCCCTTTTCCTAACTCTGGTTAGTACACGAGCTGCAGCATTTTGAATTAGCTGAAGCGACTTGACTGACTTCTTGGTACACCCTGATAATAAAGAGTTACAATAATCCAGCCTTGAAGTAACAAATGCATGGACTAGTTTCTCTGCATCGTTTTGAGGCAAGATATGCCTGATTTTTGCAATGTTACGTAGATGGAAGTAGGCGGTCCTTGAAATTGATTTTATGTGAGCGTTAAAGGATAAATCCTGATCAAATATAACACCAAGATTCCTTACAGTCTCACTGGAGGCCAAATTAATGCCATCCATAATTAGTATATCTTTAGATAATTTGTTTCGTAGATTCTTCGGGCCAAGTACAATAACTTCAGTTTTGGTCGTGTTTAACATCAAAAAGTTTAAGGTCATCCACGTTTTTAAGTCCTTGAGGCAGTCTTGAATTTTATTTAGATGATTAATTTCATCAGGCTTGATTGATAAATATAGTTGAGTATCATCCGCATAACAATGAAAATGTACAGAATGATTCCTTATAATATTGCCTAACGGAAGCATATATAATGTGAACAAAATAGGTCCGAGCACTGAGCCCTGTGGCACTCCGTGGCTAACTTTGGTTTGCGTGGAAGATTCATCATTGACACGTACAAACTGAGAGCGTTCAGATAGATAGGACCTAAACCAGCCTAAGGCAGTTCCCTGTATGCCAACTAAGTGCTCTAGTCTTTGCAATAAGATATCATGATCGTTAGTATCAAATGCAGCACTGAGATCGAGCAAAACAAGAATAGAGACAAGTCCTTTGTCAGAGGCTATTAGAATGTCATTTGTGACTTTGACCAGAGCTGTCTCTGTGCTATGATGTGTTCTAAAGCCAGACTGAAAATCTTCAAATATATCATTGTTTTTTAAGTAATCATACAGCTGTTTTGCGACTGCTTTCTCAAGAATTTTTGAGAGGAACGGAAGATTAGAAATAGGTCTATAGTTGGCTAAAACCTCTGGATCGAGGTTGTGCTTTTTAAGAAGCGGTTTTATCACTGCTACTTTGAATGATTGTGGAACATAGCCTGATAATAAAGACATATTCATAATATTTAATAAAGAAGTGCTAATTAATGGAAAAACTTCCTTCAACAGCTTAGTTGGAATTGGGTCTAACATACACGTTGATGGTTTAGAAGAGAGAATCATTGAATTTAATTGTTCAAGGTTTATGGCTGAGAAGCATTCTAGTTTACTATCTAGTGTAATATTAGAACTTACGTTTCCGGGAGTTGATAACACTATACTGGTCAAAGGCAAGAGGTCATTAATTTTGTTTCTAAGAGTAACAATTTTATTGTTAAAAAAGCACATAAAATCATTACTACTGAGTGCTATGGGAATAGAAGGCTCAATCGAGCTATGGCTCTCTTTCAGCCTGGCTACAGTGCTGAAAAGAAATCTTGCATTATTCTTATTCTCATCTATTGAAACTGCAAGGAGACGTATTGTGTGAAGAGAAATGTAAGATGTTGTTTAATTGCTGATATATTTATGATCCACGTCAAGTATTCAGTTTCGGCGGCATTTCTTCCAGTTTTTCCAAAGGTCTTCTCATCAGGGCTCTATAAATAAAGACCTACGTCAGATCTGTAATATGTAATGCAGCCGAACCGTGTATTACAATGCCGTTATGTGATGACTTTCAAAGAGAAAAGCAAGAACACTCGGAATAAAGTATTATTTTCTTTTTTTTAAAAATGTTTTTCGGATTTCATATTGCATTAACATCATATCATATGTGAGGTGGGGTGAAGATCGGAAGGTTGTGAGTTCAAATCCCGCCAGGAACACCACCACTAGTGTGCCCTTGAGTAAGGCACATAGCCCTTAGTTACTCCAGGGAGAATGTCCCTGTAATCGGTAATTGTAAGTCGCTTTGGATAAAAGCGTCAGCTAAATGAAATGTAATGTAATGTAAATGTAATATCCCTACGTGCATTGCGGCTAAACAATCCAATCAGCTAGCTTAAACCATAGCTGAGGATCTTGGGTAATCAGTTCAGTGGCTGTGTTTCGCAATGATGCTCGAAATGTCCCTTATAGGCCTACGTCTGTTTGTGGTTATTTTTATTTTGAAATTCAGTTCCGGACGGACGCCAAAAAAGACAGAGATTATGGAATTAAACAAATAAATAAAAACAAGGATAATTGTGTTATTGTTGAGTAAATAACAGTGTGTTATTTAGAAAATTACGGAGCCCTGGAGGGTTCATTGAGAGAAAAATAAATAAAACGTGGCCACGTTTTACTTTCTCGTTCGCACAAGTTAATAAAGCGTGAGCACGAGTTAATAAAGCGTGGCCTCGTTTTATTTAAATTGAGGGATTCCTGTCCGTGACTCACAGTATCTGCTGCCCACAGTTGTTTTATAGAAGGAAAACCTCGTTCACTTTATGAAATCTCTGCGGCACCAGTGGCCTGTATACGAAGCATGATTTGCTATTTACACTATTCATTCATGAAGTATGACGCTGCGCTGTCAGCACGCGTCTCCATGTTTGTGATTGGTCAAATGTTGCTAACCCCGTCCCTTTCACGTGAACGCGCTCTCAGCCGGACAGCGAAACCCTGGTTGATTTACTGAGTTGATAACCAGCTTCGTAGGACCGCTTATCGACATCGCGTTTGTTAGGGTTAGTTAAGCCGGGTAAATCGAACATATCCAAGTCCAGGGTCTGTTGAACTGGCTTCGTCGTACAGGGCACTGGAGGCAGTAACGTGTAACTCAGCAGAATCTGAGAAGAGCAGCACCAGCTGCAAAGAGCTGTGCCTTTTACTGTTTACTGCGTTTCCCTTCATTAGAACAGCTGAATAGAGATCGAGGCTGCTACGTTTAACCACAAACACCTCTACACACATCGAACTACCAGAGTATTCTCCCTCGTTTTATGAAGGAGATGTCCTGTCACCGGGGCGCATGATGTGTGTGTGTGTGTGCTCAGCTCCGCTCTGTGTGCGTGTTAATGTGTGTCCGACACCACCGGCATTTGTTTTCAAATTACCACGAACAGTACTTTACACAAATCTGGTTCTCCATAGTTAAATGTATTCCCAAGTGAAAGAAATGTGTTTAATCTTAATCTCGATGTGCTATAGTCCTGCCGGAGTGCCCCGGAACGAGCGATACTATCATAAACAAATGCCCCCCCCCCCACACACACACCACACACACACACACACACACACACACACACACACACACACACACACACACACACACACACACACACACACACACACACACACACACACACACACACACACACACACACACACACACACACAACGAGGCCACGCTTTATTAACTCGTGTGCACGCTTTAGTAACTCGTGCGCACGCTTTAGTAACTCGTGCGCACCCTTTATTAATTTGTGCGCACGCTTTAGTAACTCGTGCGCACGCACGAGTTACTAAAAAAAATACAGATTTCAGGCTCTGAGCCCCATTTCTTTTCCTCACAGACGACAAAAAAAGTCCGACATTATACGATTTAAAATAAAAACAATAATCGTGGCTTGATATTGAGTAAGGAGATGTTTTTATGAACCCCACAGCTTCCGGTCTTCCAAGACCCGACCGGACAAAAAGACGTGCTGCAGGCACGAAACATATTACCAATAGAAATACATTGCTTTTAAAATCGTTCTGTGTGACACGAAAAAAATGGGGAAATCATGTTGGTGAACACGAATCAATAGATTCAATGTCGTGACTATAACATGAAATGCTGTGAGACTGGGTTGAGTCAATATGCAGTCTCAACTATGCAAGTACTCAAACAAAAACATTACAAAACAAGAATACGACCATTAAACCATGTTGATGTATACATTTTTTTTCATTTTAAGGCGCTTCAAGTTGTATACATCACTGTTAAAAGCTTTCCATGTTTTTAAAGTCTTTCCTAAGAAATATACATAGAGTTTTCCACATCTGTAGCATGCATCAAGCAATTTTCTATACGAGCCCTGTTTCCTGCATCTCTGCAAACTTCAGGTATAATAGCACATGGATCTATTGCTGCACTAAATTAAACAAATAAATATCAAATAAAAGAAACTGAGCAAACCAACAAGCTGTAAATGCATAAATACATAAGATTTCTGAGCAACAGTTGTGTGTTGTGCTTTAAAACTCAAGCAACATCCGGTGTCGTCCTGGCTTTATGGGATGCTTCAGTTTGGAAATGACAAAAGTAGTCCATGTGTCACGCAGCAGCATTACTGTCACTTTCACTGAAATGTGGTCGCGGTAGTAGGAGCCGCCATTATGAAAAGAGAGCGTGGTATTTACAGTGGCGACTGGCAATTAGGGGACAGCCCCACCTAGTGTCAGCAGAAAGTAATTCAAATAATAAATCCAAAAAAATGCAAATATATGCAAAAAAAAATACATCTTAAAATATATTTTTCAGATCATGTTTAATCATCTGATTCGTCTGTACATTGCTGTTTTAGTCTGTGTTCTTCTAATTAGTGTCTACAGTGTGCCTATTGAGCCGTTTTGAGCGACGTGGGTCAAGCCCCGATCTAGCCCCTCTCTGTCACTGTCTAAGTGAATGGGTGCTGTAAAAACTACACTTCGCATGCTCAGAGTATTTTTCTAGAGAGAGCAGCGTATAACGATTCAAATCAGTAAAACGGAAAGAAAATGAATGAAGTTGACCATCTACTTCAGCTTTTGTAAGTTCATTTGATGTCATATATTTTGTTGATCTTCTGTGTTTTGCCTATGGGCTGCTATTGGATCGATTGATATTGTGACCTTGGTGATGAGTGTCTGTCTGTGCTCTCGACCCATTTAGTGATGTGACTCAGTCAGATCCAGAGGTTACAGAGGCAACGCAGACAAATTATCTGCTCTTATTATTTTTCTACAGTTTCATCATGAACATCTTCAGAGAGGAGAGTGGTATTTGAAGTCTGGACGGGGGCTGGTTCCACAAAGATTAGACTGGCTCAGATCAAACAGTCTAACTTCAAAAAGGCATATAAGTTCTTCAGTTGTGCAAATCTTTCCTGAGCGGTCTGTGCGAATGGCCTGTATTCACCCTGACACATGACACTTCAAAACACAGAAGGTTTTCTCAGGAGTTAATGGAGACCAAACCGGAGAGAAGGACATACATTTGGCGCTTTACAGAAGTTGTTTTGCCTAAAATATTTGCTAATGTTGCTCAGGGCCTACTTTAGGCAACTAAGCAAATTGGACAATATTTATAAGATGACAACATTGACTTGTTTGTGTTTTTCAGCTTGCTTTAAAGATCATCTTTATCCTTGTCTTAGATCTGTATATATAAGTCAACAGAATTAACAACCCTTAAATCAGCGTGTTTCAAACATGATGATATCTGGTGGGCAGCTCTAAAGATCTACATAAATCATAACAAAATGGAACAGACTTTCCTGCTTGAATCAACATATGATGTGGCAATGTTCATGTGTACAGTTCACACTGCACAATTTAACACTGCTGACATGTTGTCTCTGTAACAACTAACAACGATTTCTATTTTATTTCGAAGTACTCTACCATTATCATGGTACAGTAATACAACATTTGTATTGGTTTATTTTGTATAAGTGTCATTAGACCAGTCAAGGTGCAAACTTGTGCAACCAGCCCCCAAGGTATAATTAGTGTAAATATGAGTTGGGATGTAATTATGTAAAGGAAGAGAAGCTGTATGAGTGGTCCAGTTCAGCTGTAAAGTATGAGTTGGAGATATTCACACCCAGAAGTCTCTGGTTCTTAAGCTTCACTGCCAAACTAGTTGATCCACCTGAAAATGCAGAATGGAAAGAACTGTATCCGTCTCCTAACGTCAACGATGGGTTTCGTAGTGTTTTCTTTCGCTGCTATAGTTTAGGGTTAAATGCAGACACTCAGCAGTACACACACCAGTAGATCAGGTTAAATAGGATGTATGCGCCAGGGAAGATCATCCGAGAGGAGGTATCGATGGCGTGGGTGTTCTGCATAATCCGGAAGCCCTTCTTCTTCTTGGTCTCTGTGGGCTCGTTGTCCAGCGAGAGATGCACCACTATCCGCTCCGGTTTTTCCGATGCATCATCAGCCGCCATGGAGCCCCGTGTGTACCCCGCCAGACTGTTGGCGTCCGCCTCACTGTACGTTCCGTCCAGCATCATGGTCCTGCCGTGGGACATGCCACAGGTGCAGGGCAGGTTCTGAGACTGAGCAAAAGAGAGGAAAGAAATCAAGATTGATAAAGACTAATATGAATTTGAGACGTACAGCAATTCTGAAAAGGTCTCTGTACCTGTTCCCTGGCTTTTTCTCTGAGCTTACGGTCTTTACCGTCCCTCACCGTCGTCAGGTAGTTGACGGCAGCGTATTCAAGCACCGACAGGAAGACAAAGACGAAACTGACCCAGAGGTAAATGTCCACAGCTTTTATGTAGGACACCCTGGGCATGGAGGCGTTGACTCCAGTGATGATTGTGGACATGGTGAGCACCGTGGTTATACCTGAGGAACACAAAACATACAACTTCATATGAACATTTGAAAAGCAAACCACAGACATTTCTTTGGGGTGCTGCGGCTTTCCTAGGGTGGCTACAGACCCCCAGGTATTTTTCTTGCAACACCTATAGTTCTGGAAAAGGAGGGGAAACACTAAAAACAGTCGAAACCAAAATATAGGAGGAGGAGGTTCCCAGACAAAGAATGGGAATCAGTGATTGGCTATCTCTATAAACATTGTCCATATGTAGAATCTGACCATAACAGGACAAGATTTTGGTATTGGAAGCATTCTGGTTACCGTTTGTAATTTCCAAGTAGTTTTGACCAATCAAAAGGAGTTTGGTTGCATTAAGGTGAACGACAATAGCAGAATAGTCAGAATAAATTAGCTGTGATGCTTCAGCTATCATCTGATAGCTTTTGTTGAAATTGTCTTTCAAGTCGGACCATAAACAAAGACAGGAGCTCAGAAGGAGAAGTATTTGATCGGATATCCATTATCCGTCCCTTGGATATCAGCTAGCTAGGCTTTATCGTCGTAATATCGATAGCCAATGAGTTTTGAGATTGTGAACGCACATTCACAGCTCAATCATGTTTGCGTCTTGACTCCAGCTCCATACTTAACGAGGAAATGAGAATGATATTGATCGTCTCAACTCAGGAAGACAGGAAATAAGTACATTTCCCAGAATGTTGAACTTTTCTTTCAGTTTGATTCCCTCACAGTTCTACTGTGCAAACTGGTCCATGCTCTCAGGTCACTGTGATGTGTGACGGACACAAATAATGTTTGAACAGGAAGGGTGGTCATTGTGTTGCATATCTTCTCACCTAATGAGACCCTGGCAGGGACGGCCCTGCGGTCGATCCAGAAGGACACCCAGGACAGCATGACCATCAGAGTGGCAGGGAAGTAGGTCTGCAGCAGGAAGAAGAAGATGTGGCGCCGCAGGGTGAAGTTGATGTACAGACGATTGTACCAGCCTGGAGGAGAGAAGAAGTGAAATAAAAATAAATGTAATGTCAGAGGGTAGAACAAAAAAATGGTTTTCTAAAATTCCTCGATAAACACAGAGCCAGAGGTGACATTTCTAATCCACACAGGATGATAGAAATGTGTATGAGTTTATAAAACCAAACGAAATAACATCGTAAAAAATATATCTGTATTTATGACAGCAGGGCAGCACATCAAAGTAGCAAATGGAAGAATAAACAGGGAGAGGAGTAAAAGAAAAAATACAGAAATATCCCAATGGTGTATTTCACACCAGTGTGGAGTTCAATCAATGTTTATTTATATAGCCCAATATAATAATAATAATACATTTAATTTACATAGCGCTTCTCATCTGCCAAGACAAATCTCGAAGCGCTTATCACAAATGTTACATTTGTCTCAGTGGACTTCACAGTTTGTACAGAATATCAGTATGACAATACGA
The DNA here is from genome assembly GCA_902827135.1 of Harpagifer antarcticus. NCBI lineage: Eukaryota > Metazoa > Chordata > Actinopteri > Perciformes > Harpagiferidae > Harpagifer > Harpagifer antarcticus. The sequence continues at coordinate 47,671 of CADEHL010001101.1, forward strand.
CACCCTCTGTCCTTAGACCCTCTGTCCTTAGACCAGTGGTTCTCAAACTTTTTCCATCAGGCCCTTTGGAGAAAAAAAAGTCGGGCCCCCCCAACACAAATAGTCACGTAATGGGCCAAGTTAACATTTATTCACTTTGCTAGAACAGTGATAATAAAACAATGCTCCATAAGTCTGTGTGCTCAAAAACATACATACATAATACAATTGTGCAATCACTTTGCTAGAACAATAAGTTATAATACTTTTCCACTTTGCAATCTGTGCAAAAAAATGAAAAGAAAGAAAATGACACTGCTTTGCACAGCACATTTCTTCAAAACGGGGTTGTAGGCCCAGAGATTTCTTTTGGGGGTGTTGTGGGGTAGCTTGACGTTTCATAGAGGGTGCTCAAACATTTAGGGTTTCCCATTAATGTACCGGTCGCTACAGTGGAATGTTCTACTGCAACACTCCCCACGCAAATACACAGTGTGACAGTTACAATGAAGGCTCGAGGCATATAGGTGTAAGCAGGGGTAAAGTGCTATTTGTATAGGTGGTGTGTGGACCTAACATAGGGGGGTCCGGGGAGGATTTGCTTTTTAAATATTGAAGTTAAAAGCATCAATCTGGTGCACTTTGAGAGCAAAATGAAGAGATCTATGGATACATCTCTCAACACCCATATGAAACAGAACTGTAAACAGATTTACTTTTTCTTTTTAGATATTTTACAAATCATCCTTTTAAACTTTATTCTTTTTTTTACTGTCATATAGTATTTCAAATCTGTTTTTCATGTATTCTCTTATACTTAAACTATAATGATCATATAAACGTGTGCCTCGGAAATAATTGTTTACATTATTGGTGACCAAACCGTTTGAGAGCCACTGAGATAACACTGAGAGAGTCCTTTAGTTCACTGAGTCTCTCAGTCTGACACGAGAGGACTCTCCTCCACCTTGTTGTTGAAAAAACTCCTTATATCCGTTAGCGTAGTTGGCTAGCACCAGAAGCTAACAACAACGATCTCCGGTACCGGTGTGCTCTCTCTTTCGCTCGCGCACACAAAATGGCTCGTTCCACACACACACATAAACACACACACACACACACACACACACACACACACACACACACACACACACACACACACACACACACACACACACACACACACACACACAGAGCCGAGCTTGAATGAAACACAGAGACCCAGACGTAATAGTGCCGTACTGTATCATATTATTTTCGAATCAATCATTTTTCAAATTATGATTTTTTTGGTTTGGTTTATTTACACTCTGATGGAAACCAATAGAATCTAATATAGAGTTAAATGCAACAGTAAAGCTATTTTTATCATCGTCAATTGTAACAAATAAGATTGGCTGCAAAGTTTTCCAGGTCGGATGCGTAAGACTAAAAACGAGACTTTCAAGGGAGGTATAATTTAATTTAAGTAAACTTGAGTCAAAGATTGCTTCGTAGCGAGAAATTTCGAGGCTGCACATGTGTAGACTCCGCGGTCTTAAAATCCCCACAATGCTTTGCGCACGGACCAATTTCCCCTAATCTGTGGCGGAAAATGTAAGGCGGGGCCTCTCATATGACGCACACCTGCACACTTGCTCGCCTGTTCCACTCTTCATTTTCCGAATGCCAGGAAGGATTGTTGCCTCGCTTCGGAAGCAAGTGACTCGGAAGACATGTGCTACCAAGCAAGCGTACTCAACATTGAGAAACACCCCCAGTCTCCCGGCTGCTTGGGAGTTGCCGGGGGACGGCTAGTAAGAGCTACCTCTTGCCGGTCTGTACCGACTAACATGGGCTTTACTGTAGCTGAGTTACTTTCTAAAATGCGGAGCCGGGCTTCTATGGCTATGATTCCCGCCTCCAACCTAGCAACTGTATACATTTAACACACATTTAACCCTATCGGTACCAGTAAAGGAGGTAGGGAAGTAACCAAACATGAGACAGATAGAGCAGGAAATAGCACTCGAGGGTGGGGTTAGAGCCATGGCTAGCTATCAAGCTAAAGTAGCTACCGTTTGCAAACCCGAAAGGAGTGTAGGCAACTGTGGAGTTACAGTCGCTAAGAGAAGGAGAGTTGTGAGTGTTTAAGCTGTAGTAACGTGTGATTATAACGTCAGGTAGCTGCCTTGATCAAGAATTGTAAAACGATCGATTAAATTAAGATAATATAAGCTGTCACTACCCGATCCGTCCCCCTGCCCGATCGGTACTGCGCATGTGCGAGATGGTCCGCCATATTGGACAACTCCGGACGGCAACCCAAGATGGACACTTGACACAGTGGCTTTTAGCAAAGCTCAAAAATAAAACTTGAGAGAGATGAGTTATTGTTATTACAACGTGACTTCACTATTATTTATAGTAATAACTCTTTTATTTGGGGTTAAGTACATTGTCAGAATAAGTGAGAAATGGATTTAACTTCTGTTAGACAGCTATCATACTGAATACATATTTACTGTGAATGTATGCAAAAATGTATGGCATATAGCTGTCTAACAGAAGTTAAATTCATTTCTCACTTATTCTAGCCCCAAATAAAATAACCCAATAAAAAGAGTTGTTAAATAATAGTGAAGTCACGTTGTAATAACAATAACTCATCTCTCTCTCTCGTTTTATTTTTCAGCTTTGCCAAAAGCCACTGTGTCAAGTGTCCTTCCTGGGTTACCGTCTGGAGTTCTCCAATATGGCGGACCATCTCGCACATGCGCAGTACAGATCGGGCAGGGTGACGGATCGGGTAGTGACATAAGCTATCAGCAGCAGAACCAACACACAGGATAGCCCGGAGGTGACAACAACAACAACCGAAAGTAACAACCGAAAGTGACAACACGCTTACCGCAATAGTGAGGACCGTACAGAACCATTTCCCAGCTCTCCTGTGGGTTCAGTGCACATCTCACTGTTTGAGTAAAACCTCGGGCAAAGCCAAACAGTCAATTTCAGTGCCTTTACATAAAGCTGCACAACGTTTAGCTCGGGGAACAACTTTTATTTAATGTACTTATATAATAAATATCTGTTATTATTTTCAACCCTGTGTAGCACCGTGTTTCACCATGGTAACTGTTGTCAGTGTGTTCACGGGGTAACCAGGACAGTGCTTCTCTAAAGACGTTGGTGCTGAATATAAATATAATTATTTGTTTAAAACGACACTTAACTGAGCTAGGGTGGAGATAGGTTTTTTACTTCTTATTTGAACTAAAATAGGAATATGGAATGACATACAGTATATTTAATCAGCTTTTAAGACTTTGGTCAGACACCCATTATGTGCGCCATACTTGTCCTATCCCATTTCTCTTTAATATGCTGTTCCTTTCACAGCACACATTTTCACTTGTCATGGAAGTGCTACTAATGGCATTAATGATGGCTCCACTCTATTTAAGTGTCCTAGTGAGAGACACAGAAAAGGATCCTAAAACTCAGGCCTCTAAATGAACTATATCTTTCATTATTGTTATTATTTACACCTGGCATTTCCACATTTGTTGTCACACGGTGAAAATATGTATTTGTTGTTTTCCTTGCTCACTCAAAATAGAGAAGACTAGCAAGCTGAGTTAGACGGATAATCATCTAAGAAGTGAAGTGAGGACGCAATTTGGATTCAACACCATAGAGGGAAATATCTTAAGTAAGTTTGTTGCCTTTATCGTAAATATGTCTGAAAAATAGAAACACTTTAATTCCACAATACAGGCATTGTGGCTTCCTGCTTTGCCTTTGTTATTTATATTCTTTACTATCATGTATTTTGTTTTTGCTATGTTTGCAAAAGGTGATTTTCTTAAATGTTTTATGTGAGGGACTGCGGATGGAAATGAGCTCAAAGCTAAATCTGGCACTGTTACGCTTGATACATTTGAATGTTTTAAGTGTTCATTACTGTGCATTGTCCCTGCCAAATAAACGATTCAATAAAATAAATAAAATGCTTAATTTAAATAAGTTGGAGTTTCTTTTTTGTTTAAAGCCAAAAATCTGGAACATTGGAAATGCGAGGATTTAAAACACGAAAGAACAACTGATTATTCAAAAATAGAGCCATTGTAATCATAGAGGAAGAAAAGTGAAGCACCATCTGAGTCAGAGACAGGGAAGAGTTCAAGTCCAAGTCAAGACATGTCATCACGAAAAGTTTGAAACGTGATAGCAGCACCATATATTAAAATATAAGGTAAAATGGTGAAAAAAACATGATATCATTGTATATATGTTTATAGAAATTAAATATTTGCAAAGAAACACTGGAAGTAAGTATGCAATTGACAGAGTGCACAAGACAGCAGGTGATATGAAAGCATGTTATGCTAAGTTCATGTCTTTTTCTTTTGCTCATCTTACTGAGGTTCAACTCCAATGCAGTTACTTCAGACTGTAATATAGGGGCCTGATGATCCTATCAGCAGTGAGCTGAAGGGCCCTACTCATTCCCCATGTGTTGACCAACTTTAGTTTGTTTAAGAATATGCACAAGTAAGCATACATTTAACTGACATATTAATATTAAAAGTAGATTTTGACTAGTGGTCCCTCGACTATGCAGGATTACGGACATAAAAACGGAAGTCCTTTCGATTTCCATTTATATGAACCGATTACTCAAATAACTCCATACCAAAGTCTGCATTTTTGGCCTTTGGCTAAACCAGCCTCAGATACAACACTCCACTCAGCATTATGTGGGCAGCGTACCTGTGCTGCTGTAGAAAGCCAGTCTGGAAGAGGTGTGGAACTTCTGGATGAGGAACTGAGACAGAGAGATCCTGTCGTCGGTGCTCAGAGACTCATCACCGCTCTTCCAGTACAGCATCAGGTCTTCATCTGTGTAAGCATCTGAAGGAGAGAGCAGGGATGTAAGTGTGGCCTGTACCGATAATAACTTTACCCCTGATACTTACCAAATGAATAGGCAGTTTGGCCTTGTGGATTTATTGTTTATCAGTGCATCTGTTTGCCTTTTCACTTTCCATTAGTGAACTTGATCTTTTTGAACCCTTTCAGACTTTTAATTCACCTCCCTACTCTCCTATTGCAATTAATGTGAAGTATTTAGTGTCTCTCCTGTGACATGTCTCCATGCTTTAAATGTTCTCATACTGCCTGTGCTGCAGCACCTCTTTTCACCCTCTGTCTGAAACCAGAGCCCAGTCTGCTCTGATTGGTTAGCTGGCCGGCTCTGTAGTGATTGGTCAACCGCGTAGAGATGTCCCACCCCTTATCCCAGGGATCACCAACTACATTTGTCCAAGGGCCAGAATGTATCCAATAGACACTTTCGCGGGCCAGCGATTTTTATATATAGCCCAGAATTTTGAAGTTGTTAACGGGGACGGGGGGCTAGTGGAGCACGCTCAGGTACTGCGGAGCGCATAAAGCTTAGCAGAGTCTTCACATTAACGAAGGATCACTTCTAGGCTACTTTCCCGCAGCTGCTGCCTCTCTGTTGGACTCCGGTACTGCACATTACTCACCAACAACACAGTAACCCCCGTTGTGCGCGCCGGATGAGAATGTCTGTCGGGCCGGATGTGAACCGCGGGCCGCCAGTTGATGGTTGCTGCCTTAGCCTTTCACGTACAGTGTGCTGGAGCGCTAGCCAATAGAACGCTAGTGTTCAACAGTGATGTCACTATGTTACTGACGAAGGAGTCCAACGGAGGCAACACAAATATTTTAGCATTTGCAGACCATTTACATGCACACAAACCTACAGAACACACTAAGCAGGGGTGCCCACCATTTTTCAGCTTGGGAGCTACTTTTAAAATGACCAAGTCAAAGTGATCTACCTATAGGGCCTTCCCAAAGTCATGTGGTGAGGCCCTGTGTGTCGCGAGCGGGGGGGGTATTTAGAAGTGTATAAATTGGAAGGCTAACTAGGTAATCAGCTCGCCGGTGATTTGCAGTTGACACGGTTGACCGTAAGTGCGGCAATCAAGTGGCAAATGCCATAGTAAGGATGGATGATAGGCTAACTTTTTTTAAAACTTTTTTTTCAATGCCATGCGATCTACCCACACTACCTTCGACGTATTGGGCACCCCTGCACTACAGGAACGGCAAACTCCAAAAAGCATTATAGGCCTCTTTAACTTAAAAAACCCAGCACAACAAATTACAAATGATTTTACTAACAGAATGTGTTGCTTTTGGCCACAATAGTTGTTTAATGATAGTCTGAAATCAACATGCTGCTGGGGATGATGTTAATTACATCCATGACCGGCACCTACCTCCTACTGACAACAACAGGAATGAATAACAATTCAGTGATTTGACTCAATGTGGTGCTGATTGAGGCAACATGCTGCACATATTCTTTGGGCCCTTTATAATTACTGGCCCTTTATTTCCCACAGCAGTAGAGTGGAGTGTGTGTGAATGCTTACAGCTCTCCAGCTCCAGCGTGCATGTCTGCGAGTCCAAAGGGAAGCGACTGAAATCCATGTTGCACGCAGCAGTCACTGTGACCCTGGGGAAACAGCAGAGTGTTAACATCACCACCAGCTCTGGGCCGGCTCCAACAACGCTGCCAAGTGGCATTTAGTCAGTGTGAAACAGCCCTTTGATGGCAGAGCGTGTGTGGGGGGGCTTCCTGCTGGCGTCCTCACCTCAGGCTGTACAGGACGTGACCGTCAGGGAACACCCGCAGCATGATGTTTTCAGTGGTGGTGTCGTGAATGAAGGACCTCTTGGAGTGGACGAAGAACACATCGGGCACCCAGATCTTCTTCACCAGGCGCCCGTCAAAGGTCATGCTCTTGTTGGTGGTGCTGGGGAAGGCAAGCCTCTCGTCCTTCCAGTAGTGCCTCAGATACAGGGTCATGGTGAAGTCCTGAGGCAGTGGGGGAGGGGCGACAAGCACAAACAGCCTCTGGATTAAGTTGCACTACAAGGACTCACTTGCTTGCCACCTCTGGTTTTTGAAATTACTCTGGGATTACACTGGCTGCTGGATTATATAGAATGCTTATGACTAAACATACACGGGTAAGAGAAGTGCTGAACATATGTTACCTAAGCTTCCATTGGTCCTAGATTACCCTTGTCTTCTCGCCTCCTTCCCCTGTTGCTATGCAAGCCGGAGTGACCCTGCCTCTGCACTACTCAGCCCCCCCCCCCCCACACTCGGCTACAGAGATCATCCCCCATGCCACTCTCCTCATGGCATTACATAAGAGCAGATCCGTTTGGAATAATGGCTGCAGCCACACATTGTACTCTTGGCACCCACCATACGGCACCTTGATGTTGCGTAAAATGAGTTCAGGGGCATGTCTGAAGCTCTGACTGAGTAATCGCTGTAATGTGCTATACCTTCACTCATTTATTTATTTAATCCATTATTTGGCAGGGACAATGCACAGTAATGAACACTTAAAACATTTTAAAATGTGTCAAGCGTAACAGTGCCAGATTGAGCTTTGAGCTGTTTCAAAGTGTTGGGATTGAAGTGTTCTTGACCCCATATATATAACTGCCAGCAGATTAGCTCTATAAAACCACAATTTAATTATAATGTAGCTGAAAGCTGAATTTCATAATGCAAGACTATTGAAGCTTTGAAAGAAGAAATAATTCTGTTTCTAAGAAATGAAACGTTGAATTTATTAGCTGATGGAGTCACCGCAGGCTACACTCTCACTGCTACACTCTCACTGCTACACTCTCACTGCTACACTCTCACTTCTACACTCTCACTGCTACACTCTCACTGCTACACTCTCACTGCTACACTCTCACTGCTACACTCTCACTTCTACACTCTCACTGCTACACTCTCTCTGCTACACTCGCACTGCTACACTCTCACTGCTACACTCTCACTTCTACACTCTCACTTCTACACTCTCACTGCTACACTCTCACTGCTACACTCTCTCTGCTACACTCTCACTGCTACACTCTCACTGCTACACTCTCTCTGCTACACTCGCACTGCTACACTCTCACTGCTACACTCTCTCTGCTACACTCTCTCTGCTACACTCGCACTGCTACACTCTCACTGCTACACTCTCTCTGCTACACTCTCACTGCTACACTCTCACTGCTACACTCTCTCTGCTACACTCTCTCTGCTACACTCTCACTGCTACACTCTCTCTGCTACACTCGCACTGCTACACTCTCACTGCTACACTCTCTCTGCTACACTCGCACTGCTACACTCTCACTGCTACACTCTCTCTGCTACACTCTCACTGCTACACTCTCTCTGCTACACTCTCACTGCTACACTCTCACTGCTACACTCTCACTGCTACACTCTCTCTGCTACACTCGCACTGCTACACTCTCACTGCTACACTCTCTCTGCTACACTCTCACTGCTACACTCTCTCTGCTACACTCTCACTGCTACACTCTCTCTGCTACACTCTCACTGCTACACTCTCACTGCTACACTCTCTCTGCTACACTCTCTCTGCTACACTCTCACTGCTACACTCTCTCTGCTACACTCGCACTGCTACACTCTCACTGCTACGCTACACTCTCACTGCTACACTCTCACTGCTACACTCACACTGCTACACTCTCACTGCTACACTCTCACTGCTACACTCTCACTGCTACACTCTCTCTGCTACACTCTCTCTGCTACACTCTCACTGCTACACTCTCTCTGCTACACTCGCACTGCTACACTCTCACTGCTACGCTACACTCTCACTGCTACACTCTCACTGCTACACTCACACTGCTACACTCTCACTGCTACACTCTCACTGCTACACTCGCACTGCTACACTCTCACTGCTACACTCGCACTGCTACACTCTCACTGCTACACTCTCACTGCTACACTCTCTCACTGCTACACTCTCACTGCTGTAACCTGCAGGGTATCACCACTATGTTTGCTAGCCTTTCCAAATGTGTGTAGAAACGGCTGTGTAGCTGTGTTTTTGACTCTTCTCTACTTTTGCACTGTTACAATACATTTCAGCAATTATAATAGTTTTCTTCTATTTGCGACAACATTTGAAGTTAAGAAATCATAATTACTAACGATTTGATTTAGATATAAACGTAGACATTTCTTCATGACTCTTCTGTGGGCTCCGGTTGTGCATTATTTGAGCATCAATGATCTTACTGTATCATTACCACAAAACACAGAGTTATAGACACCAGCAAACCCCACAGTACAGACTAGTGGTATTTTCAACAATGTCCTGTATATCTACCTACTCTGTGCTGTGAAGCTTCATACAGAAACACATCAATGAGCCTCACTGCTGCACTCTGACATGTTCCTTTCTTACCATGAACACACACTGAGTTTATTTTCACTCACTCTCACACACACTGCTGCTGTAGCTGAAAATAGTCTCCACAAACATTTCTAGGCTTTGCGTATGCAGCCTTAGCGCATGTATAAATAACTGAATCAACAAAATAACATATGCATCAGTGATGGAATAAGGGTTATCAGTAATGAACCGTTAATACTAACACTTATATTACTCAAACCCATCTGTGATTCGTTCTGAAATTCATTCAAAAACCTACAGTGGTCGACAGGTGCAAACAAAAACACTTCCATTAGGAGAAAATCACATGCAAATAAAGAAACATCTTCACCAAGTTGGCCAATTTTATAATCCCTGAACGTCACTAAGCGCACCGGTACCAGCTGTGTGCGTCACTTTTTAGTGTCCACGTTTCCGTTGAGTTTTTAGCTGTGTTTGCAGTTTCATTTATGCAACATCTTTAGGAACTGCTGCACATGTTTCGTGTGCGCATGTGTTGGTGTGCGCATGTGTTGGTGTGTGCATGTGTTGGTGTGCACATGTGTTGGTGTGCGCATGTGTTGGTGAAGATGTTTCTTTATTTGCATGCACCTGTCGGTCACCGTAGCAACCTGTGCCTTTATTTCATTGACAGTTTTGAAAGGGGGACAAAGATAGGGCGACACGTGGCAAACTGTCCCAGGCTAGATTGGAACCCTGGGTCTCTGCATGGAGAGGGATCAACATCACTTCCAACCCATCGGCCCACAGTGTGACTCTTCTATTAGGGACGTTATGAAACATGATCTCTTTCTTTATCGTTCATTAGGGATAAGACAAAGATAGGAAAGGACCCTTACAGTTTAGTAGTTGTCTCTTAAAAAGTGTACACAAATGAGTTTCTGATGTTATATTTGCAAATCTCCTGTCAGATAACTAGAATTCATTTTGAGTGTTTAGTTAGTTTAGCTAATCCTCCACTATATGATACAAAATTGTTGTCATTCAAACTTTTTTAGGTAGATATAGACATTTACAAATTGTAGATAAAACTTTGTGTCCAGGCTATCATCCTTCCTACCTTGCCACAGCCCCTTCCTCCTGATGGATTACGTTAAATGCTAGTAGTCAGCTGTTTTAGGTATACTACTTAGCTAGCAAAAATGTAAACAACTTCTTAAACTAATCCCTGCTTGAAACCATTGCATTATATTTGCAATACTACACCAATCCAGATGAAATAGCTGGTTTTTAGTGAGTCCAATTAACATCGATATGCTTTGAACCCGTTTCCCCCCCAATACAACAGCCAAGAGTGTTTGCTGCGTAACTGTTAAGCATCCTGCAGCTTTGTGATATGACATAATGTCATTAAGGGCTGCCGTCATCTGGAATCATTCATTTTTACCCCCCCCTGTTCCAAAACAATTAAATACACACTGGGATTCAAATGTAATCCTTGGCTGTCCTTGGAAACGGGAGCTTACACAACATCAGGACAGCAGTTCAGATCCAATTTATGGTTGCAGGACAGAAGGTCTATTTAATTACATTAATCAACATTCAGTCTGGGTTTGAGCAAAATAAACAATTCCTACCATTGAGCTTTCATAATCTGATTCTGAGTATCCAACTGAAAACAACATCTGAATGACTCAAAGTTCATCTGTCAGTACAAAGCAGAGAAGCCTTCTGATGCAGTGTCAGAACACAGATAACTGCAGAAAACTTTCATTATAGGAATCATCTATATTCCGGCTCTGATCTTCAGTCACAAACTGGGACTGAGAAGGGTGTTCCCACAATCTGAGTCACTGTGTCTCATGTGTCCATCCTCACGCTGCTAATGGAGAACGTTCCTGCTCATTAGCCTCCGTGTCTGAGTGGAGCTGCTCCATGTGTTGGAGCAGTAGGAGCTCCATTGCTGAAGTCAGCAACTTTCCTGAATCTGTCACAGATTAACTGCTACATGCGCTTCCAGAGACATAATCCGCTGGGATAGTAGCAGTAATAATGACATCATATTTTGTACATCCTGTATAATCTCCTTACTTTGAGGTTTCTGTTGGTCTTTGCGTCTAAGACAGTATGAGTAATCCAAACTCAATGTATATTCCAATAAGTGTCTGCAGATTTCAATTATCTTTGCAGATTACATCTACTACATTATTTGCAATCCATTTTCCCCATAATCTTACAGTGTGTACCATATGGCGTTCAACACATTTAAGCCACTTACCATGTCCACCTCTGATATGCTGTCCAAGCTCTCCACCTGGACATCCACTCCAACAGGGACAGCTGGACCTGCAGAGGAACACCACACAGATTACAGTTTCTGACCATAAAGAGTGCCTCAGACACTTTGAAACATACAAACAAAGTGTGGAATTGGATCCAAGACTTGAAGAATAAGAAGAACCTAAAGTACAGGAGTGTATAATTACTGTTATTGTCAAAGATGACTTTGATGCCTTGAGGAAGCTGGGTGACGTAGTAGAAAGAGAGACAGTCCTCAGACTGCTGTTCATGTTTCATGTGCGACCAACAGTCCACGCTGACTCATCTGAAGCTACTTTGTTATGTAACATACTAACTTCATAAGAAACATTTATTCAAACCAATAATCAAGATATATTCTTCACCAACAATGTTTATAGGCTAAACAGGTTCTGCACTGCAGGCTCTGACCAGGGCCGGACATTTGTATAATGATATATAAACAATGTTTTTAAAATCTTAAAGAGGCCCTATTATGCTCTTTGGGGTTTCCCTTTCCTGTAGTGTTTGATATACGTTTCTGAATGTAAATGGTCTGCAAAGGCTCAAATCCCTGTGTTCCCTCCAGAGGGACTTTCTCTTTCCTCTTGTGTCTGAACTGACACTCTGAGGAAGAACAGAAATGAGATGTTATTGGATTTGAGTAGAGAAATGATTTCACACACACATAACAAGATGGAATATACTGCTAAGCCATAACTAATTACTCTAATCATTTCTTAAAAAAACAAAACGTCATTAAAAGGAACACAATATTCTCATAACTGTTCATATCTGATTGAGAGGATTATTGAAGTGCCCAGTTTGGGATTTACATTTAGATGGAAGAGTGTACGAGTACCCTTCTCATCAATAGCAAAACAAATTCACACAGCCCTCTGCCCCTGGTGTATTAAAGGCACATTGACCACTGTAATATTGTTAATCTGAGCAGCGTGAGGGTGCCAGCCTTACGTCACCGGTGGCAAAGCTGCTACCTGGGATGAAGGATATCAGCTCATGTCCGCTTCCAGCTGTCGGCAGAGTGTCCTCCCTACTCTTACTCACACCATATGCCATACATCACGTGCCAGATCCATCAGAGCCTGAGCTCCTGACATGTTGCCTCATGGGAGAGAAAAGGAGACACCTGCTGAGAGGGGGGGTGGCAGCGGGGCACTGGGGGCCACAGGGGGCCACAGGCAGAACCCATTCTGCGCGGATCTCAAGACACAGAAGAGGGGAAAAAAGGACTCTCCAGAAGAGGGATGTAGCCAAAGACGGCAAAAGTACACATATCCTTCACCCAAGTAGAAGTACAGATACTCATGTTTAAAAATACTCTGGTAAAGTTGAAGTACTGACTAAACTTCTTGAGTCAAATGACAGAAGTATGGGCTTTGAAATGTACTTAAGTAAAAAGTAGCCAAGCCAAGAGTCAAGCTGGTAACTGGACCTCACTTTATATTAATAGAACATTAAAAAGCTTCTATTTCAAATTGTTATTGTCATAGAAACATCCATTGTTTTTTCTGTATGACATTATGGTGAAATAGGCGTGCGATGATAATAATGATGTTTTGAAAATGTATAAAGGACAGGTATTTGTGAAAAAAAATGTGAGGAGTAAAAGTAAAAAGTTAATAAATATTAAAAATAAATAGTGGAGTAAAGTACTGACACAAGGAAAATCGACTTCAGTACAGTACTAACGAAGTATTTGTACTTCACTACTTGGGACCTCTGGATGTAGCTGAGAGTTTCCAGTGCTTCAAGAGTTGGCACACTCTAAAAACAAGTGTGTTGGCTCAAATGGTTGCCATCGTGTGGTCAGACCCTGGGTGGACCGCTCACTGATGAAGACGATATTCATGTCCTTTTGAAGCACATTAAATAATAGGTTAGAGCATAAGAGATAATGAATTAGGTAACTGCATACTTTTCAAACTGTCACTCTTAGAGAATTCAGAGCCATTATTACCAGCTGCTAAAGCAACGCTGCTATTGTTTTCCCCTATTGGGTCTGCATGGGTGTGTCGTCATGGCAATATGGTCCTGAAGACACACAGAGGTACTTTGAGTACTTTGCCTAGTGTTTAAATGAAGCTCAGCGTAAATTCTTTCAGGAAGACTGGTTCCCACGCTCTCATTCACAATTCTCCCTCACTTACTCGCCCCCTTTCTCAATTAGCAAAAGGCGCAACTCACCCCAGCTAACCAATCGGCTGCGTCTCATTTCCCACAGCCAATCAGCAATCAGCACACCAGGCAAAACGTTTAAATCCGCTCTTCTCTCCCCCGTCAGCATCGTTCAGGAGAATTGATGCAACCCTCCTCCTCCTCCTCCTCCTCCACCTCCTTCACCTCCTTCACCTCCTTCACCTTCAGCTGTTCAGATCCAAGGCAGGACAGCCCAGAAGAACCCTCATCACTCCGGATTTTATTTTCCCTTAGTACTTACCACCACCAGTGTCTAGACCCCGGGGGGGTTTCTCTTTTTAGTCGGCTCAACCTCCCCCCTAAATTCATCACAGTATGATGTGGTCTAATCTCCAAAAACACTATTGCACACACGGCAACACAAATGCTATCAACTTCAACAAAGTCTCTCCTGATTGAAATGCATGTGGACAGATTGTGTCAATCACAACCGTGCAAGTTTTAGTGTATCTTCTCATCTGTTTAGCAGGTTCCATACAATATGTGAACTGGTTCCATACAATATGTGAACTGGTTCTATACAATATGTGAACTGGTTAAGAGAAGAGCAGAAGCCACTTTTCAAATGTTACACAATCCTTTTCCCATGCCATTGCTGTCAACACCTATCCATGCTGAACGTTGCTAAGATACTATTGATTGGGGTGTGGCCAAAAGTGCAATATGCTTCAGAATGTAGCTGACAGAGAGCAGTGCTTGTGTCCTGTGTGGACATGGATTTTATTTTATTTCAAGATTTTGAATGACGTCGCTAGACTCCTTGAAAAGGTCCTCTTCCTTTTCTCCAAAGTACACGACAAGGCAGTGGATGGCTCGCTCTCTGCATACTTCAATTGCATTGTGCTATTTTTGAAAAAGGAAAAAGAGAAATGATCTAAATGGATATATTCTGAATGGGTGACTGCCAACAACTTGCATTTCAATGACAACTCTAAATAAGGATCCTACCTCAAGAAGCATCCTTGATCTGCTTCACCGAGATTCATTTTGAATAAAAAGCGATATCACAATATATTGTGATATAACTTAAAATACTTTGGTTACTATTGTGACAATACTATTGTGACAATAGTAACCAAAGTACTTTTACTCTCACAGTAGCCTCTAGTACTTTGTATCCTCTCACAGAACTATTCACAGTTCAAAGGCTGCTAATTTTGGTCAAACGGCAATTTGCCTATACAATGCAACTACAAGGCTATCTATTGTATTTGAATGACAAAAGATGACACTCACCTTAAAATGTCCTTTGTATATTTCTATTTGTCTTAACTGTGGGAACTTGTCCAGGCATGTTAAGTGGGAGTGGACTTGAAATCCTTAACTCAAGGTGTAGAACAATTAAGTTATCAAGCCAATTGCATTACTTACTACAACTTGAATTTTGTTTTATGTCAATCAACGCAGAAATCAGAGTTCAAATTACACACAATATTAAGTTGATGTAATTACCAACATTATTACGTCAACACAACTTATAAATTAATGTTTGCAACTTAAAATGTTTATCTAAATCAATTAATCCAAATTTGTATCTTGCAACCATGCATTTAATGAAGTGGTGGCAAAAGGTCTCCTGAATGACTTTGTAGAGTGCAGATTGAGGCTGAAGAAGTGAGGCTCCTCATGTGTTCAGGCTGGACGATCACTGCGTGTCCTGCGTGTGGGTCCGCCGGAAGATTTCCATTTGCTATTTTGAGCTGACAGCATCAGCCAATGATTCCACGTCACTGATTATCAGATGAGACCAATGAATGCGTCATAGCCAAGCCCCGCATCATAACTCCTTTCGGCCCTTGCAACCCTCAGTAGCACTTCCTGTTTCAAATGGGACATGAAGCACACTGAAAAAACTGAAACGTGACTTTAATGAAATGTATTATGTCAACAGATTTCACATAACTGTATATGGTTAGATGAAAGCAATAATATTAAGTTGAACCTACAGTATTTAAACTTAATAGTATTGCTTTCAACTAACCTACATGTGAAATCTGTTGACATAATACATTTAATTAAAGTCACATTTCAGTTTTTTCAGAGTGAGTCAGCCAGTGTTCTCCCCCTGACCTCGCAGTGCCACAAACAGGAACACTGAGTATCATCTACCCCATAAGAAGTCCAACTGAAAATGTATGAACAGGCTGTTTATGGGCAACATGCAGACAAAGCATATCGATAGTTTCACAGTTGTGCATCCTGAGAGCCCACTAAAACCCCAACGGCTTCATTTCATAACACTCACTCTTTAAAACGGAGTTATCGCCAAAGCACACCCATTCACAGTGTGCCATAAAAACAACAGGTCGGGGTTTATTTAAGTACTGAATATTTGATCAGGCTAATTATTTGAGTTGCTGTGTATATAGACTTTCATTTCTCCCTGTGGATGAAAATTCATAATGTGTTTAATTAAGAAAGTTACAGTTGTAGGCTACATAATGATCATTAATCTAAGGCACGCAGGATGTCAGTGTTGGGGGGGGACGGGACCATTCATTCTGATGGTTACCAGCAGATGTTCAGGCATATTAAAGTCTAAAATTAGGCGATGGGGGAATATTCCCCTTGTGGCAGCAGTTTCCTGAGTTTTTCATCCCTTTTTTATAACTGTGCTAAATCTAATGAACATTGTGTTTATGAGCATGCATGTAGCGAAGACAACTCCAAATAAAGGGCCAGTTCCCCCAAGCAACTTTGTATTCTTCCATTCAGCACCTGGGGAGAAAGGGAGCTACTTTCAAAGTACCTTTATACCGCAGACAGCAGCTGGCAGCTTTATCATCATTTAACTCTAATACATAAGACATTCCCAGTACTCCCCTGCTGGGAGTTTGCAGTGTTTGGTAATTACAAGAACAATTAGTAGTGAATATTTCATGGACTGGGTCACAGGATTATGTGATAAATGATCATTGGTCATTTCTGGTAGAACTGGGATTTAGTGCTCCACTCTCTAACAGGCGCTTAGATAAATCAGAGCAACATGAGAAATGAAGCTGGTGCTTTCAGGGCCCCCGGCTCAGCTGTACAAACACTTCTGTTTTTATGTGTCCAGGTTTCAGATTTAAGATGTCTGCTTCCAAACAATGGAAGTGAATATATGTTTTGTTTGTGGTTCTCACAGCACAGGACATTTAATATAGATATATTTAATATGGGTTGATAAAACAGCCTTTGGGGGTCCGTGTGTGAAGAGCTGTTGGTGGGACTCCTTTGTTCCTTCATTTCCTGTCCCCTTTACACTGTCCACTATCTAATAAAGGCATCAAATACCCTCACAATATGATTTGGAAGACAGCCTTAAGTTTTCAGTAGTTTGGGAAGAGATTCAAATATTAATATGAGTTCGAATGTGAAGTACTGAGTTCAGAGCTCTGAGAGACATGAACGCTGAATCCTCTGCAGGATGTGAGCAAACGTCTGTCAGTAATATCTCTCAATCATATTGACTTCTCTCTAACTTTGAATTATTTTCTTGTAAAACACTGGACATTTTAAAGTCTTCTCCCTTCACATATTACAATTTAACCAAAAATGACAAAGCAGATCTTTAGTGGATCTGCTCACAAGTCATGTCTTCACCAAAGCTTTAACCATGTGAGGATGCTCATATGAAGATATTTAATATTCCAGTTATTGTTTGAGTTAAGAAGACACAAGCCATACAGGTTCAGAGCCACTGATGCAGGGAACAGAGTGACTAAACAAGGTGTTGATTACAGGTAGTTGATTTATTGATTGGTCAATAGACAGAAACAATTATTAGAAACTATTTACATAATGGATTCAATAATGGAGTTCCTTCTCATTTGGATTTGAGTCAAACAAAACAAGACATTTGAAGTCCTCATGATTGCCATTTGAAAGAGGGTGGACCTGGACTTGGCTGTTAAGACCATACATTCTAGCACTTGTTTGACACTTTCTCACTTCAATGTTGTTCCAAACTTTAGCTTGAAACATTTGAATTAGTTTGTCTCTGTTTCTTTCAAATCAATGCTAACTTGGCCTCATGACAGTAGAATGGGAAGGGTCTGCTAGCATAGGCCACCATTAGCTAGTGGTCACACCAGACCGAGTGAGACTGTAGCATCAAAACAAAATCATTAGTGCAAACAAGGGCCGTTTTTCTGGCAGTGATTTGCAAGGGGAATAATTAGTTACATCTTGTTTATTTAAATGTGTGCTGAAGATAATTAAATAACCAGGGAAATCTTTCAAAAGTGGATACAAGTACTCACATTGGCACACTCAGAAATTCAAGATATCTGCAATTTTCCAGATGGCCACCAATTATGGCTTGTAAATGTCATTTTTTTGTCCGTAACTACATTTGAACTTGACCTATTTAAATGATCTTGGTGAAAAATCATACATTTCTGACCACGTAGAAGCCACATTCAGATGCCAGGAGTTACTAGTCTTCATGATAGTGTAGTTAATTGTCCCAAATGCTTTCTAAAAAGCTTCATATTTAAAGATGTTGTGATTAAAATGACACACTCTGAAAAGTTTCTAAATAATAATACTTTTGAAAGATATGTACAGCTATCTGCAGCACTAAATGGCACAGGCTAGCTTTAAGGTTTGCTGGACACATGAACCTGTCCATCATCCTCCACACATCACAGCTGATCCTGGAACATATATATTTTTACTGAAAGTCAAATGTCTCACATTAAAGCTGCACTTTCAGGGAGTCTAATTGGTTCATTACCTCTGAGACACTTTAGCCTATGGAATTGTCCTTGTGTTATGTAGATATGGGGGGGGGGGGGGGGGGAACAACACCCTATCCATTCCACCTAATGAAGCTGGACTGCTCCTCTCTTCATGGATTAGCAGCTGTAATCCACAGCTGGCTACATTAGACAGCATTACACAATATAGGGCTGGAGAGACTTCCAAGTGAGGATGCATTTGGTTGAAATGAGGGGGAAACATGCTGCGTCTTAAATGCAAATATGACTTATGCATGACAGGTGAGGCTGATTTCAAACCCGAGGCCGACACGAAGGAGGAGCTCTGTGAATAGATGTTCCCAGGGAGTCACATAGATGTGAGGACACATCCTCCATCTGCAACTTCCTGTGTGCTTGATTTGTGGGGCAGCTCTAATTGAGATAACATTCAAACTCCACCTGCACACTGTTGGTAATACACACCTCCTTCACTGCTGCTCTCTGAGGCACGCTGTAGATTCTTAACAAAGCAATTAACATTTCTCTTTTCAATATCTTTGTTCTTCGGAATATGGAATCACAACAAAGCGGTTATTGTGTTTATTTTGTACAATAACATTCTCCACACTCTGGATGTGTCTGATTGTGACCTGGGAATTCCCTCCGTCCCTACACTGACATCCCTTTTGGCACGTAAAAGCCTATTTTTTGATAACGTTCTGTAAGAGGCTTCCATTAGTTACACTGCAGTCGCTCCTTTTGAAGCCAGGAGGAAGCACAGCAGGTGCACACACACTTTTGTCCTCAGCCAAATGAACGCATGGCAGTCTCACAGGCAGCAGCAGCAGCAGCAGCAGCAGCTTACACCAGTCAGCTTGTGATGGTGTTTGAATAAGACGATCACATTCCTCTTCTTCTGCTGTAAAAGCTGCCTGTGTCTGCATATAAAGGCTGACAGACGCAGGACAAAAAGCGCTCCTCAGTGGGACCCAAACTCCCATCTGTGGCGCCTCTGTCGTCCCAACGGGACAGTTCATTTAGCTCGCCTCCTCCTCCTCCTGTGCTGAAACAGGACCCGTTTAGGCTAAATACCAGTGAATGGGATACTTTGGTTCGACAAATAAGCTTCTTATTTGTAATTGCTTCCCCAAATCCCAGCAGCGGTACCATTGTCGTGACATTCAAGGTGTAAAGCAAGGGCACACGACCCCCCTGCTGACTTCTGCTGACTGATCAGGGTCACTGATCGAAGATACAAACAATCAGAAGTGACAAATAATGGCCTCAGAATGAATCTTTCTACTCCATCGCCTCCGCTCAGCCCTGCGTCACAATGTGTTTGCAGTGTAACCTGCTGAGGGTTTCCTCCTCTTTGTTAGCTCGAGGCTGTGAGCTCCACATCGCCTATTTCTGTTCTCTTTAGGTTTGGCAGTGGAACAGAAGAGAAGAAGTGGGAAAAACAAACCTTCCGCCCCTTTCTTCATCAGTTTGACATCAACATTCCCTACACACTCAGATTCAACAAAGGGTGAAGCCAAATTAATCCTGTTGGTGTGTGCCATCACTCAGAACAAACCCTTCACTGGGAATTATCGTTGGACGTGGACTGTAGTCTGATGGAGAATTCCAACCAAACTCATTCATTTGGTTCAGAAAAGAGCTGGTTTGGGTTCAAATGAGTTGGTTTGCAGAGTAACTGTAGTAAAATGTTAAGTTATATGAGTACGGCGGCTTGGGCTCATGGAGTGAATAGGCGTCTACCAATCAGAGGGGCCGATCGATCTCTAGCCCCTGTGGTCAACAAGTCCTTGGGCAAGATACTTAACCCCAGAATGTCTACGGTCTTAAAGAGGACACATCCTGCTGATGTTCAGGTGTATGTCAGTATGTAGTGTCTCTACTTTAAAGAGTCCTCTCCTGCTGATGTTCAGGTGTATATCAGTATGTAGTGTCTCTACTTTAAAGAGTCCTCTCCTGCTGATGTTCAGGTGTATATCAGTATGTAGTGTCTCTACATTAAAGAGTCCTCTCCTGCTGATGTTCAGGTGTATATCAGTATGTAGTGTCTCTACTTTAAAGAGTCCTCTCCTGCTGATGTTCAGGTGTATATCAGTATGTAGTGTCTCTACTTTAAAGAGTCCTCTCCTGCTGATGTTCAGGTGTATATCAGTATGTAGTGTCTCTACTTTAAAGAGTCCTCTCCTGCTGATGTTCAGGTGTATATCAGTATGTAGTGTCTCTACTTTAAAGAGTCCTCTCCTGCTGATGTTCAGGTTTATATCAGTATGTAGTGTCTCTACTTTAAAGAGTCCTCTCCTGCTGATGTTCAGGTGTATATCAGTATGTAGTGTCTCTACTTTAAAGAGTCCTCTCCTGCTGATGTTCAGGTGTATATCAGTATGTAGTGTCTCTACTTTAAAGAGTCCTCTCCTGCTGATGTTCAGGTGTATATCAGTATGTAGTGTCTCTACTTTAAAGAGTCCTCTCCTGTTGATGTTCAGGTGTATATCAGTATGTAGTGTCTCTACTTTAAAGAGTCCTCTCCTGCTGATGTTCAGGTGTATGTCAGTATGTAGTGTCTCTACTTTAAAGAGTCCTCTCCTGCTGATGTTCAGGTGTATATCAGTATGTAGTGTCTCTACTTTAAGAGTCCTCTCCTGCTGATGTTCAGTGTATATCAGTATGTAGTGTCTCTACTTTAAAGAGTCCTCTCCTGCTGATGTTCAAGTGTATATCAGTATGTAGTGTCTCTACTTTAAAGAGTCCTCTCCTGCTGATGTTCAGTGTATATCAGTATGTAGTGTATCTACTTTAAAGAGTCCTCTCCTGCTGCACCTCTTTTCACCCTCTGTCTGAAACCAGAGCCAAGTCTGCTCTGAGTGGTTAGCTGACCAGCCCTGTTGTGATTGGTCAACCACTTAGAGATGTCCCGCCCCTTAGCCTATCATGTACAATATGTTGGAATGCTAGCAAATACAAGTGCAATTGTTACAGAGTGGAATTTAAGTCTTTGCAGACCATTTACCTGCACAAACACCTATGGAACACAAAAAAGCATATTAAGGCCTCTTTAAAGTGTGTTTAAGTTGCTTTTGAAATAAGTGTTAGCTAAATATAGTTTAAATATATATATATATATATGTTATGTACATGACATAAATACCTGACATACATGATAAAGGTTCACTTTAGTATTTAAGTTAAGGAAAGGATAACATTTACTTTTGGTTTCACTGGAGCTCAAGGGTTAAAGTCCAGTGTTTGTTAGACCCCCCCTCCACCCACAGCCCACACCCTCGTACACACTCTGTTGCTCTTTATATTACATCACCTGGCTCCTTGCTTCACTCCCATCATAATAACCAAGGCAGTACTGCACATGGAGGTGGAGCCTCTGACCCAGCTGCAGGGTTCTGAAGGGAGAACTTGTCTCTCATGGAGCTCAGAGATCTCACCTGCGAAGGCCGGCCTCATGGTGAAGTCATGTTCATCTATACGCAGGAGATGGCTGGTCTTCAGCTTTTTGGATTTGGTTCCATCAGCAACTTTCTTGGACAGAGGACTGGCAGCAGGCAGGAGGACAGAGAGGAGAGTGTCATTAGAGTTACTCATTTCAAGAGGACATTGTTGGGGACTGTTTTCAGGGGCCAATGAATGCACATTTGGTGCTCTATTAAGTATTTGGCAGCAGGACGGCGTGTGTGGGATTGAGTGAAGATCAACAGTGTGTGTGTTCATGGTAATAAACACATATGACACCCAGTGCATCAGTGAAGAGCACTGATGTGTGTTTAATAATTTGGCACAGAAGGCGAGGAGATATCAGGCTTTCTATTAGAGACATTCATTTTAACTTTTGGTCTGCACATGGGATTTGTTTAAAAAAGAAACACACAGAACATCAGCAGACTACTTTATAGCAGGGTTAAGGGGCAGTGCATTTGGTAAGACAACAGAACAATGTATCCTTAGAAACAGAAGAAACCAAGATATTTAATATCAAACATCGTTCTTTTGCTCAGAGATGTTATTTATAGGAAAAGCTGCCTTTCACTCAGCACATTCAGCCAGCAGCCTAACACTGAAACACATGAGCACACACTACAGTTTAAAAAGCAGAAATAAAATCTGAGCTGAAAATGCATAATGTATCTACAGTTTAACACACACAGTTACGCTCACACACACTATATTATGAACATATGTTCACCTGCTGAATTAAAAACAGAACGAATGAAGCAAAGAAAGTGAAAACTATAAAGCAGATTCAGGCAGTAGGCGTTTTCACATTAACGTATGATCCTACAGAACAGAACAGCACAGAGAGAGAACATCTGATCCTTATTACAACCACTATATGATCTTTTTTAGTTTTTAGTAACATTGTAATACTGATAGTAATCCACCATTTTAGAAATGTAACAGTAATCTGATTACGTTATTAATTGTAAGAGAATACAATTACCTTTTTTTTGGTATCATGAGTATGTAATCCATTACTCCCCAAGCCTGCTTTCTACTACCAAGAGAGCAGCGAGGGAAGGGTGAGGGCAAACTGAGTCATCTCATTTAAAGATATTATTTGCAATAGAACTGTAATTAAAATGAAATGTTATTGCTTTGTACACCCTAAAAGATAAATATTGATAAGGTTGTAGTGTTCTGTAAATGAACATTTACATGGTGATCCAGAAGGGGTCAGAATGTGCTGAACTGTATGAAGTTGTGCTGAATCAATGGGTTGACTTGTTACATCAATTATCAGAAAGATCGTCAGATATTTGAGACTTCCTTTAGTCATTTTTAATAATGTCCTAAGCAAAACGGCCCAAAAGAATCTGGTCCTAGTTTATCAACACTGATTTAGCTCTTATTCGGAGAAAAAAAAATGCAATTTGAAGAGGTCCATTTGGGTTGTGGGAAAGTCAAAGACATTGAGTAGAGACCGATATTTGGAGAAAATAATAGATGAACCGCAGGACCCATTTATAAAATGGAATAAAGCAATGCAGGTGGTAAAATAGCCAAATACTTTAAAATCCAGGTTTTGCTGGTATTATGAATTCATGCTACATCAGAATAAATCTGGCTGCTGCTGAGGGATGTTTGATCCTATTTGAAATTACAGAAGTGTGACAGTCGGGGAAATCACAGCCAGACAACGGGCTCAAAGAGAATAGCCCTCCACTCCTCAGTCTCTGTGTTCGGAGTCCCTGAAGGCAGGCCTAATAAAGAATTCACCTGAAATAACTTACTTGAATAAAATACTTGATCTGAGGGAAGGGTGGTATTTGCTGTCGTGATTTTGAACCGGCTCAGTGGAGGGCTGATTTTACGCACCGTTTGATTTATTCCCATTTATATGTTTTCGTTTTGAAAAGCATAGATACAGCTGTTCCCAACAGGAGGGATTTCGGCTGAAAGAGGAACAGGAACCGCTCCTGGCCATGCTCACAAATGTTGACATTCTGGATGGAAACTAAGTGAAGGGAAAATCCACAAAGCTGCTGCATCATCTGAATCTGAACTGTCCCCTTCTCTGTGCTGTCAAGCTGTGCTGATTGGTCCATGGCACCGAGTCGTGCGTAAATGTGACATCTCGGGTGGAATCAGAAGTGATTCACCTCGCTTTGCCCTTTGCTGTTCCTGAAGGGCACATTTAAGTTAAAGAGTAAAATAAAGAATCTTTCAGTACTCACGTGCCGGGCTTGTGACTCTCCGCCGGAGCGGACCAGCGCTTTCTCCGACTCCGGTGTTTCCTGCACTCCCCGAGCAGGATCAGACACAACACTATGAAGAGAATCCTAGCGTAGCACGGCATGGTGAGTTCAAAAGTCCCGCAGCGAGTCGGTGAGTGACGACTTCGGTTCACGTGCAGGAAGCTCTGTGCACGGTACCATCTTCCTGTCAGGGGCAGGAGGAGAGAGTGCGGGTCGGAGGACGGAGGAACTAGTGCGCCGGCTGCTGTGGGGGGGAGAGGGGATGGGGAAGTCTGATGCGCGCTCTGATTGGTCTTCAGCCTCCAGAGGAGCTGTTTCTGGCTCAGGCGCGCGCAGCATCAGCACCAAATGCTAAAATCTATAAAGAAAGAAAACAAAAAAACAACAACATACCACCCCCCTTACGAGGCGTTTAGGGTCACTGCCGACATATATGTCGTATAGTCCTGCTGCATTTTAGGAGACCACCCGGACCATGTGGAGGCTCCTGTCTCACATTTGATATTATTGTTGAATGCGTGTTGCTTGAAAACATTGAAATATTTAATCTCAGTACAAAATGATCTTGTTAATGAACTTCTGAACAGTCAACGATTGCATGATATGTTTCTGTTTATTCTGTTTCTATGTTTTGCAGTGTAAGACCGTATAAAGGCATCCTCTTAAAATGACGTAACACTTCCGCATCTGGCGTCTGTCTCTTCACTCCGACAGCCTGCAGTCTGGATAAAAAGGGTTTCAGAACAGATTGAAAGTAATTTCTTGTTTGTTTACTTATGTCTTTATATGGATGTCCTGGTTCTAAGGGAGGGCCAACAGGGGGGCAGTGCCCCTGTAACACCCCCCTGTGGTACTGTACTTTACTTGAGTATTCCCTTTTCTTTTTTTACTTCTACCCCACTACAATTCAGAGGGAAATGGTGTAGTTTTACTCCATGTATTTAATACCTTACAGATTTGGATTCATGATGAAATATAAGCAAGTGTTAAATCAGACTTTAGTTCCACCTGGAGTAAATCCACCAGCTACCCTGCACAGCCTGTCCTCCTACAAAAATTACCATATAGGTCGATTGTTCAGCAGCTAAATACGACCCACAGTCACGTTTTAAAGTGTAGCACCTCTAGTGGTCGTGTAAGAAACAACATGCTCCTGTCGATTGCAAACGCTCCGGAGGGTCGTTTATTCACAAATAACCCTCTCTGGAAAATCCTAAATTGTGGAATACTTTGGCCATTAAAATGCTTTTTTTATTAGATTTCTAGCGAGAAGTCTATATTGTACTTTTATAATCTACGTCCAGTGGATGTGTAGGATCTACAGTTTGATCGATATACGAAGATGATTTGAGGTCTCACCAGGAGAACGTGTACCGTATATGGGGCAGCTTCCATGTAAAGTTAGCGTGGGTGAAAACAGTATTTCCGGTCTCGAAGTTTTCATAATAAAACCGGAAGTATTCCCCACACTGTCAAATGATTACACAGTGATATCTCCATTACTCATCCACTAAAAAACATCAGTTTATCCTTGTTAATTACACAATATTGATTGGTTTAAATTGTGTACAAAGCTTTTGTGTTTTTAACCTTCGATTTGGAGAAACAAATAGTTTTTTCGGAGTTTAGACACTACAGAGTTTCCGAAGACACTACACTACCCAGAATCCCCAGCCATCGTTTGGGACTACAACATCCGCCTTGCTTTACAAACCCCGTGATTAGCCCTCAAGCTCTGTGATTGGATGTTGGAGTGGCAGTGCGACAAGGTTACGCCGAGTGTCAAACAGCTCTTTGAAATGGAATGGAACCACGCCAGACTATCCAAAACTGGACTTGGACGGGTCCTGCCCAGCCCTCCCCCTCCCCCAGAATTACACATGCTGGCTATTGTGTTTCGCAACATGTTCTATGGCACGTCTCTACTGGGAATTGTAGTTTTAAAAGACGTTTTCGTATTTCCCACAATTAGAAGTGACCAGTATTAAACTGTATACATCGCTGGAGGTTTAGGGGATACGAAACACATTGGTGTTATCAAATTTAAAACATATAATTAATATATCGGTGAAAATTGCTTGTGTCCATAATGGGCAGCATTAATATACCCACATGTCACATGACAGCTAAGGTCAGAAGAGCTTTATTTAACAGCTGGTCTTATGTCTGTGACCCCTCTTGTTATAAATTGATTAGCCAACATGCACTTGTCAAGGTTCAGATGCACATTTAGCAAATATGGCAGTAGCCATCGATCATCTTAAGATAAGATACTTTGTTGATCCCAAGTTGGGAAATGTTTTTGTTACAGCAGCATGTACTACTTTGTTCTACTCCACTTCAGTAGAACCTGGTATTTTTACTCTACTACATTTATTTTTGTTACTTTGCAGATTCTGATGAATGATGTGAAATATAAACAACCCTTCATCAACATCTGTCCAACCATGAGCTCTACGAACCCCTACAGTCAGCCTACAGAGCACATCACAGCACAGAGACCGCCCTCCTCAAGATCACTAATGACCTCCTTCTCGCTGCTGACTCCGGACAAATCAGTATTCTCATCCTCCTCGACCTCTCTGCTGCTTTTGACACTGTTTCTCATACATTCCTCCTGAAATGCCTCTCTGACAACCTTGGCATCACTGGCACAGCTCTGTCATGGTTTCAGTCCTATCTCTCAACCAGGTCTCAGTTTGTTGGCATCAGCGGCTCATCCTCCCCCTCGGCCCCAGTCAACCATGGTGTCCCCCAAGGCTCCGTGCTTGGTCCCCTACTTTTCACCATTTACATGCTCCCCCTTGGCCAGATCATACGTCAATTCGGTCTCAATTTCCACTGCTACGCTGACGACACTCAGCTCTATCTCAGCACCTCACCATCCGCCCAGCTACCTCCACAGTCTTTGGTCAATTGTCTCCATGCCATAAAAACCTGGATGACAGCAAATCTACTCAAACTCAACAGTAAGAAGACTGAGCTCATGGTTGTGGCCCCCAAAGCACTGCTCCGGAAGGTTGGGGATCTCCTCCTCCACATTGACGGCTGTTCCATCTCCCCGTCCCCCGAAGTCCGTAACTTGGGTGTCATCCTTAGGCGCATTCACACCGCAGTACTTTTCCCACAAAGGTTCATGCGAACTTAGTTCATGCGAACTCTTTTGTTCGCATGAACTAAGTACAGATCGCGTTCACACCGGAAAAAGTCCCTGGGGGTGGATTAGGCAAATGAAGCCGCTGACGTCACTTCTTCTTCTTCTGCTTTGGGTTTACTGGCAGGCTACAAACAACTTCACGGCGTATACTGCCGCCCACAGTCCCCGGCCGGAAGTCCCCGGAGTTGGGGACTGGCTTCAGTAGAAGCTGCTGGGACTCCCAGCAGCTTCTACTGAAGCCTTCCGAGTAAATCGCCAGAACGCCGACCCCTCCTCATCTCCACCGCTCCCATGTTTTATTTTGTGTTGCCATACGTTAGTCTCTCTGCGTTTGTGCGCTGGGCTAATGCTAATGCTAATAATGATAATGCGAGGATAATAAAATGGCGGCTTCACAAATCATTTTGGGAGTTTTACGGGGCGTGGTTTGCAATCCGCCCAGCCAATCAGAAATATAGCTCTTTTCTCACAAAAGAGCTGCTCGAAAGTCCCTGCTCTCTAGCAGGGACTTTCGAGGGGGTAAAAAGGTTCACATGAACTAATTTTAGTACCGGCTCTTTTTGGTGTGAACGCGATAAAAGAGTTCTCATGAACTAAGTTCGCATGAACCTTTGTGGGAAAAGTACCGCAGTGTGAATGCGCCTCTTGACTCCACTCTCTCATTTCAGTCACATATCAAATCCGTCACTAAATCTGCCTTCTATCACCTCAGGAACATCTCCCGTCTACGACCATCACTCTCTGATTCCGTGGCCGAGACCCTCATTCATGCATTTGTCTCCTCCCGGTTGGATTATTGCAACGGAGTCCTGTTCGGGGTTCCCAGTAAAGCCCTGGACAGGCTCCAGTATGTGCAGAACTCGGCTGCCAGGGTGCTCACTCACACCAAGCCCTGGCAGCACATCACCCCCACCCTGATCCACCTCCACTGGCTCCCAGTCAAGCACCGTATCACCTATAAACTCCTTCTTCTGACTTACAAATCCCTCCATGCCCTCGCCCCCCAATACCTGTCTGACCTTCTCCGCTACCACACTACATCCCGGAAGCTAAGATCATCTGGACAGGATCTCCTCTCCACCCCCCGCACCAGGTTGCGGACTTTCGGTGACAGAGCCTTCAGTGTGGCATCCCCCACCCTCTGGAACTCTCTCCCCCCCCAAATCCGCAGCGCCCCAACCCTGGACAAATTCAAAAAAGCCCTCAAAACGCACCTTTTTACCAAGGTTTTCCCCACTGTATAGTTAGTTTAATAGGTTTATTTTTCCGCTACTTCCCCCCACCACCCCCTTAACCTGTCTGCCTCTTTTAAAATACAGTTTCAGCCTCTCGATGTGAAGCTTATGCATTGTACCATGAACCTGTATAGACCTGTAACAGTCAACACCATGAGGAGTTGGAAAGATAGTTCAGAAAATCAGTAATATCTTTAAAAACTACAAAAAAGTCCCTTTCTATCAGCTGTGCACCATAACGGTGCACAGCTGATAGAAAGGGACTTTTTACAGACTATCTACTAATTGGATCAAATATAAAAGTCAGCCGAATTTGTGTTGATACTGCAAGGAGACGTATTGTGTGAAAAGAAATGGAAGATGTTTAATTGTTGATATATTTATGATCCACGTCACATATTCAGTTATGGCGGCATCTCTTCCAGTTTGTCAAAAGGTCTTCTGATCAGGGCTCTATAAATAAATATCTACGGCAGATATGTAATATTTAATGCAGCCGAACCGTGTATTACAATGTCGTTATGTGATGACTTTCAAAGAGAAAAGCAAGAGCACTCGGAATAAAGTATTATTTTATTTTAAAAAAATGTTTTCCGATTTCATATCACATAAACACCATATCCCGATGTGCATTGCGGGGTGATTTTAGCCTATCAAAACCTCTGAAAAAAGAAAGGTGTCTCTCAGAATCTAAAGAGAAAAACCTATGGGAAAAACACAAAAGCATTGTACAATTTAAACCAATAAATGTCGTATAATTAACAAGGATAAACTGATGTTTTTTAGTTGATGAGTACTGCAGATATCACTGTTAAATCATTTGATCATTGGTTTTATTATGAAAACGTCGAGACCGGAAATACTGTTTTCAACCCGTAACTTTACATGGCGGCTGCCGCATACCTCAAATCATCTTCGCAATATCTATCAAACTATAGATCCTACATATCGACTGGACGTGGATTCTAAAAGTACAATATACACTTCTCACTAGAAATCTAATCAAAAAGTGTTTTAATGGCCAAACTATCCTACAATTTAGGATTTTACAGAGAGGGTTATTTGTGAATAAACGACCATCTGTAACGTTTGCAATCAACGGGAGCACTAGAGGGCGACAACTTTAAAACGTAATTATAGGTCGTAATAAGGGCCTGAACAATCGGCCCATTTGGTCGTATGAGTTGGAGGACTTGTTGGAGTTGGAGGACTTGTTGACCCTGCAGTATACAAAGTCATTCAAACTAGCTGCACCTTTACCAGCTTTGAGAACACTTTCATGATCAATCATTATAAAACATATCATATATATTATTCTCAAATGGGCCAATCTGCATAATGAGAACTTTTACTTTTGCTCGGTATATTTAGATGCTAATACTTTTGTACTTTACTTGAGTAACATTTTGAATGCAGGACTTTTACTGTAACAGAGTATTACTAAACTGTGGATTGTGCTGTAACTTGAGCCTAAGGGTCAACGAGGTCACACGAGTGTGCGAGTTGATGCACCAGGCAGACAGGCAGGTCTCAGTATAGCTTATCTGACATATACTGGTAAAAATATTTACTTTTTAGCCTATGAGCTCCCCGTTTGAGCGATCGACTATTCCTTTGCAATTTAGCATCACATTGGATGAACTTGTCCTGGATTGGAATTTATCCGATCATTTCCCGAGGAGGAGTTCGCAAAGATGTGCTAAAAAGGCATGAAAAACGCAATTCTTTCAAAATGGCCGACTTTCTGGAGGGCAGGGCTAATGAAAGCCAATTAGAAATATGTCCGCAATTCCATGAGGAATGAAAACTTTATGTGACTACCACACAATAGGGGGCACTACTGAGCTGTTTTAATAAAAAATTACGAAAACATTCGCGAAAAAGTCGTGTTCTTATAATAAAAGAAGAGAGCAACATATTTCAGAAAACCATTGTAAAATGGTCACTAAACGTGTGTCCCAAGTTTTGCGTCCAAAGCTCATTTTAGCACATCACAATAAAAAAAATGTTTACAGGCCATGCCCACATTCGTCATTCGTTGCGACACTTTAGAATAGAATAGTTTAATGTCATTATACATGTACAATGAGATAATTGCTTCTCCCTTTCAAGGGTGCCATCAAAACAAAAACATCACAACATAAGACAACAAAATACACGCAGCATACATACTTAGGAATAAGGGATAAAGGAATAAAGAATAAAGTGCAGTAATTATTTCCAGGAGTATAAAAATAAAATCTGTAATGTAATAAATAATAATAATAATAGTGTGTATTTATAATAATACTAATAATAATAGTAATGATATATATGTACAGAGTCACATTGATTCACATGTCAGGTGTTAAGAAGAGCAATGATGGCTCTTGGGAAAAAACTGTCTTTGAGTCTGTTTGTTTTGCATGTGATACACCTGTAGCGCCTGCCGGAGGGCAGCAGGTTGAACAGGTGAAAGCCGGGGTGTGAGCTGTCCTTGATAATGTTGTTGGCTCTACTGAGGCAGCGGGAGGTGTAGATGTCCATCAGGGAGGGGAGAGGGCAGCCGATGATCCTCTGTGCTGCTTTTACGACTCTCTGGAGCCTCATCCTGTCGGCCTCAGTGCAGCTGGCGTACCACACTGTGATGCAGTGTGTCAGTAGGCTCTCTTTACATCTCAGGCCCCAGCCACACGAGGACGATAACAGTCGTAGGCCTACATGGGCGCGGCAGGCAGGCGGTGCGGAGCTCCTCTGTCTGAATTATTATTTGACGGTTATTGCTGCTCCCGCTGTGCATAATCTGTGTAATATGTAGCCAATAAATTCCACATTGTTGGTCAAATAATATTTTGGCCTGCCCCGAATGTTTTTTTTGTAGCCCCGGACTATTCTGCCTTCATAATATAATACATTAACCGTGCTTTACGTGAACCTCATCATGACACTAGAGAGGGGCCCCCCACTTTTCAGCCCTGCCCCACATTTTTGCAGCGGCGGAAGCCGTGTACAAATCCCGTTTCAATAATTTCCCTCTACTCTAAGTCACATCTAAAACGTGATCTGATCTAGCTGTGTATATTTTGTTATTTTTTATTGTTATATTCAATCTCATTAGCTACAGGCTTTTTTGAAGCTTGTAAAGGGAAGATGACAGCTCGCCTCTCATGTGCCACTCTGCTCTTCCACAGCACCGCTCCCCCTCCCTCCGCTGAAATTATGAATGTAAGACATATAGTAATCATAGATAACATGGCAGGGTCCATTACAGTTTGTTTTTATCTGATTTCAATTAAACAAAGTCTTGGCTTTCAGAATATTAAACTTGTTTCGGCAAATTCAGATGATAAATACAACTTTGAAGCTTCGGCATAATTACAAGCGGAGAACGGAGTAACTTAACGTCACAGCAGGCACAACAACAGCCGGTGTACACAAAATACACAAACACACACACGTATACACGCACACACTCGCAAGCTTCCCCCAGACCAGTAATCCAACCGAAAATATGTTCCCTCCGTAGTATTTTGATCATTTGCTCCACTAATAATCAATCAGATCGATCCAGAGAAGAGGACACTTTGAAGGCCTTTTTCTCAAAATGATGACTCTAGTCATTATAAAGGCTAGGGGTCAGCAACGTTTTTGATATGAAGTGCCATTAAAAAAATCCAGAACTATCAAGGGGGGGGGGGGGGGGGGGGGGTCTGTATTTTGTGAAACAGAAGAACAGCTAAATAAATGCAACGGCCTCCCAAGAAGAGCTCGCCTCTCTCCAGTCATTTAAGCTAAAGTGGGTATTGAACCTGAAGCTTGTTGCTTCTGCCCTCCTCGACTACGGTCTGGGAGCCGACAGGAAAGTTCAACACACAGATGGCCAGTCCGCCCCTTTGTAGCATATTATTTCAATGAGAGATGAGCAGATCGCCAATGGGGTTTCAACTAAATACACAGCCACGCAAAACCTGCGGCATTTGTACAGCTCCTTATGGGAACTGCAATTAGTGAAGTGATTTCCTCTCCGTGGTGAAACGATCAGCACCACGGAGGAAAGCGGCAGAAAGTCACCTGGAGATAAAGAGAGCGGGGCTGCACTGCGTGCATGGCTTCCTTCTGCGGGTAACGGGGAGACGCGCTCTGGCGGCGGTCTCGTTCAGGATCCGAAAATACAATTTAAATATTTTGCACACTTTCATTTCATTTCATTTCAAACCTTTATTTAAACAGACAGGTCCCTTGAGATCATGGATCTCTTTTACAAGGGAGACCTGCATCAATTAGTTCCACATGAAACATAAAAACAAACAATAGAGGACATCATATTTACATATTCACCAACACTTACAAACACCCATAGTGTCATAAAGCATTTCGTGCAGACGTGCCTTAAAAACATTCAGAGAAACAAAATTGCACAATTTCAATTTGGACTGTAGGCTGTTCCAAGCAAGTGGAGCTGCGCACATAACAGCTGTCTTACCTAAGACAGTCCTCACTCTTGGTACATCTAATAAGACTACATCCTGTGGAGTTTGCCCAACATAGCTTTATAAATAAAAGTGTACCAGTGACTGAGCCTCCGTACAGAGAGTGATGGTAAACCTGTCTTGGTATACAGTGTACAGTGATGTGTAAGCGTTTTACAATTTGTGACAAATCTCAGAGCGCTGTGATACGCAGCATCCAATTTGCTCAGGTAATTGGCAGGTGCATTCATATACAACAAATCACCATAGTGCAGCACAGGTAAAAAGGTCACAGAGCCTTTTCCTGGCCTCAAGCGAGAAACAGGACTTGTTTCTGTAAAAGAACCCTAACCTAACCCTCAGTTTTTTAAGCAGGTTATTGACATGATGTTTAAAAGAGAGACAATCATCAAGCCAGATACCAAGGTATTTGTAACAGGCAACAACTTCAAGTTTTGTTCCTTGCGTAGTTACAATATCTGAAACAGGCTCTGGTGTCTTTTTTGCTTTTGAAAAGAGCATTACCTTGGTTTTATCCACATTTAAAAGAAGCTTTAATTCAGAGAGCTGAGTCTGAATAGTGTTAAAAACAGCCTGTAATTTAACAACAGCCTCATTAATGGAGGGACCTGCACAATACATCACAGTATCATCCGCATAAAAATGTAAAGTAGCTTCATCCACATTCTCACCTACGCTGTTAATATATATGGAGAATAAAAGTGGTCCTAAAACAGAACCTTGTGGTACACCATTAGAAATGTTTAACCACTCAGACGACAGTCCATCAAAATGAACACATTGGGACCTTTCAGAGAGGTAGTTCACAAACCACCCCACTGCATGGCTGGATATGCCAATACTGAGTAGCCTCTGCTTTAAAATGCG
Organism: Harpagifer antarcticus; assembly: GCA_902827135.1. Classification (NCBI taxonomy): domain Eukaryota; kingdom Metazoa; phylum Chordata; class Actinopteri; order Perciformes; family Harpagiferidae; genus Harpagifer; species Harpagifer antarcticus. Next base: position 81,564 of record CADEHL010001101.1, read on the forward strand.
ATGATCAACGGTGTCAAACGCTTTGGAAAGGTCAATAAACAGAGCTGCACAACTCTGCTTATTATCTAAAATACTAGTAATGTCATTTACCACTTTCATTGTGGCAGTGATGGTGCTGTGTTTCTTTCTGAATCCTGACTGGTGTTTAGTCAGGATATCATTTAAACATAAAAACTCCTTTACTTGTTCACTCACAAGTCGTTCGAGCACCTTAGCCAGAACTGACAATTTTGAGATTGGCCTATAGTTATTTAAAATAGTTGCCTCCCCTCCTTTCAGTAAAGGCAAGACACTTATTCCTAGTGTGCCACTGGTTACGCTGCTGCGTGCCAATACTGGCACGCGTGCCAGGGGTTGCCGACCCCTGGGCTAATGTGACATATTTTGCTTAATATTTGGAGTACAAAAACAATCCTGATATCATTAGAAAGCTCGGAATCTCCTCTTTCCAACAGTGTACACAACTCAAAATGTGTCTTCGGGTCAATGCGACTGATTTCGATAGAGCAGGTCACTTTGCATAATGTAAAATAAAGCAGGCAGACATAACAGGAAGAATATGTACATTTTAACCCAATCAAATAGGACATTGTCACACCATTCAAATGTATCCATGTAAATTACAACCAATACAAAAGCTTAGATTTGTTTATTTGTTACGTTGTTTACTTTATTTGTTAAGGTCACCGGTGGCCACAATCTCGGACATGCTGGCGGCACAGGGACGAGGCACGCAATCCCTCTTCAGTGAAGTGGACAAGCTTCTATGGCTATTTGACTGTGCCGATGTCCAATGCAACAGCTGAGCGGAGCTTCTCCAGCCTCCTTGAAGACGTTCCTTCGTTCAACTAGCGCCGCTTAAATCACCTTCTCTTCCTCCACATCCACAAAGATTTGACCGACGGCCTGGACCTCAAAAAAGTGCTCTGGAGTTTCTGCTTTGCCAGTGAGCGAAGGGAGGTTTACTTTGGCAAAATATAGAAAGATTAAGTAGGCTAGATTTAGCCACGTGGGGATCTTTGTTTTGCTTTACCCTATGTATTGTGGGACATTTGTTAGAAGGTTGCTCCACCCTCATCTGTTATTGGACATTTTAGTCATGTGATTTTAATTACACGACACCACAGCTTGTGTTACTGTTAACAAGCTTGTTATAGGCCTACGTTCTTTTCACAAGAATTGTTGTTTGGTTCGGTTAAATTAATAATTGATGTCCATTTCTTGAATTTCTTGAAATAAGTGTCATGAATTGCATCACCTGTAGCCAGAGGTACCTGACCGGTCTCAACGCTGTGTGTGTCCGTCAGGAAACACGCTGTTTACAAGTAGTTCCAGGCTTCCAGCAAACATCCACTGATAAACTGCGACGTTAACAACCTCATGATAACCTCATATGATTTAACTTAGGATCAAACCTGTGTTTAGTCTAGAAAAAGGTAAATGTGTGCATTTTATTCTAAAGTTATGTATATCTACAGACTGTTGCAAAAACTAAGAAGCTTATAAACATCAGGTTTAAAACTAAAAGAGCCTTACAAAAAAGTAGGCTAACACAATGAAAGATGTTTGGAGTTTTATTTGAGTTATTAATTTACATTTTTTGTCAAAGAGATGCTGATTTGAAACCGTTATTACATCCAGTTACGGCATTTCCTGTTTCTGCCGGAGAGAGAGGAGGCCGTCCCAAAGCTTGCTGCTGTATTTACTCCCTCCATCTGACAGGAGGAGCCTCATGTGTCACTCCACGGAGTTCACTCCGTCATGGAGGGGGAGTATGTAGGGGTAGGGTGTAGGGCGTGGTTTGGGATTGGACCATACACACGCACTTTTTTGTCCCCCCCCCCACTTCTAAAATGAATCCGGCACGCCTGTCTCAGTGGGTCTCAAACAGTTTGGCCACAAATTATTCAAAAGATTATTTCCGCGGCACACCTTCATATGGTCATTATCGTTATAAAAAAACAAGAGAATAAATTAAAAACAGTTATGAACAGGGTTCGTACGGTAATTGAAAACCTGGAAAAGTCATGGCAATTCAAAATGCAAATTCCAGGCCCTGGAAAAGTTATGGAAAACAATATTTTTCCCAAAGTTTTGGAAAAGTCATGGAAATGTAACTAAAGTTGCGTCCAATACAATTTACAATTTACATTTTATCTACTCGCCGAAATAATCTGCGGTCAAGAGCTGTTATGTGCCATCATGACGGCATGGTGTTATTTTTTAATATAAGCCAAGCTGTGTGCTCGAGTCTTCCTGCCTGTCGGCTGAACTCTGCTGCTCCGGGATGAGGGTCAGCGACATTATCTACGGTGCGGCGTTGGTTAACTGTGCGGAGTCACTGTGGCACAGACTGAGCCGCTGGTGAACAGCTGTTAGAACGGGCCATTCAGGTGTTCAGAGCAGAGCGGCAGAGCGTGATGTGAACTGAAAAGTTTTTCTGTCGCAATATTATTTAAGGAATCGTTGAGCTAGCTAGCTAGCATACATTGTCACTATCTGCTAACGTTAGCTTTAGCCTTCGTTTTCTAGTTTTCATAGGCTATAAACAGAGGTGGTATAAGTAGATATTTACTAGAGTAAAAGTAGAAGTACTCAGATCTTGTACTTAATAAAAGTATAGTACACAGATCTTGTACTTGAGTGAAAGTAGAAGTACTCAGATCTTGTACTTAATAAAATTAGAAGTACTCAGATCTTGTACTTGAGTAAAAGTAAAAGTACTCAGATCTTGTACTTTAGTAGAAGTACTCAGATCTTGTACTTGAGTAAAAGTACTCAGATCTTGTACTTGAGTAAAAGTAGAAGTACTCAGATCTTGTACTTGAGTAAAAGTAGAAGTACTCAGATCTTGTACTTGAGTAAAAGTAGAAGTACTCAGATCTTGTACTTGAGTAAAAGTAGAAGTACCAGAGTGTATGAATACTCTGTTTCAGTAAAAGTCCTGCATTCAAAATGTTCCTCAAGTAAAAGTATTCTCATCAAAATATAGTGAAAGTAGCGACAGTAAAAGTAGTCGTTGTGCAGATTGGTCCATTTTAGAATAATATATGATATGTTTTATAATGATTGATCATGAAAGTGTTCTCAAAGCTAGTAAAGGTGCAGCTAGTTTGAATGACTTTGTAGACTGCAGGGTAGCTTGTGGATTTACTCCAGGTGGAACTAAAGTCTGATTTAACACTTGGATTATATTTCACATCATTCATCCAGATCTGTAAAGTAACTAAAGGTATTAAATACATGTAGTGGAGGAAAAGTACATCTTTTACCTCTGAATTGTAGAGGCGAAGAAGAACAAAGTAGCAAGACATTGAAATACTTAAATAAAGTACAAGTATCTCAAAATTGTACCCACGTATAGTACTTGTTGAGTTTATGAACTTAGTTACTTTACACCAGTGGCTATACAGATAGAAAGACTAAGCCTTGCAAAGAGGCATGAACATACATTTTGAAAATGCTCAACAGTGCTGCCAAAAATATAAACTGACTGCTACACAATTAAAATAAATGCTTTTATATTACATTACATTGCATTTAGCTGACGCTTTTATCCAAAGCGACTTACAATAAGTGCGTTAAAAAAATACAAACTTGAAGAAAACAGAATCATATAAGTACATCAGGTTTCATAGAGCCAAACATTTCAAGTGCTACTCAGCTGGCTATAGATAAGCCAGTCCTTTATTAGTATATAAGTGCCTTGTTAGTAATTCTATCGCTCGAAGTGGAGTCGAAAGAGATGAGTTTTCAGTCTGCGCCGGAAGATGTGCAGGCTTTCTGCTGTCCTGATGTCAATGGGAGCTCATTCCACCATTTTGGAGCCAGGATAGCAAACCCACGTGTTTTTGCTGATGGGAACTTGGGTCCCCCTCGCAGCGAGGGTGCAGCGAATCGTTTGGCTGATGCAGAGCGTAGTGCACGCGCTGGGGTGTACAGTTTAACCATGTCCTGGATGTAGGAAGGGCCAGATCCATTCGCAGCATGGTATGCAAGTACCAGTGTCTTGAAGTGGATTCTAGCAGTTACCGGGAGCCAGTGGAGGGAGCGGAGGAGCGGAGTGGTGTGGGAAAATGTTGGAAGGTTGAAGACCAGACGAGCCGCTGCATTCTGGATGAGCTGCAGAGGTCGGATGGCACATGCAGCTAGACCAGCCAGGAGGGAGTTGCAGTAGTCTAGGCATGAGGTGACGAGAGCCTGGACCAGAACCTGGGTGGCTTTCTGGGTCAGCTGGGGACGAATCTTCCTGATGTTGTACAGCGTATATCCGCAGCAACGGGTTGTAGCAGCGATGTTTGCAGTGAAGGACAGGTTGTTATCTAGGATCACTCCCAGATTCCTTGCAGTCTGAGTCGGGGAAACAACAGAGGTGCCGATGTTGATTGTCAGGTCAAGAGTGGGACAATCTTTTCCCGGAAGGAAAAGCAGTTCAGTCTTGTCAAGGTTGAGCTTGAGGTGATGAGCAGACATCCACTGAGAGATGTCAGCTAGACAAGCAGAGATGCGTGCGACGACCTGGGTCTCTGAGCGGGGAAAGGACATAATTAATTGGGTGTCGTCAGCATAGCAGTGGTATGAAAAACCATGCGGGCTAATGACTGATCCAAGCGAGTTTGTGTACAGGGAGAAAAGGATGGGACCAAGAACAGAGCCCTGAGGGACCCCTGTAGTTGATTGACAAGGGTCGGACTCGGACCCTCTCCAAGTTACCCTGTAGGTACGGTCTTTGAGGTATGAGGTGAGGAGGGAAAGTGCAGAGCCTGAAACTCCAAGTTCTTGGAGAGTGCGAAGGAGGATCTGATGGTTCACCGTGTCGAATGCAGCTGACAGGTCCAACAGGATGATGACAGAGGAGAGGGATGCTGCTTTGGCAGTGTGCAGTTCCTCAGTGACAGCAATGAGAGCAGTTTCTGTGGAGTGACCTGCCTTGAAACCAGACTGGTGCGGATCCAGAAGGTTGTTCTGATGGAGATAACAGGAGAGTTGTTTAAAGACAGCGCGTTCAAGTGTTTTAGACAGGAACGGGAGGAGAGACACAGGCCTGTAGTTTATAACATCGGACGGGTTGAGAGTGGGTTTCTTTAGGAGAGGGTTTACTCTTGCCTCCTTAAGACTATTTGGAAAGTGACCAGAAGTTAGAGAAGTGTTGATGAAATGGGTAGAAACGGTAGAATATCAGGAGCGATAGTCTGAAGGAGGTTTGAAGGGATAGGGTCCAGAGGACAGGTGGTAGGGCGGGCAGAGGTAATGAGGGTAAGAACCTCACTTGGAGAGAGAGGGGAAAAGGAGGTTAGTGTGTGGGTGAAAGGAGGGTCTGGTGACCCAGCGGTGAGTAAAGGTGAGTCAGAAAAAGAAGAGCGAATATCATCAACCTTTTTTTCAAAATGGTTAACAAAGTCGCTTGACAGAAGTGAGTAGGGGCTTTGGGAGGGTCCAAGAGGGTGGAGAAGATGGAAAATAGTTTTTTGGGATTGGAATAGGAAGATTGGATCTTATCTTGAAAGAAAGTGCATTTTGTCTGAGAGATCGAAGCAGAGAAAGAGGAGAGGAGAGCCTGATAGGTTAGGAGGTCGTCACGGTGTTTGGATTTCCACCATTTCCGCTCTGCTGCCCGAAGGACGGTTCTATTAGCACGCAGTGCGTCATTTAGCCAGGGAGCTGGAGGGGACTGACGAGCCTGCCGAGATGTGAGAGGACAGAGAGAGTCCAGAGAGGATGAGAGAGTAGAGAGGAGAGTTTCTGCAGCAGAGTTTGGAGGCAGGAGTTGAAACGAATCAGAGGAAGGGAGGGCTGAGAGCACTGATGTGGCAAAGGTAGAGGGGGAGAGGGAACGAAGGTTACGGCGGACAGGTGCAGGATGAGAAGAGATTAGTTTGTTATGTCTGGAAAGGGGTAGAGAGAATGAAAGGAAGAAGTGATCGGATGTGTGGAGCGGGTTTACAGAGAGGTTGGAAGTAGTGCAGTTCCTTGAGAATATGAGATCAAGGACATTGCCAGCTTTATGAGTTGGTGGGGATGGAGACAGTGAGAAAGCAAAGGCGGTTAACAGAGATGTTAGTTGGATGGAGTAATCCAGGTCTCAGTGAGAGCAAGGAAATCCAGAGACTGCAGGGAAGCGTAGCCAGAAATGAAGTCAGCCTTAGGAACAGCTGACTGGCAGTTCCACAGGCCACCTGAAACTAGATGTTGGATCTCAGTGGAGCATGTGGGATAGACGAGAGCAGGCCGGTTATATCGATTACGAGATACACGGGCCAGTGATAATTGCGAGAGGACACATGAACAGGAATGGAGAAAATACACATGATTATAGCATGAGGGGCTAAACAACCAAATGAAATAAAACACCAGCTATACTTAGCTCAATCAAAGTAGGATTTGCCTCCTCTTTGGCACCCTCGTGACTCCAGCAGGACTCTATTGTCTTTGTCGGTCTTACTCCAGCAGGACTCTATTGTCTTTGTCGGTCTTACTCCAGCAGGACTCTATTGTCTTTGTCGGTCTTCGGCGGTCTGACGCTGAAGCTGACGCTCCAGGAAATAGCTACCTAAAATGGAGCCTGATTGCTGAGTTCTCACAGCTGTAGGGCCACGCCCCTCTAATTAGTTAACTCTCTACAGCTGATGGGCGACAGCAGAGTGGCCCTGCCTATATTGTAATGCAGGCTTGAGTGCCCGACAGAGACCTGTGTTACAGGTTCCCTTGAGCAGATCTGAGATGTAAAATCTCTCAAAAGTGCCCTTTTAGCTACAATAACTGCAGAACAATTATACAGAGTAGAATAAATGAAACAGAGAAGTCTAATTAAACAAGAATATAACTTACAGTGGTTGCTGCGTCAACAGGTAGACATTTGAAGATATAAAATTGCTGACCACCACTTTCATTGCATTTTGGATGATTTAGTCAACTTTGTAACACCCATGGTGTTCCCGGTCTCTCTCTCTCTCTCTCACACACACACACACACACACACACACACACACACACACACACCACCACACACACACACACACACCACACACACACCACACACACACACACACACAACACACACACACACACACACACACACACACACACACACACACACACACACACACTATATATGTGTTCCCCCCCTTATGTGCCCATCCCCCCACATGTATCACACCTGGCACACGCAATACCTGTTCAGTGTCTATTCTTTGTACATTTACAGCAGTTGTCCATGTATACCAGTAGTCTGACACAATATTTACAGTTTGAAAGGGTGTTAAATTAAATTTGGTGATGATTAATGTTTTTTGTGTTAATGTAATAGCAGTTAAAACAGGACCGGTCAAATTTGACCGCGAACACCAAAGTAAGGGGGGGAAAACGAAGGCAATAGGAGGGTTAACGGCGGCCATATTTATCGACTGAACATGCTCATTTCCTAGGGTAATGTGTGTGACCCTCCACCGATGCTGTATCCTAAGTTTGGTGTCGAAAAACAAAAAATGTAAATTGAAGTGAATATTTCACTGTTTTGAACATTATGCTAATTTAAAAAAAAAAATCAAGTAGGCGGAGCTTAGAGGTTCAAGAGGACCATATGTAGAGCAGGTCCACCCGGATAAGTGTGCAATATTTCAGGTCAAACAGACTTACGGTGCGACTATGTAAATGTTTCCAAAATTATTTACATATAGGTGGCGCTAGCGAGCATGTTGGACAATTTGAACCCATTGACACCAGAATGTCAAATTTTTCACCAGTCCTGGCATCCGTGCAAAATTATACAACTTTTGAAGCGTCCAAAGGCCCTCAAAAATGGTTCCCGAAGCAGAATAATAATAATTCCTTGGATAATAATAGGTTCCTCGCACTTGGTGCTAGGACGCCTTTGGGTCCCTCGGGCCCTAATGACTTAAAAGTCCAGTATGTAGGGTTTAGTGGCATCCAGTGGTGAGATTATAGTTCGCAACCAACTGAATACCCCTCTGTTCAGTGTTCACCCCTCCCATTCCAAGTAAAGTACAACAGGCCCTCTCTAGAGCCCGACTTGATTGTCTGTTCTCATTTTGAGCTGAACCTTTCCTTTTAGCAGGATATTTTTCAAATTACAAAACTTTTTGCTTTTTTGCTTTAATCCTTTTCATTTAGCGCCACCATTTGGTCAACATTTCAATCTGCAGATTGTTTTAGTAACGAATTACTAAAACTACTATTTAGTACTGAACTACTGCATTCAGATGAGCCTCAGCTGTAGGCTACTTTGTGTTTAGGCTGTTAAGCTAATGTTAGCATTAATAACCATTAAACCTGCTTATTGCACAGCTTTGTTGAATACATCATTCTTATTTGTCAATAGTGTAATTCTACAGTCTGTTAAATCAATATTTTGTGTCAAATTGATTGATTTAATTAGTCAAAAGCTGTGGACTAAGAGGGGTAAAACCGTGACAGGGTGATGCATGTCCTGGAGATGAAACATTAGCATGTTAGCATTTCGCTAACTCACACAGCCAAGAGCATGGCAGTACAATCTTGTTAAAACATAAACCTTTAATAATTCAGATTTGAGTGCAGGGAGAATAAGCTGTAAGCATTAATCAAACCAGGCTCTACTGACACCAGAAAGAAAGAAACAGTTTTCAAGCATCTCAGAGATACACAGCTCATTTCCTGTGCTTCACAGACAGTCAGACATCTGTCTCTATGACTGATTATTCACAGCTTTATATAGAAACTTTGAGATGACAAGGGTAGCAAAATGTTTTCTACACACATTAGTGAGTGTTTAGAGAAATGCACCATACTCACTGTTGCATGACTTGTGAAATACATGAAAAACATAATTTTATTTAAGAAATTGATTTTCTTTTTATGTTCGAGTATACAAGCCTAAAGCACAATATCTGAAGAGGCAGAGAGATTCTGCTGCTTTCAAGGCATACCTGGAAACATGCAGGAGTTAGATATTGCTCAGATAAAGAAGACAGAATTCCTCCGAGCTGTTTGCATGCTGCCAAGCTGATGAAACCTGAACACTTCACATAAACAGGGTTAATGTGAGACAGTGTTCGAGTCTATGTGTACGAGCAGTGACTGTTTGCATACAGCTTTCGAAAATGCAAGCAAACCAAGAGATTAATGCACAGGGATGGGGCATAATTACCATGACACAGCAGGGGGGGCAGGGAGGACACATACAAATGAATAGGCGCATTCACACTGCGGTACTTTTCCCACAAAGGTTGATGCAAACTTAGTTCATGAGAACTCTTTTATCGCGTTCACACCAAAAAGAGCCGGTACTAAAATTAGTTCATGAGAACCTTTTTACCTTTTTACTTTTTTCGTTTGTGAGAAAAGAGCTATATTTCTGATTGGCTGGGCGGATTGCAAACCACGCCCCGTAAAACTCCCAAAAAGTTTTGTGAAGCCGCCATTTTATTATCCTCACATTAGCATTATTAGCATTAGCATTAGCCCAGCGCAGAAACGCAGAGAGACTAACGTATGGCAACACAAAATAAAACATGGGAGCGGTGGAGGATGAGGAGGGTGTCGGCGTTCTGGCGATTTACTCGGAAGGCTTCAGTAGAAGCTGCTGGGAGTCCCAGCAGCTTCTACTGAAGCCAGTCCCCAACTCCGGGGACTTCCGGCCGGGGACTGTGGGCGGCAGTATACGCCGTGAAGTTGTTGTATCCTGCCAGTAAACCCAAAGTAGAAGAAGAAGAAGTGACGGCAGCGGCTTCATTTGCCTAATCCACCCCCAGGGACTTTTTCCGGTGTGAACGCGATCTGTACTTAGTTCATGCGAACTAAAGAGTTCATGCGAACTCTTTAGTTCGCATGAACCTTTGTGGGAAAAGTACTGCGGTGTGAATGCGCCTAATGGGATTACAGTACCACCATTTATTGATGGTATTCTGTAAATAGATAAATGTTTTTTTATTTACCACTGCAATCAACCCGCTAACACAGTATTTTACAATGTTACACTTATTTTATTTTATAAATACTGCCTACTTACTTATTTTCCCTAATTGTGTACTTCTGTCATTTTTATTTGAAATACTATGTGCATGCATTTTTATAGAACAGTGTGTTATTTTTATTTTTCGACTGCTGTGACAATGTAAATTTCCCCTCTTTGGGACGAATAAAGGAATTCTGATTCTTATTCTGAAAGCAGAATCAGACTACGATGAGTCATACCTGTGTGTGAGGTAAACACAGTCAGTGGAACAAGTCTTGTTCACTGGTGCAAATAATCCCTGACATTACCTGTAAACATCGCCGTGGTGGCAACAGTTCAAAACACTCTGCCCTCACGCTGTGCTTCAGTAAACATGTTGTATTCACCCATCCTGGATCAGGGAACTCATTTCTTTAAAAGCGGGAGCACGAAGGCTGTCTTACTGGAAGAGAAGTGCAAACACAACAGGTAAAGAGGATATCATGGCGATTAAATGAAACGCACCGACCGTTACCCTAAGGATGGCACAATATACACTTGTATTACAGATCACGTTTGAAAACCCAGCTGATATTGGGGAATTTCCAATATTGCGATAAACGTGAGTATGCCTAGCTGTTCAGTTACCTATCATGGTAATGAAAGGGAACACAAAAAACAAATGTAAAAATATGTATACATTTTTTTCTATCCTCTTTTTATGCAGAGGGAACTTATTTTCCTTCTTTTTTTTTTTTTACTGAAAAGGATAATTATTTAAACATAAATTCTGTCATGGAGTTATTACATTATTGTTATTGGACCAAAAGGTAAAGTTAAGATATCAAGAGTTTTCAGCTTATGTTGATGATTATCAGTATACTTGTATAATATAAGAATGGTCTTATTGTCTCACGCCTGTGTTTCCTAGAATAAAATGACAGCATTTTCTAGATTTGAACATTTTGGAAAACATTTGGAATAATGTAAGTACACAACTCAAGATAATATATGACATAGGTCGAGTTGTTTTTAGATATTTAATGCAGAAATGTCACATATTATACCGTGGGGCCGCAGGTGGTGCTGTTTCAAGGACTGTCACACAAGTGGTATTATTACATTATATATGTTTATTAGGGGTTAAAAAAATAAGCTTGAATAACATAGTGAGAAAGAGGCCGAGTACCTGATAATATTTGGATGCACTTTTTTTTCATCTAGCTATAATAGAGTGGTGCAGGAATGTATAAGGTAGGTTTGCAGTTAACACAAGCTAAACATATTTTAACAGTTGAATGCACACCATAAAACATGTCAGTAAATACCCCACTAGTTAATGTCTGAAACTTCTAAAAACAGTGGTAGCCAACAGTGGCTAAATTAGACTACGTATCGTCATCATACCGAACATTAGCCGCCTTTAGCTTAGCGGTGGTGACGTGAAGTCATGTGACCGTGATGTAGTTTGGTTTACATTCTTGTACTTCTGGCGATTGCATTTTACGCTTCACAAATGAGGAGATCATCCTGCTGAACAAACGTGTAAGGATCATAAACGTTTGTTTGACAAAGATTTAATTTCTTGCAATATCCTGAAATCCAATAGAGAGATCCCATTGGCTTATGAGGAGGCAGCCCGAGGGACGTTTGCCGGTCAGCCTACACAACTACGTCATCTCTGCACCACTCTGCAGGGTCACATTTAGTGATGTCAAACAGTGTGACCTTAAAGCATAATCTCCCTACTCACTTGCAGAACGTCTGATAACATCCCTTCAGCAACCCCCCCCCCCCCTGCAGCAACCCCCCCCCTGCAGTCACACATTACAAAGGTCATAGAACAGGTTGTAACACACATGTTGGTATAGCAGTCTGCATTTATCTATTAAGGATTATCACCACACTAGAAAACTGAAACGTGGACTTCAGTTAAATGTATCAGGTCAACACATTTCACATAACTGTATTAGATTAGTTGAAAGCAATAATATGAATTTGAAACTATTGAAACTTAACATAATTGCTTTCAACTAACCGAATACAGTTATGTGAAATCTGTTGACCTGATACATTCAATTCAAGTCACCGTGACAGTTTTTTCAGTGAATTACAGTATCTGACGTCCTCAGCTGCGGACAGTATGGAAAGATTCTCCTTAACCTTATTAATGTGACTGACCCGACCAAACAGGAAGTCAAAGCACATGAGCAGGAAGTCATTATAGCACATACACTCTGAGCAGATGATTCCACCACCAATTCATTACTTTAAAACAAAAATCCCCTATAACCCTGTTGACATACATGTTACAGTATTAATTAAATAATGTGAGCAAGCGGGAGCCCAGGGGGCAGGACAGTCGTATGGGACATGTGGTGTGTGTGTGTGTGTATATGTGTGTGTGTGTGTGTGTGTGTGTGTGTGTGTGTGTGTGTTGAACTCATCACAAACACAAAAAAGCTTCCTGTTTAAAAAGAATGCATGACACTCCGGAGAGCAAAATTCACATTGATTAAAAGACAGCCTGGAGGTGTTGTGGAGAGCGGAATGAAAGTCCCCCCCCCCAACCCTCTGTGGTGGAGCGGGGGGGGGGGAGGGGGGGGGGTAGAGAGTCAGAGTCAGCCCCCACCACAGCTCTGCTTCCAATTTCAGCCCGCCATAGTTCTGTTAGGGTGGGACCAGGGGGACCAGAAGTGAGCACTCACAGCTCGTAGTCGAACTTGAACTCATTGGCCAGGTAGATCCTGCGGAAGATGAGAGCGGCCAGGGCCAGGGTGAGCAGCACGATGAGGACCACCGAGCCCGCGCTGCTCTCCTCGAGGGGGAGCCGGGGGGCGGGGGTGAAGGGCGGCCTGCTGGCGGCCTCCCTGCCCTCCCTCTGGTTCCTCTGGCTGTGCTGCTGGGCGCGGCGCTGCCGGGGGCTCAGAGGGCGCCCGGTGCTGGGGGCCGCGGGGGGGCTGAGTCCCTCTGTCTCTATGGCTGGAGACGCCTCTGCCTGTGGAGGACATTCAGACAAAAGCAGCCATTAGAGGATAAACAATTTCCCAATGGATCCATTCCCTGCTTGTTCGCTCCGGTTGTGCGGCGCTCAGTCACAACCTTTAACCTTCCCATTGTCCTCGGGTCAAATGTGTCCCTTCCCCAAATGATTTTAATGTCGAGATAAAGGTTTATTTTTTGTGCCAGAAAAGTAACATGTTTGATCGTTTTTCACGTGAAATTAATTATGATCACTTTCATTAACTTTTGGGTTTTATTCAAATGTATAGCATCTGTGGTCTTCTGGGTACATTTTGTAAAGTCATTCAACATTGACCATACAATCCAACAAGAGGAGGAACATTCGTGCTAACAAGTAGGAATACAGTTTCCTTAAAAGGTGTCAAATGGATTTGGGTGATTATTTATACTAAATGCTTTATGAATAGTCAAACCGGAAGGACAACAATTGATAGCAAGACAACACAAGGGTTAATGTTCTAAAGTAAAAAAAGAACTCAGATCTTGTACTTAAAGGTGGGGTAGGTAAGTTTGGAGAAACCAGCTCCAGTGCGCTAGAATTTGAAAATACACAACCGGAACAAATCTGCCACTTCCTCACAGAGCCCCTCCTCCAACACACACGAACGCGCACATGACCAATGAGGGCACGAGATAAGTTTGTGCACAGATGGGAGGCTGACAGGCAGGTAGGCCATCCAGTTACTTTAGCCGGCTCAGATGATTGGTCGTGCTTTTTACAGCGCCACGGCTTCAACAGATGACATTTTGTTATGGATTTGTTGTCAAAGCACTTCAGATATTCATTGCTATGGGGATGTTAAGAGCATTCCATGGAATATAACAAAAAGTGTATCTGAAGTGAACTACCTACCCCACCTTTAAGTAAACGTAAAAAAGTACCGAAGTGTAGCGATACTCTGTTACAAGTAAAAGTCCTGCAATCAACATTTTGAAACACTCAATTTAGTAGTGGACTACAAGTATCGCAAAACTGTAAAGTACTAGAGTAAATATACTTTACACCACTGAGTACAAACATTGTAGAAGTGGAGCATCTGCTCTTCAGCACATGTAAACAATAGTTCAGTGTTTTGCTGAAATCTTTTATATTCTGCACTCAGAGCTCTTTTATTTCTGATCCTATGAGGCTGTGATTTGTATAATAAGCCAGCTGTGCTACCCTTCACGGCTTTTATTTGCAGCTTATTTACTGAGACATTAAGCCAATATAATCTATAAATACATATTTCTATGTCTCCTTGCCAGCGGAGGGTGTGGGGCAGGGTGTAACCTTGTGTCGCCTGTGATCACTCTTCTTGAATGTCTATCACACAGTGTTTAATAACCTGTAGTCAGACGATGTTGTCCTCATCAAATAATGAAGTGATTATTAACAGCTAGGAAATGGCAGTTATTTCCTAGCTGTTGATAATCACTTCATTATTTTATAATTAAAAGTTAGTATTCATCATTAATTCATAATCATTCCATTGTTTGACAGCAGTACAAAAAGTTGTGTAAATGAGAATATTGAAACTTCAATTATGGCTTTATAAAAACACGGCGAAAAAGCGAAAACGTATGTATTCATAGAAGTAATTAGTAATATAATGGCTTAATGTATAAGCTTCCTGGATCAGCACATTAAAACCTTTTGGCATTTTCAGCAGAAATACTTTGAATTTGTTAAAGTGGACCTATCATGCTATATTTGAAACATATATAGTATTTACAGGCCTGGCATATGTACTACAGCGTCTCCAGCGCTTTCCAGCGGTCTCTCTTTCTCCTGATAGGTGGAGAGTTGCCCATATAGGCGGAGCACCCCTTTTCTGATGTCAGAACAATTCAAATCTGGATCAGTCTGTATCAGATCCGTTTGCAGCCCCTTTTTTAGAGAATTGGGTATGGAGGAAAGAGAGAGGGTTGTGTTTTCTGACACTTGGTGAGTTCCCTGACACACCGGGGACACATATTCATGTATACAAGACATACAAAGGTGCATTTTGCATGGTAGGTCCCCTTTAAAGGAACAGTCATGACGCTGCTGTTGATACGGAGTGACCGGTGCAGATGGAACCTGACAGACTCACAGAAACAAACATCTCACCCAATGAGAGAGTGACTGGAGGGAGCATGCAGAAGCAGTTCAAAGTGATCCTACATCTCTCTGTACTCAGGGAACAGCAGCAAGGCAGTGTGGGAAACCGAGGGCCACACAAGTTTTATCTTTCTGACTCCAGCAGCAGATGGTGAGTGCTATTTTTGACGTGGCCCCTCCTCAAACTCAAATACTAATCTAAGTTGACCCCTCCTCTGCTCCTTCAGACCGGGTCTGGGTGGCAGCTGGCGCCAAAATCTATCCTCTTAGGCAACAAAGCTTGTCCACATCATCTCAAGTGGTGAAAAGAAGCCACAGCAGCACAGGCTTCAAGCTCCGATAGCCCATCGCTATGACGATGAGAGAAAGTGCTGATATCTAGCTGCTTTAACTACAGTAACTCGGCAACAAATACAGCTGGCATGGCGCTGCTGCTTACTCAGCATGCAGAATCATTTCCTTCCGTACATATTCAAAATGATTTTGGAGCTCAGTGGGATGTCAGCAGGGGGATGAAGCATGCCATCAATTAAAAGGGACAATAAAAAAGATGTGTAATTGACAGCAGCATATAAAGCTTCTGATTGTACACGGTGGAGCTTCAGAACACCCGCCGCTCCATCCAATACTGTGGAGCTTAAATGGATTGAAAAACAAACAGAATGCTGAACGCAGGTCATGATTTTAATTATGCCAGACATCAGGAGAAGGAATTAGCAAAGCCTAAATAATCCTTAGTATCAACTATGCTGCATGTCAGTGACTTAGATTCATAGTTCAGGTGGATATTTTGCATCAACGTTTGGGTGATGTAATACATTGCAAGTGTGCGGTAAGCAAGCGTTAGGTTTTTAGTGTTGTTTCCCAAAAGTCAAAAGTCAGTGTGTCTACAGTATGTGTTTAGCTTCCCACAGAAAGAGGTCCTTCCCTTTGTGAGCACACTGACCAGAATGCATGGTCCTTGTCCCCTAGCAGCAGAGAGAGTGCAGAAGGGTTGCTGACTGAATCGTGTCTGCCTGATTCATTCAGCCTTTATCTGACTGAGGTTAGTGCAAGTTAGAATCTCAGCTGTGAAATCTCAACTGCTGGGTACTGAGGACTCCATGGTGCTGTCCAAGGTGCTGAAATATCAGACAGAGCAACTCTTTCTCTTCCCTCTGTTCGTATAGCCTTGATTCTAGAATTGTATCCACATAATATAGCTACACCCGGGACCAAAGGATATGTTAATGGCCGCTGCCTTGGAATATTGCATATGTGGTTTAGTTGGAAAGTGCTCCCCCTCCCGTTTTGTCTGTGGCTGGTGATTGTCTGGTGTTTGGGTTCACCTGGTGCCCTGTGTTGTCTCCCCCCCCCCCACCTGTGTCTTATTGGCCTGATTAGTGTGTGTGTATCTAGGCTCTGTTTTCCCTGTCAGTGGACAGGTAGTGTGTGTGAGATCCTTGTAGCTGCTGACTGTGTTCAGGTGGACAGCAATATTGAGGCTGTGAAACATGTGCCCATGATTTGAATAAATGCCAACACCGGGTTGTATTTGGACGTTCTGCCTCTGCTTCCTTGCTTGGTTGGGCCGCTCAACGGTCAGCTTCACAGTACCATTCTCATTCAATACAAAAGCCACGTTCACACCGCAGTACCTTTCCCACTTTAGTGCCGAAATGTCGCGTTCACACCAAAAAGAGCCGGAACTAAAATTATTTAATCAGAACCTTTTTTAGCCCCTAGAGAGCAGGGACTTTCGTGGGAGAAAAAGGTTCCCATTTCTGATGGGGCCTTTGCGGCCTGCCAGTAAACCCAAAGCAGAAGAAGAAGAAGTGATGTCAGCGGCTTCATTTGCCTAATCCTCCCCCAGGAACTTATTCCGGTGTGAACGCGATCTGTACTTAGTTCATGAGAACTAAAGAGTTCTCATGAACTAAGTTCTGATGAACCTTTGTGGGAAAAGTACTGCGGTGTGAAAGCGCCTTTTCGCTAAAAGCCAGCCGGTGCACTGCAGGTTAAAAAAATAAATATTTAAAAGGGCTGTTGAGTAGTTTACAACACTCATTGTTATTCATGTACACCTTTCTATGTGCTGGAGACCAGTACTCACATAACACTTTGGGGTACTCAACATTTCAGGGTTCACAGTGCTGGTAGCTAGACTGTAAGGTGAAAAGGAAATTACAGATGACAAAAGCTAAAAAAGGTTGCAGGCATCATACTGGGACATGTCAGCGTGCTGTCGGGGGGGCAGAGTGAGCACAGCTGTGACTCCACTGACAGGCGCCCGCTCGTCCTGCTGTCATTTAGTCCAGGGGAGAGAGACCCCCGACACACATGTAGCTGGGAATGTGCAGCACCACAGTGATGGCCATCGGACAGTCATGGACGTTAATTTCTAAAGTGTTGCCCGAGTATATTTTAGTTTTGTTTGTCACATCCAATTCAGTCATGTCAGACTGTAATGACTCCTGAGCCACAACGATGGTGTGTTTTCTATGGCAACCAGCAACTGTGAGTTATCATGTGAGTATTTAGCTGTAGCATCACTGTCAATCAAACTGTGATATTAAAGAGGACCTATAATGCAAAATGCACTTTTGTATGTCTTTTCTACATAACTATGAGTCCTCGGTGTTTCAGAAATAATCCTTGATCTAATAATCTTTGCGTTTCATCACGGCAGCATTTGAGACAGTATCTGCCAGGTCCCGCATGAGCCGGCATAAGCTCCGCCCCCTCTTATTTATTTATTTTTCAGTTTAAAAAAAAAGAAGCTTTATTTCTTTTAAGCCTTTATTTATACACGTGAACATTTCATTGAGACACAGGGGGTGTTTCTCAATGTCGAGTAAAGCTGCTCCAGAGCCACTATTTCTAGCATCCTACCTCATCGAGTGCCGCCGAAGTACTGTTCCAATGTCCAGCATACTTGGAATTCTACCGAGCCCGGCGTACTTTGTATGGAGAAATGTCGAGGCTGCACATGTGTAGACTCCGCGGTCTTAATATCCCCACAATGCTTTGCGCACGGACCAATTTCCCCAAATCTGTGGCGGAAAATGTAAGGCGGGGCCTCTCATATGATGCACACCTGCACACTTGCTAGCCTGTTCCACTCTTCGTTTCCGAATGCCAGGAAGTATTCTTGCCTCGCTTCTGAAGCAAGTGACTCGGAAGACATGTGCTACCAAGCAAGCGTACTCGATATTGAGAAACACCACGTGTCTCATTCTCAAGAGAGACCTGTTTATACCCAGAATCAGCACTTTTGGAGCAAGAAGATAAACAGAGTGATATGAGGCATGGCTAGAATGGGTGATCTGTTTGGTATTTTGAGCAAAACACTTCATAGACATGTCTTTTATATTTTGTTATATATCTGAGACCTATGCTATTGCCTAAAAATAGTATCATAGGTGACCTTTAATGCAATGGCTGTTTTTTTATTGTTTTTACTTCCACTTTAATATGTTTGAAGACACTACTTTAAACTTAGTTGATGTAAAGGTACTTAAAAATGACATTAGGGTCTATAATGGAGTAGGTACTCATGCGGAGGACCCGGGTTTGAATCCTGACTATACAATACAACAACTACACTTTTCTTTTAATGCATGTTTTTCAGAAAAGAAATGGCTAAAAGGCACTGTGTGTTGTTTATTTGTTGAACCAAATAGTTTTGTCATGGTCACCAGACCATGTATAGTTTTTATCAGGAACAACATGTTCTGTTGTTGTTGACCTGCAGGATGCTGTAAGGGTGATTTGAGGAAATGAGAAAGAAAGGACCCCTTACATATCTCTGGTTGTATTGACCATTGTTGATAAAGCTTCAGACCACAGCATATTACTAGACCGACTGGAAAACTGGGTGGGACTTTCGGAAACAGTTCTAAATTGGTTTGAATCCTACTTAAAGGACAGAAACAACTTTGTTTCTATAGGTAAATACACATCTGAGTTGACAAATATGACATGTGGGGTTCCTCAAGGCTCCATCTTGGGGCCTCTTCTCTTTAACATCTACATGCTACCTACCACTGGCTCAGATAATGAAAAACAACAAAATAAGTTACCATAGCTATGCAGATGACACACAAATGTACATAACAATTTCACCAGGAGACTATGCTCAAATTCAAACACTGAGTAAGTGCATTGAACAAATCAATGACTGGATGTGTCAGAACTTTCTCCAATTAAACAAAGATAAAACTGAGGTAATGGTTTTTGGAGCCAAAGCAGAACGTATAAAAGTTAGCGCTGAGCTTCAGTCTGCAATGTTCAAAACAACAGATAAAGCCAGAAATCTAGGTGTAGTCATGGACTCTGACCTGAGTTTCAACAGTCACATTAAAACAGTTACTAAATCAGCCTACTATCACAAAAAGCATATCTAGGATTAAAAGACTGATGTCACAGCAGGATTTGGAAAAACGTGTCCATGCTTTTATCTTCAGGAAACTCGACTACTGCAATGGTGTCTTCACAGGTCTCACTAAAAAATCTATTAGAAAGCTGCAGCTAATTCAGAACGCTGCTGCTCGAGTCCTCACTAACACTAAGAAAGTGGATCACATCACTCCTGTTCTGAAGTCTTTACACTGGCTTCCTGTGTGTCAAAGAATAGATTTCAAAATACTGCTGCTGGTTATAAAGCACTGAATGGTTTAGGCCCAAAATACATTTCTGACCTCCTGCTAAATTATGAACCATCCAGATCTCTCAGGTCTTCAGGGACTGGTCAGCTTTCTGTCCCCAGAGTCAGAACTAAACATGGTAAAGCAGCGTTCAGTTATTATGCTCCAAATATCTGGAACAAACTCCCAGAAACCTGCAGGTCCGCTGCAACTCTGACTACTTTTAAATCCAGGCTGAAGACTTTTCTTTTTGTCGCTGCTTTTAATTGAACAATTCATATCTTAGACTGCACTGTAACTTTTATCCATGTATTTTTTCTTTTAATGTTTATTTTATTAGCTTTTCTTTTTAATGACTGATTTTAAATGCTATTTTTCTTAATGTCTTTCATTTTTTGTAAAGCACTTTGAATTGCCTTGTGTTGAAAAGTGCTATATAAATAAACTTGCCTTGCCTTGCCTTGCCTTCAGATCAATAAGCAGAACAGATTTATGGCAATATCGGATATTTGCATGGATCTTGCATCAACGTGATGAGATATCCTGATGAAATATAGTGACGAAATATCTTGAATTATCTATACAAATATTTGACCCATATAAGTGTGTTCACTCACAAAGACTATATCATAATGGTTGATATCGCAATATAAAAAGAACAATAAGGTAACACACTCTTTAGGCTTTGTTTACACCGCCTCAGTGTTTACACATTAGAGAAACAAGGCTCTTCTAATATACTCATAGGGACCTTGAGAGGATGACTGGATCCTTCACGTACTTGTACTTTATGTTTCATTTTATTTCTGAATAATCCTTGAAAGCCTTGCAGCATCAGAGCACTCATGTGTATTGTCCCAACAGCGACAGCACAGGTGGGACTATGAATTCAAGTTGTCAAATTGTACTTGGCCCGAAGAATCTACGAAACAAATTATCTAAAGATATACTAACTATGGATGGCATTAATTTGGCCTCCAGTGAGACTGTAAGGAATCTTGGTGTTATATTTGATCAGGATTTATCCTTTAACGCCCACATAAAATCAATTTCAAGGACCGCCTACTTCCATCTAAGTAACATTGCAAAAATCAGGCATATCTTGCCTCAAAACGATGCAGAGAAACTAGTCCATGCATTTGTTACTTCAAGGCTGGATTATTGTAACTCTTTATTATCAGGGTGTACCAAGAAGTCAGTCAAGTCGCTTCAGCTGATTCAAAATGCTGCAGCTCGTGTACTAACCAGAGTTAGGAAAAGGGACCACATTACTGCTGTTCTGGCTGCCTTACACTGGCTCCCTATAGAACACAGGATAGAATTTAAAATTCTTCTTCTCGCCTCCAAAGCCCTTAATGGGCAGGCGCCATCTTACCTTAAAGAACTCATTATACCCTACTGTCCTACTAGGGCAGGGGTGGCCAACCAGTCAGAGGTTAAGAGCCACATTTTTTCCATGTTACTGCAAAGAGCCACATCAAACACACAGTCACTGATACCGCTTGTTTCAGTTTTTTGTTTTCTGGAGAAAAGATTTCAACCACGTCACTGATGCATTTTTGTGGCATTGGGATATATATTTTTTAAATCCTCTGGAGCAGAGAGAGGAGCTGTGGATTATTGTTATCGATTAATGCATCAGTGTTTGGGTCAAAAACACTAAACTCACAACTTAAAATTAAAGCGTTTAGTTTATTTAATAAAAGAGCACATGTTCAATGTGAAAAGTGACAGTAGTTATAGATTATTTGCAATTTGGTGCTATATATATATTTAAAAAAAAAAAAAATTCTATATATTTTTTAAACACCTTGAATTTCAGGGGGGGGCGCGGGGCTCCGTTGGCGGGGCGCAGCGCCCCTCCAAGACAATGGTAGTGTTTAATCAACGATCGGTTTCCCCCCCCACCCTCAAAGGTGATTGGTTCACTGCATCGCAGGTATTATTGTGATTGGCTCTTGGGCCACATCAAAATTACACGCGCTGTCATCCTCTCATACTGACACCTGACACCACACATACACACGTAGGGAGAGCCGGGACGAAAGTAACACGGGACGAAAGTAACGGAGCGATTTTATCCGAGCCCAAACAACTTTGACCGGACAAAATTACGTCAGAATTATCAGCATTCAATACTTAACAGACCTACTAAATATCAGGTTTAACTGCCAGGAGTAGCTAGTGTTGTCACGATACCAACATTTTGGTTTAGATACAGTCAAGAATTGCGATTCTGATTCTTTTTCGATACTTTTCTTAAAAAAAGGGAAAAAGTCTTAAATGTAATTATTGTGCTTTATTTCACACCAGAACCATAACACAAACTTTTAAACAATGAGAACAATAAATAAAATAAATGACAAGAATTCGTATTAAATCAAATTAATACATGTCTGACAGACAGGCCTCGTGGTGTCCGTAGGCTTGCCCTCACTGTCAGAGATATAGCTAAAATACATCCAAATGTAGCTTCTGGAGTCTTTTTTGTCAACAAGCCGAGGCGCAGCGGCAGTTGCACTCCCACTTGCAGCCATGCTTCTCGTTTTCTCACATGCTCTGGCAGCTAGCGCGTGCACGAGAGAGGGGAGGGACTTAGAACGTGCTTGAGAGGGGAGGGACTGCAGGCACGGCTGCAGTGCAGGGAGTGGAAGCAGAACGCTGAACACACACGGCTCTTAGTAAAACGGCGCTTTCTCACCGGAGTATTTTTCCCCGTCATTCTTAAAGTACCGATACTAATGAAACGGAGGAATCGTAACGTTTTTAACGGCAGGGTATTGCGGTACCTTTCAAGTATCGGTACACCGTGCAACACTAGTCAGGAGTCAGTGTCTCTCCCCCAAACTCACACAATTCGATATGAACTGAAGAGCCGCATGAAACTAGGCAAAGAGCCGCATGCGGCTCGAGAGCCGCGGGTTGGCCACCCCTGTACTAGGGCATTGCGTTCCAAGAATGCAGGGTTGTTGGTTGTTCCTAGAGTCTCTAAAAGTACAATGGGAGCCAGAGCCTTTTCTTATCAAGCTCCACATTTGTGGAATCAGCTTCCAGTTTGTGTTCGGGCGGCAGACACCCTATCCGTTTTTAAGAGTGCGCTTAAGACCTTCCTTTTTGATAAAGCTTATAGTGAGGGCTGATTAGATTCAGCCCCTAGTTTTGCTGATATAGGCTTAGTTTGTCGGGGGACATCTTACTTCTTCCTTCTCTCTGTCTATACCTGTGTACTCTCATGTTCCGATTAACCCAGCTTCCCCAAATGTCTTTCTTTTTGGTGTCTATATACACTGGGATCCGGAGTCATGGATGATCCTGCGGTCCTGTGTCCTGGATCGCGAGCCCTGGATCTTGAGTCGTGGCTGTGGTCCTGGATCATAGGTCCTGGATGGATATCCTCGTGGATTCATCTTCCTATTACACACACATGCATTTCCAAACATTTGGACTACCTATGTTGCAAATGTATTATCTTTTCAATTTACACACGGCATCTATTGCACGTCTGTCCGTCCTGGGAGAGGGGTCCCTCCTCTGTTGCTCTCCCTGAGGTTTCTCCCATTTTTCCCTTTAAACTGTGGGATAATCGGCCACTACACTATCGTTCTAAAATCTGTTGCAGGCTGCAGGCAGGTCATATGTTGTGGAGGGGCAGTGTAACACCTACCTGCTCGGCCCGGGGCCCCTCAGACTCTTGCTGCTCTGCAGACGAGGAGGAGTCTCCCTGGGGGGACGTGGAAGGTTCACTCTCTGCACCCCCACTCTCACTGGGCTGTCTGGATAAACTGGACTCTTCCTGCAGTAACACACAGGACACTGCAGTCACAACATGGCCTCAAATACATGAGTTATTATAAACTGTCACAATTACTTCAACAATGCTAAATATAACAATACAGTGCATGATATTTCCACTTCATTGTGGTTCACTTCAGATGACTTAACTAAATGTATAGCATGGCTGTATCTCATTTAAAAGGAGACGAGCCAAGAAAGAAAATAGTTTGTTGATAAATTATTGTTTAAAATATATTAAGAATGGCGGAATTACTATAATGGTTCATATGCTAAATTCGGTATAATGTACATTCACATAGCACTAACACATAACACATTTCCAGTATATGATTTGAGTTATTAAAGGACTTTTAATGTAGGAAGTGTCAATGACACACTGACTGTATAATAATACTGGATGGATGGGTAGATGTCTGAGTGAGTGAGTGAGTGAGTGAGTGAGTGAGTGAGTGAGTGAGTGAGTGAGTGAGTGAGTGAGTGTGTGTGTGTGTGTGTGTGTATTAATATGTGTATTTTAAGGGGGGGGGGGGGGGACATATTTTCAAAATCCTATATCATGATATAGGTAATTGTATACCAAGTAAACCTTGTATATCTTGATACAGTACATGTTCTGTAAATGAAATGAAAAAAGTGTTTAAAAACATCATGTAATACAACACAGTTACAGTACTGGGGCCTGGGGCGTCCAAAGAGGTGTGCTACCCTGCATATTAAGACACCTCCAAGTGTATTGTCTGCAATTTTTCTCCAAATCTTTCATCAAACGTTGGTCATACGCATTCAATTGGTCTTGTTTGAGACATAATTCCACCTTCCTCAATGACAATCTGTAGAGTTTTCTGAAAATGTTAAGCTTCAACAGAAACCCAACATTTTACCAAGCTGTTTTCCCATGTGGTCCTTTACAAAAAAGCCAAGAAATGAAATAACAGAATAAGCTTAACTGTGCAGTGAACAGCTGAACATGCTGCTGCAGCAACCCACAGTGTGAGGTCCATCCATCAAACGGGGCAACATCATCATACTATAATGACCCATGGGTCTGTTTATGTGTATGTATAAGCGTTCTGATTATGTCTCCCATCCTGTTGTGGACTAGACGAAAGAGAGCAGTGTCACCTGTAAATGTTTTTGAATTAGCAGTTCTGCAGAAAACTGTGAAAAACCCGGAACCATTGCCAGAGTTTGGTTACCTCCTGCTCTAAGCTGTTAAGGTGCAAATAGATATACATGTATTAGATGTGTGCATCAAAGCTCATCAAAGCTGGGGCATTCAGCTATCATTTGCACTCATGATGCGTATATTGTAGAGTTTCTATAAGGTAGAAACTCTACAAGAATATACGCATCATGGACTCACTACAAAACCCACAAAGCAGCAACACAAGCAAATCCTGAACAGTTACTGCACTAGAAACATTACAAAATATAAATAATAATGAAAACAAAATGGTAGGTACAGGATTAATTGGAGAAAGAAATCTGTATTTCTGTATTATAACAAGTATTTATAAAGTGTTAGTAGGGTTTTGGTTGTGAGTATGGCTGTGGTTGATGCAAAGAGAGCTTAATACAGAGAAATCACAAGTCTAATGACTGACAACAACATCCTCCTTTTTTCCCCTTCACAATGGAGTACATTTTGTTTTCACAAACGCTTGGACTGTTCTCCTCACTCAGTTAGTCAGGGACAGACTTGTATTGATGACCACACTTTGCTGTCGTCAAGAAGAGACAGAGCAGCAGAGTTGTGAGGATTACATGAATTTGGTACTTATGTTGTGTTGGGTTTACATGAACAGCAAACACAATTGAAATTGAAATTAAAATACTTTTCAAACTAAGCCTTGATTTCTCTTGACTGTTGGGATAAACAGAAATGAGTTTTTCTCATTTGAATCAGACAGTATTGAAACAATTGTGAAAAATAATTAAGTGTAAGAGCTTGTATGAATGTTTATTGTCCAGCCCTCTTGTTGCAGCCAGCGTCTGTACCTTGAAGTTGATTTGCTGAGCCAGCTCTTTAGCCTGGTCGTCCTCTGCGCTGGGGTCACTGTTGGGGGTCAGAGCCAGGAGGGCGGAGCGCATGGAGCCCCCCCCACACGCCTCACAGCAGAAGTCCTGGGACCTGCAGGACAACACATGTTACATGGTGAGGTCATCCTGCAGCAGGAGCACTTTTTATTCTCCTCTTGATAATATAATGATAATAATACATCTGTATTTATATAGCACTTTCCATACACCAGGTGCAGCTCAAAGTGCTTTAACACCAAGGCACACATCACAATGAAAACAGAAGAAGAATATCACATGAGGCCAGACATTCAAATGGTATAGCACATATGCAGCATAGCAACATGATATAACAGTTTGACAGTTTAGGAGACACAGGAGGTAAGATAATGATGATACACATTTAAATACATAATGATCCCTCTCGGTAAAATAAAGGAAGACAAAACCAATAAAAACTATAAAATATAAAATCTATACATTTAAACATTTTTTTAAAAAAATAAGATGCCAAATAAGATGATAATAATAAAAAACTATAAGATAAAAAGAATAATAAAAGGAACAAAGACCAAAAGTGTTGCCTATAAAATTGTAAAATAAATGATAGAAGTAAAAACATTTAAAATAAATAAAACAATATACAAATACATAAATAATAAAAGACAATTTAAAAGTGGGGTGTCACAAATAAAAGCTAATCTAAAAAGATGAGTCTTTAGGTGACATTTAAAAAAGTAGGCTTAACCCATTTTATTTTGGGGGACTTTGGGAGATATTTCTGTTAGAATAGACATTCAGTGTTTCCAATTATTAGCCTAGATTACTTGATTCATTTTTGGATGTACTGTAATTCTGTTTCCACAGCCTTACTAAAACAAGCCTGAACTGATTGTTTGTGTTACTGTCGATACGATGGCAGTGGTTCAAATAAATGACCTGTAAATTATGAATGGTGCCAACAAAATTGTTCTGGCTGACTTGCCAAACAGTAACGCAGGTGTACCTGCCAAGTTGCAAAAATGGACCTGATTTATTGCCCACCGGCTTGTACATTAATTCCATTTTTCACTGATACATGTCTCGCTATGGTTTGCAATTTTACAACAGCTCATGTTTGTAATTGATCATGCAGTGCAATTAGTTTTTTTTTGTAAAACCACACACAATATCTTAAATATGTATGTCATAGCTCTGTGGTTTGAGTAAAATCATGAAGATATGTATTCCCTTTTCTTTTTGTCCTGAATGTGTCCATTCTAACTCTTTATCAGGCTGCAGTTTTTCTCCCAACCTCCCTTGTAGAGATTTGAGAAACACAACTACAACATTCTTGACTTACATGTACTGCTTAGTCAGTGTAACTAGGTATCTGTATAGGAAGACGACGGCCCCTTCCATTATTCCGTTTACAGTGCAAAGCTCTGATCAAATACGATTTGGTGTAATTCCAGAACAGATATCACCATGCACAGTTAAAGAGGTTACAGCTATGTAAATCAAACTATGCAACTAAACCCAATGCTAACCTAACCCTTCTAACCCTAAAAGTGAATTCCAAGTGGTCAAAAAGCCACACGAAGAGGTGAAGACTTCCTAACAGTTCCTCTTCAATGTGATGTTACCTCAAACATACACACAGAATTATTGTGGAGCAGTGTACCAGTTTTAAAGAGGCAATATTATGCTCATTTTAAGGTTGATATTCGTATTGAGTGGTTCTACTGTGACATGTTTCCATGCTTTAATGTGTGTAAGAGAAAGTCCCTTTGGAGGAAACTTTGGGATTTTAGCCTTTCAGACCATAAACCAAAAACCTATAAAACACACTAGCTATATAACACACAACCTATATAACGCACTAGGACAGAAACAAACAAAACAAAAGCATAAAAGGACTCGTTAAAATAACATTACACTTATGTGCTGCCTGTGTAGTGGGTGGCACTTAGTAAAAAAAAAAGTACTGTCATCTGGTCCATTGGTATTGTGGCTCCTTGGTTATGATACTATACAGATTTGTAGACTGAGCAGCTGCCTGTACTTTCAGAGCTGTGTATGAATCCTGTCAACAAACTGGCACACGAGCCATGTGCTTCTGTATAAATGACAGTTGTGTTCCTGGAACTGGCTGTCTGTTTGCATTGTTGTCTTCCTAATAGTGCCTCATTGGCCGACATGTTCAGTTTGCCTTCTCCACCTGCGGCACATTCAAATGTCAGGCCCGCGTTAAGGATCTGCTATGTTACCTTCACACCCTCATGTCAGTCCTGACAGCGCTATGAGGACGATCACCACAGCCTCTTAATGCAGTTAGGTAAAAAAATGCAACACATTACAAAGGTTTCTGCACATTTGTCTCAGAGAAGCTAACCGTCCCTTGCACCGGCTAATGGGCTGATGTCACAGCGATGTAGAGGAGGGATGAATCATGCTCTGAGGAACACCATGTCATCACCACCGTGCTCCGCAGGCTAAAGTTGGCATGGAAAGATTTGGATACATTATGCTGTCAAATGATCCCAATAACTGTCTTCCTCTGGAGCCAAACTGAAATAGAATTATTTTCAAGTGAAATTAGGATGTAGCTGGAGGAGAAGCTGGGCTTATTAGGCAACAGACATTTTGCCTCCAGGCATAATGTCACCACCACACCACACCACAGGCAGTCTATAAAGCGGACACCATGCAGACAGGCACCGTGGTTGGTCGATGGTTCCTCACTAGAATGACTGTTTAGATCCTTTTAGGCGTAAGTGGCGATCATCAGGAGAACATCTGAGCTGGGGGGAAAAGGGCAAAGACTAGAGGTTTGGGGTGTCAATTCTGAGACGCACACTGACAGGACAGCAGTTTAGATGTTATTCATTATTCAGTTAATTAGTTCATAATTATTTAGATTCAGTAAAGTTTGTGACCCAGTATTTTCTAAAATGAAGCAGTAGAGCCAAAACCAAACAAACTACTATGATAAAAATGCCGTTCAAACTTTTAAAAAGCCTTTGATAATTATAAACGAAGGGGAAACACATGCTTGTGAGAACTAAGTGCGCTTTCCTGCACTTTGCTTAGTTTAACCGTGGCATGTTTAACAATGTCCCCCTTTAGCCTGCCTCAGGCGATTCACAGAACAAGACACACAACTGGAAGCTGTGTAAAAAGCAGAGGAGATAGTGTTGGCATATTTGCCCAGTGGAAAAAGAAAATGCATACTGCAATATAGCATAACACTATTTATCAACTGAGAGGGTGAGCTTTTACACTAATAATAATAATAAACAACATTTAATATAAAGGTTATAAAAGTAAGAGAGTATTTGATTTCATCTGATTTACCTTGGGATAGCAGCGTCCGTCAGTCATCCGTCTCTCAGCTGGCTCTACTTTAATCAATAACTGCTCACGCTTCACACACATTTTGGTCTATCTCATTATATTTTTCCTTTCTATCACAATAACACTGTGACTACTAGGATAACTCACAGTGACCAACAAAGGAGATGATTGAGGATTTGACTTTTTCCCGACCAGTTTCGGAGATGAAAAGATACATTTGGCACTTTTTTAGCATCTTTGTCAAAGAAAATATCTTTAAAACCCATGTAAGCAACTATATCCACACACTGTAACTTAATTCTAACAATGATCATCACAAAATGCAATGAGAGAAGTTCTTCTGGTTATGAAATGTGTCCTCCGGTGCCAGAAATGACTGACATTTTTCATATTCATTTCTGAGACTTCTCAATTCTCCACAGGACCCCCTGTGTTTGCCCTGCAACATTACTTTGACAGTTTACTTGTCAGTTACAGACTCAGCAAACTCTGAATACATCCTGCTGTGCAGAGGACTCTTTATAAATGACCGCCTTCACAATCACCATGGGAACGGAACCAGAAGATGATAAATCAAAGAAAGTTGCTGCATCAACCTTAGACAGAGTTAAAAAAGTGGGTTTCCATCAGGGAGATAAGCAGCAGCCATGTATTTATAGCAAAGTGCGTCTTCTTGTGTATCTCATCTCCGTCTCATAATGAAACAGGCAGCTGATCAAGACCCCCGTCTCCTCTGCTAATAGAAAAGCAACGAAAGTTGGATCTTCGCCATCGCTGGCTTTGTACCGTGTCCCCCAAGCGAAATGCGGTGTGAAATGAAGAGCAACATGCCCACTCATGATCCCTCCAGAGACTGGGTATTTTGGCGATAATGCATTTTTTCATCTTGTAATACCAAGACTGGCTTGGGCGCATCCTTCCCCCTTTGTGACTAGTAAGTTATTAGTGGGAGGCATGTCCGCCGAGGCTCAGGTGCTGATTACATTACATTCTTGTGTGACTATTTCTTTCTTAGGGCCTGTGTCCACATAGCGCCTCTTTGTGAGCACCAGTGTTTTTTTACATTGTTTATGAGGAGTGAGCCCATGTCGTTGCATGCGGCTGCCTTGAGAAAAACTTTGCATTGTGCTTTTTTCAGAGCTCTCTTCTGTTTTTGTGAGGCTGCTCAGAGCGCTTGTAGTTGAACATGATTCTGCTTTATCCTATGTGAGAATGAACTCACAATGGAGGAATATAGTAAATGAGAAACAGAAACCAAGTTCCTATCTTTGATGAAAGATGGAATGTCGGACACTGGATGTTGCTGCCAGTGAGTGTCTGACTTTGACCTCCATTGGCAGATCGTTCACCTCCCTCTACAGCGGTCTCAATGAGCGGTGAAGCTCATTCAGACAAGACCAAGAGTCTTCTGGTTGGTCCGGTCGGAATAATGGCAACAACGTCCAACAAACTAACATAAACAAGCCCTTTATGCCCTCTGACTAGCATCATGCATCTAATGGCGGCACTGTCCATATCCTTGACCTGTTTGCTAATCCAGCATGCAAGACCATATCATCTGCTCCACACCACTCACCTCATCAGTCTCTAGCCATAGCACACAAGTCCCGCCCTGCAGAGTGTGAACAATAGAAGGATATGCATTTAGTAAATCTTACTTTTTGGCAAGGGCCCTCCTCTCTTCTGGAGTATAATCGAGAGATCCTATGGCCCCCTCTCCTTTTGTTGGCATGAATCCGATTATAGCTATCAGGGCAGTACGAACTGAAAGAGAAAAACAAAAGGAAACATTGAAAATCCGAGCACAAAAAGGGAATCAGAGATGGTTAAATAACACAATGTTGCACATGTCTTCATGTTCAGTGCCTGTGTTACAGAAGTAAGAATGGCGCTTTGTTTTCTGGACGTAAGCATGGATTTACCCTGGCCTATGTGAGGACATCCACCTTGTGTCTGTGCTCACACATTCCCCAGCTGGCACAGGACACTTTGGACAATATGGTGAAGGTCAAAGGTTTGTTTGTGTCTGTGTTATGACTGCTGTGTTCAGTCTGAGCTCCAGAATATCCAATAAAGTATCTGGACACCCATTATATCTGACTGTCTTAGTAAGATAAGCCTACCTTAAAGGTTATCCACATTTGATTGTATTATGATAACAAGCAAACATTGAATATAAGGATATAGCAAGGATTAAAGGATTTATGCAGGATTGAGTCGAGTACTGTATCCGTTTCTGCAGGTTTTACAAAATTGCCAGTTATGCACTACCCTCAGATTATTTTGCACATTTGTACACAAGCAACCTCTCTTAGTATCTACACAGCCATCCACTTTTCATTACAATACATTGTCTTTGGCTATATCCAGATTTCATGGTAATCATTTTCTATATATTAATGTATACACCTTTAAACATCCACTTAAACACTAGTGGCAGAACTTCAGTGTTAGTATTATTAGATGCTGCGTTTGACACTGTTGACCACAGCATATTACTAGACCGACTGGAAAACTGGGTGGGACTTTCGGAAACAGTTCTAAATTGGTTTGAATCCTACTTAAAGGACAAAAACAACTTTGTTTCTATAGGTAAATACACATCTGAGTTGACAAATATGACATGTGGGGTACCTCAAGGCTCCATCTTGGGGCCCCTTCTCTTTAACGTCTACATGCTACCACTGGCTCAGATAATGAAGAACAACAAAATAAGTTACCATAGCTATGCGGATGACACACACATTTACGTAACAATTTCACCAGGAGACTATGCTCCAATTCAAACACTGAGTAAGTGCATTGAACAAATCAATGACTGGATGTGTCAGAACTTTCTCCAATTAAACAAAGATAAAACTGAGGTAATGGTTTTTGGAGCCAAGGCAGAACGTATAAAAATTAGCGCTGAGCTTCAGTCTGCAATGTTCAAAACAACAGATAAAGCCAGAAATCTAGGTGTAGTCATGGACTCTGACCTGAGTTTCAACAGTCACATTAAAACAGTTACTAAATCAGCCTACTATCACCTAAAGAATATATCTAGGATTAAAAGACTAATGTCACAGCAGGATTTGGAAAAACTTGTCCATGCTTTTATCTTCAGTAGACTGGACTACTGCAATGGTGTCTTCACAGGTCTCACTAAAAAATCTATTAGGAAGCTGCAGCTGATTCAGAACGCTGCTGCTCGAGTCCTCACTAACACTAAGAAAGTGGATCACATCACTCCTGTTCTGAAGTCTTTACACTGGCTTCCTGTGTGTCAAAGAATAGATTTCAAAATACTGCTGCTGGTTTATAAAGCACTGAATGGTTTAGGCCCAAAATACATTTCTGACCTCCTGCTAAATTATGAACCATCCAGATCTCTCAGGTCTTCAGGGACTGGTCAGCTTTCTGCCCCCAGAGTCAGAACTAAACATGGTAAAGCAGCGTTCAGTTATTATGCTCCAAATATCTGGAACAAACTCCCAGAAACCTGCAGGTCTGCTGCAACTCTGAAGACTGAAGACTTTTCTTTTTGTCGCTGCTTTTAATTGAACTATTCATATCTTAGACTGCCCTGTAACTTTTATCCATGTATTTTTTCTTTTAATGTTATTTTATTCGCTTTTCCTTTTAATGATTTTAAATGCCATTGTCTTAATGTCTTTCATTTTTTGTAAAGCACTTTGAATTGCCTTGTGTTGAAAAGTGCTATATAAATAAACTTGCCTTGCCTTAAAAAAAAAAAGAATATATAATAATTTTTTGGGTTGTTTTTCTTACTTTTTATCTTCTTTAACTGTTTTTATAGATACACCATATACACCAAGGACAATTACTCGTATGTGTTTACCTACTTGTCAATAAACCGGATTCTGATCTAGAACGCTCCTCTAGTCCTGCAATGGCACAATTTATGGCTGATTGGACATTCAAATATTAGAGCCCTTACTGTTAATATTATAATAGTATAATATTTATATAAATGCAAACAGTTTTAACTACAGACCAGGGAAACATAACAAATATAGAAATACGTGTATATTCATGAATGAATCAAAGTATATAGTGTCTATTGTCAAAGGGAAAGTTTGAATTACTAACATTAAATCTGTAGCAGAAAAGTATTCAACTGTCAATATCCCTGGAATCACTACCGCTGGATCGAAGAGCACAAATTGCCTCTGTTGCTTGAACATGGTTTCTCCATGTTCCCCTTTAAACTGTGGGTTTTCTCTGGAAATGTTTCCTTGTACGATGTGAGGGTCTAAGGACAGGGGTGTCGTATTGTCATACTGGTATTCTGTACAAACTGTGAAGACCACTGAGACAAATGTAACATTTGTGATATTGGGCTATATAAATAAACATTGATTGATTGATTTAGTGGTTTAAATAGTAGGATGGTAGCTCCCACTGAGTTCCGCCTGATTAAATGCCACAAAGTTAGTTAAAAAAGCAGAACCTTGAAAAGGTCCGATCCCCTGCAGAGAATGAAAATTTGTTCTCAGGAGAATGTATTAACAGTTTTACCAACAAGAACTATAGGTTACTTACGTAACCCCAGTTCTCAGAGTAACATGAAGTGAGATGTCTCACTATGGGATGTGCCTCAACACGTATGCAAACAGAAGCATCAATCTCATTACGCTAAACCTGATTGGCTGGTGATCTTGACGTCAGCGCCAGGGAATCCACCCACCCTTTAAGTAGCTTGCGCTACGACGCAGCGTCATTCAAAATAAGCACCTCTTCTCGCTTCGCCTTAGCAAGAAGGGCCGTCTGGTGAGACATCTCACTTCATGTTACTCTGAGAACTGGGGTTACGCAAGTAACCTATAGTTCTCATTCATAACACTCCGTTCGATGTCTCACTATGGGATATTGAAACTCCCGTATTGCTAGACATGCTTATCTCGAAAATCACCAAAAACAACCAGAACTTAACAGGTAGAACTCTGTCTCAACACGGGACCCAGCACTGCGCGGGCCACACTTGGAGCAGTGACATCTAGCCTGTAAAAGCGGACAAAAGTGAGCGGCGAGGACCAGCTCGCTGCTGCACAAATGTCTTGGATGGAAACACCCTTGAACAAAGCCCAGGATGTAGCCAGTGCACAAGTAGAATGAGCACGCAGGCCCGTTGGTGCCTGCAAACCCTGACTCGTATAAGCCAGAACAATCGCTTCCACAATCCAGTGGGAGAGCCGTTGCCTGGTAACGGGGCTGCACTTCTGAGGGTTAGCCCAGGATACAAAGAGTTGGTCATTACAACGAAACTCTTTTGACCTGTCCATATAGATGCGTAAAGCACGAACTGGACACAGCAAATTCGGCCGCTGTTCCTCAGAGGAACACAGCGGCGGAGAAAATTCCACAATGTCAATGGGGGTACATGAGCCAACCACCTTAGGTATAAAGGCAGGGTTGGGCTTCAGCAACACTCTCGTTTGCCCCGGGGCAAACTGAGTGCATGAAGGATGTACAGAGAGCGCATGAATGTCACTGACTCGCTTGGCAGATGCCAGAGCCGGTAACAGCACTGTCTTCAGTGAGAGGTGTTTCATGTCAGCTTCTTCCAGGGGTTCAAATGGAGGTCGAGTGAGCCCATCTAAAACCACTGCCAAGTCCCATAAGGGCACCAGTGACCTGGAAACAGGGAGGAGCCTGCGAGCCCCTTTCATAAAACGGCAGACCAAAGGATTTTGGCTAGCTGTCTTTCCCTCAAAGCCCACATGGCATGCAGCAATAGCAGCCAGGTACACTTTGATCGTAGAGAAAGCTCTGTGTTTATCAATTAAGTCCTGTAGAAATGATAAAATCACCCCGACAGGACATTGAAAAGAGATGTGTCCTTTTTGAAGGCACCACTCCTCAAACACCCTCCACTTACAGTCATAGAGAGACCTGGTGGAGGAAGCTCTTGCACTCTGAATAGTGTTTATCACCTTCTGAGGGAGTCCCACTGTATTCAGATTGTACCACTCACGGGCCAGGCCCATAGTGCCAAGCGCTCTGGGTGTGGGTGAAAGATCGCCCCCCCCCCCGCCTGAGACAGTATGTCCCTGCGTAGTGGGAGCTGCCATGGCTGCCCGCACGGCAGCTGATATATCTCCGCCAGCCAGTACATTGCAGGCCAGTGTGGAGCTATCAGGATATGTGGCGTTGTTCTCTCACTCTGGCCAGAGTTGGGGGTATCAGAGCCAGGGATGGGAACGCGTACAGAAGGACCGGAGGCCAAACGTGCACTAGCGCGTCCACGCCTAACGGTGCGTTTAAATCGTGCATTGAAAAGAACAGCTGACATTGAGCATTTTATTTTGATGCAAACAGATCTACCGCGGCTCGGCCGTAACGCACCCACAGCTGACTCACAATCATTGGATGTAGAGTCCAGTCTGCATATAGTTGTGCACCTCTGGACAGCAGATCCGCCCCGAGGTTCATCACTCCTGGTACGTGCGTCGCTCTCAGAGAGAAGAGACGTCCGCAGCTCCATAAGATCAGTTTGCCTGCCAGCGTGTGTAACTGGAGAGAACGCAAACCCCCTTGGCGGTATATATACGATATTGTGGTCGTGTTGTCTGTCCTCACGAGGACATGATGTCCTCTGAGAAAAGGCAGAAAGCGTTTCAGGGTGAGGAACACCGCTAAAAGCTCCAGATAATTTATGTGTGACCGTTGGAGGTCTCTGCTCCAGAGACCCCTCACAGGTCGACCTTCGTATATACCCCCCCAGCCCGTCAGACATGCGTCTGTGGTGACCACCTTCCGCGATAGGACAGCACCCATAGGCACGCCCCGTACTAGAAAAGTCGGGTGTAGCCAGTGGCGCAGAGCCATTACGCATTTCATAGTGACCATCACTCTCCAATCTGAGGGCAGCTACCCAGCGCTGAAACTCCCTCATGTGTAAGCGTCCCAGTCGTACCACCAGAATGGCTGACACCATGAGCCCCATGGTCGAGTAGGTGTTTTACGAGGACATTCGTCTGCGTAATAGCCTCTTGCTCCGACTGTGCGAGGAGGAGCCAATCGTCCAGATAAGTTGCCAGGCGAATACCCTGTTGTCTTAACGGGGCTATCGCGGCTTCCGTACACCGTACAAACACTCGCGGGCTGAGAGACAGACCGAAGGGAAGTACTCTGTACTCGTAACAGACACCCTGAAAGGCGAACCTCAGATATTTCCTGTGTGGGTAATATACTGGGATGTGGAAATACGCATTCAGGTCGACTGATGTGAACCAGTCGTTTTGGCGCACGAGACGCAACAGAGATGTGTGAGTGAGCATTCTGAATTTGTATCTTTTGAGATATTTGTTCAGAGCTCTCAAATCTAGTATAGGCCGAATTCCGTTCCCTCCCCGTTTGGGAATGAGGAAATACTTGGAATAAAAGCCGCTCTGACTCTGTTCGGCGGGTATTATCGATATAGCCTTCTTTTCTAGTAGCGAGAAAATATCTTGCTCTAGAATATAGGCTGACTCTCCCCGGGCCTGTGAATACAGAATGCCCGAGAAGTGAGGGGGGGTGACAGCGAATTGGAGCCTGTAGCCCCGTGTTACTGTCTTGAAAACCCAAGCAGAATCTGTGAGCATCCTCCACTTTTCGCTTCTCAAAGCGAGCGGAGACAGCTCTGTCGTCTGCCCTCAGTGTCTCTATTTGTTGTGTTATGGGGCCCTCTAGTGTCTGAACACGGTGGTACCCAGGTAGACAACCCCGGCCGACACTGCGCATGTGCATGGCGGTGTTGCCTTCACAATCCCGTCTATTGTCCGCCTTTTGAGAGAGGCCGTAGCCGCTCTCAAAAGAGGGGCAGATGACAGACTGTTTATTGTTTTATTTTCATTTTTATTGACTGCGCCCTTGGCTTCAAGCCTGGAAATGACAGTGGAAAATGATTTATTTTGAAACAACAATGATGACATGTGTTTGTGTGACCTAAACAGGCAGCGGAACATGCTGTCTTTGATGTTAAGTCCATTTCCCTGATGGCGCGAACTTGAGGATGACGTTCTGGCATCACTCGAGGCGGCGGGAAGATGGGGGCATGGTGGCACCCCGAAAACACATGAGCATCCAACACTGGAACGGGCTCTGGAGCTGGGGAACAGGGAACTTCCAGCTCCTTCATCGAGGAGAGGAGAGGAGGCTGTCAGGCCGCCCGCTTCTTCTTCCTCGCCTGGTGGCTGAAAACCTGGGTCGGCTGCGCCTGAGCGGCAGCTGCCGGAGCTGGAGATTTTCTTGGCCAGCTCCCTCTTGGCCTCGTGCCTGGGCTGGAGACCCGGGACGGGCTGCGGTCTCTGCTGCTTCGGCATTTTGAACCGGGCAGGACGTGAGACAGCTTGGGTGAAGGCCTGCCGCGGGACCATTAGAGGTGGCAGCTGGACCCTTCGGGGGAGACAGAGCTGGAGAGCCTCGTCTCCCTTCCTTTTTGACTCGCACCTCAGCTGCATTGAAGCTAGTGCGGAGCCAAATATGCCCTCGGGAACAATAGGCATGTCCAGAACATCCTCTTTTTCTCGGTCTGGAAGGTTGGTCAGGTTGAGCCACCTGGCTCTCTCCTGTACCACCATCATTCCCAGTGCTTTGCCCGTGGCTTGGACTGCACAGCGCTGCACACGGAGGCAAATGTCCGTGATCGCTGCAATCTCGTCCCACACGGCAGGCTCAGGTCTGCTCGACATGTCTTCGCAGAGGTAGGCAGTCAGCAACGAGGAGACGTTGAGTGCCCTGGCGGACAAAGCTGCGGCTTTATAGGCCCGTTCGGTCATCGCTGACTGGAACCAGTCTGCCTTTGCCGGTAGCATGGGGTTCCTGCTCGGTATCGAAGCCAGCCTCGGTTGGAGGTGGGCTGCCACCAGCGGTTCCATGGGCGGCATGCGGAGCAGGCCGAGCCTCTCCATTCCGTCACAGTCCAGGGAGGAGGCACCCTGGATTGGGGCCTTGTTGCTAAAGGGACGGTCTCTCCAAGAGACCGACACCTCGTCCAGCATCTCCGGAAAGACTGGAAGGAGCTACCTCTTCGTCCTCGCTGCTTGGGGCAAGTTCTGCCCCTCGTAGCGAGATCTGGAGGTCTCCTTGGCCACTTCAGGCCATGGGATGTCCAGAGGCAGATTACAATATTAACTGGTGTGTTAATATTGCTCAGTCTTCTTGCAAAGCAAAAAAGTAACCGGCAAGCGCCCGTCGACCGAATGTTAGCTTTGGGTTCAGTCTGTGGACCGTTAAGCTAGCCCGGTTACTGATAAATCGAGATGTGCTCTGAAGCGAGAAGAGGTGTTTGAATGACGCTGCGTTGTAGCGCAAGCTACTTAAAGGGTGGGTGGATTCCCTGACGTTGACGTCAAGATCACCAGCCAATCAGGATTGGCGTAATGAGATTGATGCTTCTGTTTGCATACTCGTTGAGGCGCATCCCATAGTGAGACATCGAACGGAGTGTTATGAATGAGAACTCAAGCATATTGTATTTTGGAATGGCCAGCCTTAAGGATATAAAGTTAATTCCAAGAAAATACCCAGAAAAATATAGGACCCTGAAGTCAGAGCAAAAGTCATTGGCCAATGAACATGATTCATATTGGTGTGGCAATGTGTTAGTATACACTTTTTAAATGATAAACAGAGTTTGATGATCATAGCCGGTCCATGTTCTGCATGAGTACTGTCACGTGAGATTGAAGACCAACAGGTTTCATTTCACCCAAAGACTACAGCACCTTCAACTCTGGTTAAAGGTGATTCCTGTCAAATTGTCAGGTGTTTTAGTTGGAAGCCTCTGTTTTCTGATCAGATCCTGTTTTAATACTTGTGTTAAACTCAAAACTTCTTCCATGTTGTCTTGTTAACTTTATTATAATGTGCATTCCCTCAGGACTAATCCTCTAAAACCCAGCACTTCCTGCACATACTGTATGTTTCAAAATGAAAGCCTGCACTGCAATATTCATAACTTCATCTGTTCCTTTATATGAAACATTTGCATGACATGCTCAGTTTCATTGATTGAAGCTTAACAGAGCTGAATAATGTCAAAGTAGTTTAGAATTAACGGTTGAATGAATAAAGTATTTGTGTTTAGAGTAGGATCCTCCATCAGCCGAGTGGTGAATGTACCCTAAGAAGTTGTACTAATAGCTGTAGTACTATAAAATGTACATAAGCCTGAATGTACAATGTGAGCCATTAGAGTACAGTAATTGCAACCCCTCTCTTACTAACTGACCTTTATTTATATTTGCTAGTCACACTTCCCACTTTATTTGAATTAAGATGAATTCTTTTTTTTTCCAATAAAATATTTTGATCATTCAAGATTCCTCTCCAGAACACACTAAATCAAACTGTGCATGAACTTACAAATAAAGACAGAGCATCAATAGTTTCCCACACATTTGCTCGACAATTCCTCGGTTTATAAAAATGTTTAGTTCTACAATTTAGACTGATTCCTATTACAAATTAGAGAAACTGGGGGCATGCGCTAAATGTTGGGAACTAGGACTTGGCTTTGAGCTGCTCGTACCTAATTGCCTCTTTGTGGGTTATAAAGTTGTTTTGAATTTGAAAATAATTCAGTTGGAGGAAACTCACTGCTCCAAGAGGGCTGCCATGTCTCTGGATGGTGGCCAGAGATGCTCAAACAAATTTTCTTCCCAACTTCGAATCTTCCATTTGGCTAGGAAGGAAGGCAAAAAAGAGAAGGTGGAGGTGAGTATGTGGGTAGAAATACATCAATAAAACATACATTTCAAAATATGAGAAATATAAGTAGACAGTAGGGTTGGGAACCGAAACTCAGTTCCAGATGAGAACCGATAAGAAAATGCTGGGTACCCATACAAAATACACAATTTGGTTCTGCTTAACGGCTCGTAAACGCGGTAGACCCACCGGGTCCGTCTGCGCCGCGGTGACCCGGTGGAATACAGGGTAAGGGCGGACTGGCCATCTGTGTGTTCTGGAGAATCACAGAACGGCCGGTCGTTAGCAGGGCGTTGTAGGCCGGCTCGGTACGCTGACGGCCGGCACTGCCCTTGATTTTTTTAAACAGCATCATTTAAGTTGCGCTGACGACAGAGGTCCACAGTTTCCCCGCAGCGACGCTCACCCCGCCCTCCCGTAGACAGTTAACGAGCTCAGTCACTTCATAACACCAAAGATGGGTCGCGGTAAACGCTCTAAAGTGTGGCTTTACTACACTAAAAAAGAAAAAGACAAGGCACAGTGTAATGCCTGTTAATAGCTTGCCAAAGGCATAGCTCAGTTAAAATAAAGCACAGCTATTGTGCAATACATTTGTATTGCATGTATATTTTTTATTTGTAAAAATGTCAGTTAAAGCTTAAAAGAATAACGATATTTCTGTTATCTAAACGTTTGACCTCTTTCTTTTATAATTTTGGAATCGAAACGGGGAATCGATAAGAACCGGAATCGATAAGCGGAACCGGAATCGATACATTTCAAACGATACCCATCCCTAGTAGACAGACATAAAGGTTTGACAGAGTTGAGAGTATGGAATAAGTAAAATAGGAAGCTATTCAGTAAAAGTTTTCAATCAATGAATGCAAACTAAAAAAGAAACATTATAGAAAGGATCTGCAGTAGCTAAGTGGCTGGACACAATGAAAAAGTGTCAAGAGAAATCAGAGATTTTGTCAGTCTGTGATTGGTGCAGGTGTCAGACAGACTATGAATATAATGAGAAGTCTCATCTTTTCGTGCAATTCCCTCTGACAGTGTGGCGACAGCGCAGGCTTTCATCTGACAACTGTCACTGTCACTGCGTATGCTGCAACCAGACATGTCTGAGGGTTCAATGACATGCTGTTCTCTTAACACTTCTTGATCATCTGATCTGATGTTTTCCTGTTCTGTTTCAGCACAAGAATAATGGTCTGTGTTTGAGTAGGGGCCGTCCTCTGTGTCTTACCGTGAGGAGGATGATGCTCGGGGGCTTCATTGGATACTCTGGGGGAAGCACAATCCTGCCGTGGTAAACCCCGCCATCGAAATCAGAATCTGGGGGCCCACGTACGGAGAAGTGCCATTCGAAAAGGTTATCCTGCAAAAAAGAGAGAAATATCACACAGAGCCGACATGTTCCTCCTGAGGGACCAAACCTGTGAATTCTCAGATCTGAAGTGACAACACTGACGGTGTGTGTTACCAGCTGTTTGTTGTTATAACAATTTGTTTTACTACTGGGCATTATCTAACCTAAAGATAGTCCAAATGTATTTCTATTAAAAAAAAATCACTATATCTTATATTATGACATTAACTATAAATCTAACTTGTTTTCTTTAAAGAGGACATATTATGCTCATTTTCAGGTTCATATTAGTATTTTGTGTCTCTACTGGGACGTGTCTCCACACTTTAATGTTCAAAAAGCTCTTGCGTCCTGCCCCTTAGCCCTATCACGTACAATGGAGGGATAACCAATACAAGCACAAGTGTTACATAGTGATGTCATGATGTTACAGTAGCAAACAAGGGAGCCCAATGGAGGCATTTCAGGCAGGGGGGGATTGTTGCCTTTGCAGACCATGTACATGCACAAAACCCCTACAGGATTGGGAAAATCCTAAAAAGCTTAATAGGGCCTCTTTAAGTAAAGGTTTCAAGTTGATTTATTGTCATTCGACAACAGATTAGAAAAAACGAAATGTTGTAGTCACAAAAATATATGGTAGTCTGGTGTTTGACACATACTTCAGTATCACTTGCCAGACAGCTGTAGGGTGAACAAGCTGTTTCTGTGGTTGGTATTGTATAATATATTTTCGTTCGCAGTCGTGGGTGTACAATGTGAGCAGGAGTATGTCGCCGCCAATCTAAACTGCCTGGGGTCTGTTTGTAAAGCAGTCTAATATCCAGTGTGAAACTGAAGCCCAGAGTGCAGAGTTTACAAATCATGGGGGAGATTCTGTTGAATGCTGAGCTGAAATCCACAAACAGCATT
Organism: Harpagifer antarcticus; assembly: GCA_902827135.1. NCBI lineage: Eukaryota > Metazoa > Chordata > Actinopteri > Perciformes > Harpagiferidae > Harpagifer > Harpagifer antarcticus. Next base: position 123,344 of record CADEHL010001101.1, read on the forward strand.
CTGATGTAGGTATTGTTATCTTCCAGATGTGTGAGCGCTAAATGGAGGACAGTGGAGGCAGCATCCTCTGTAGATCTGTTTGTTCTGTGTGAAAACTGTCTGGCAGGGATGTTGTTTTTGATGTGCTGGAGAACCAGTTTCTGAAAGGACTTTGAGAAACACATCACTATGGGGATGGGAGCTGTAGTTGTTTTGATGAGACTTGGGTTACAGGGATGATAGTGCCTGTCCGGAAGCAAGTGGGATCTTCAGTGAAATATGTGGAAAATGTCTGAGAGGAGATCAGTAAGCTGGTTGGCACAGGTTATTAGTACACGACGGGTGATGGGGTGGCTGATGTGCAAATCAGATCAGCTCACATCCGCTGTTGATCCTGACAGTGGCCGGTCCTCTGGAGGAGGGACAGACTTGTTTGCTGCCTCTTCGTTAAGGAGATCAAATTGAGCATAAAAAGTGCTAAGCTCATCTGTGATATTTGTCCTCACACAGGATGGAGACACTACTGCATTGAACCATGTGATATTTGGTGATTCAAAGGAAAAAATTTTTGAATCTAAACGGTTACAGCAAGTCCTCCAACTCATACGACCAAATGGGCCGATTGTTCAGGCCCTTATTACGACCAAATATGCCGGTTGTTAAAGCGCTTAATACGTCCTATAATTACGTTACAAAGTTTTCGCACTCTAGTGCTCCCGTTGAATGCTAACATTACAGATGGTCGTTTATTCATAAATAACCCTCTCTGTAAAATCCTAAATTGTAGGATAGTTTTGCCATTAAAACGCTTTTTGATTAGATTTCTAGTGAGAAGTGTATATTGTACTTTTAGAATCCACGTCCAGTCGATATGTAGGATCTATAGTTTGATAGATATTGCGAAGATGATTTGAGGTATGCAGCAGCCTCCATGTAAAGTTACGGGTTGAAAACAGTATTTCCGGTCTCCACGTTTTCATAATAAAACCAATGATCAAATGATTTAACAGTGATATCTGCATTACTCATCCACTAAAAAACATCAGTTTATCCTTGTTAATTATACGACATTTATTGGTTTAAATTGTGTACAATGCTTTTGTGGTTTTCCCATAGGTTTTTCTCTTTCGATTCTGAGAGACACCTTTCTTTTTTCAGAGGTTTTGATAGGCTAAAACATCGATTGTTTTAGCCGCAATGCATGTTGGGGGATGGTGTTTATGGGATATGAAATCGGAAAAACATAAAAATAAAAAAATAATAATACTTTATTCCGAGTGTTCTTGCTTTTCTCTTTGGAAGTCATCACATAACGGCATTGTAATACACGGTTCGGCTGCATTAAATATTACAGATCTGCCGTAGATATTTATTTATAGAGCAAACTGTAGGAAATGCCGCTAAAACTGAATATGTGACGTGAATCATAAATATATCAACAATTAAACAACATCTTCCATTTCCTTTCACACAATACGTCTCCTTGCAGTATCAACACTAATTCGGCTGACTTTTATATTTGATGTATAGGTTATATTTACACCATAACGGTACACAGACTGTTACAGGTCTATACAGGTTCATGGTACAATGCGTAAGCTTCAAATCGAGAGACTGAAACTGTATTTTCCTTTACCGTTCTGTTTTAATTTCACAATAAAGTTAATAGTCATATTATATTTGATATTATTATGTTTTATTAACTACACCACTGGTTTTTTAACCCGCACCGCCTAGTGGTTAAAGCACGTTATTGAATTTTGTTGTTGAATACGTTTTATTTGATGAAAACATTTAAATATTAAGAGTAGCCTACATACAAAATTGAGGGAAAGTAGAAGGCATGATAAAAATATAGAATATAAAAGATCAAGAAGATACTGTAGTGATCTCTTCCATAAAACAGTTTAGTGCAGGACGTCCAAAGATATTAACAGGAGGATGTGCAAAACAGACAAACTAATAAGGCTTTATTTAAACATTAAAGAATACTTTAAGTTAATGTCTTCTTTTGAATAAGAAAAAAACGTTGGGGTTATCCACAGATAAATATGAAGTCTGACAAAGTACTTAATGTCCAATATATTGCATAGTTTATTTTGGCACTTGACAATCACCTTCCTGAATTTGACTCCGGTGTAACTAAAGTCTGATTTAAGGTTTGTTTTTTATTTCACATCATTAATCAGAATCTGCAAAGTAACTCAAATAAATGTAGTGGAGTAAAAATACCAGGTTAACCTCTGAATTGTAGTAGAGTAGAACAAAGTAGTATGCTGCTGTAACAAAAACATTTCCCAACTTGGGATCAATAAAGTATATCTTATCTTATCTTAAGATGATCGATGGCTTCTGCCATATTTGCAAAATGTGCCTCTGAACCTTGACAAGTGCATGTTTCAGGCTTATCAATGAACAACAGGAGGGGTCACAGACATAAGGGGGAAAGTCTGCCGTGGTTCCATTCCATTTCATAGAGCTGTTTGTCGCACTGCCACTCCAACATCCAATCACAGGGCTTGATGACTAATCACAGGGTTTGTAAAGCAAGGCGGGTGTTGTAGTCCCAAACGATAGCTGGGGATTCTGGGTAGTGTAGTGTCTTCGGAAACTGTAGTGTCTTAACTTCAAAAAAACTATTTGTTTCTCTGAATCGAAGGTAAAAAACACAAAAGCATTGTACACCATTTAAACCAATCAATATTGTGTAATTAACAAGGATAAACTGATGTTTTTTAGTGGATGAGTAATGCAGATATCACTGTGTAATCATTTGACATTGAGGGGAATATCCGGTTTTATTATGAAAACTTCGAGACCGGAAAAACTGTTTCCACCCACGCTAACTTTACATGGAAGCTGCATACACGTTATTCTGGCGAGACCTCAAATCATCTTCGTAATATTATCTATCAAACTATAGATCCTACACATCGACTGGACGTGGATTCTAAGAGTACAATATACACTTCTAATAATAATAATAATAATAATAGTATATTTTATTTATAAGCGCACTTTTCATTTGCATAAACAAAACTCAAAGTGCTACAAAACACACTACACTTCTCGCCAGAAATCAAATCAAAAAGCAATTTAATGGCCAAAGTATTCCACAATTTAGGATTTTCCAGAGAAGGTTATTTGTGAATAAACGTCCCTCCGGAGCGTTTGCAATGAACGGGCCGGGAGCATGTTGTTTCTTAGAAACAACATACACTTTAAAACGTGTCTCTGGGTCGTAATAAGGGCATGAACAATCGGCCTATATGGTCGTTTTTTGTAGAAGGACAGGCTGAACGATTAATGTGAATATCCTCTGTGGCACTCAAAGCTGTTAAGCGTTTGCAGGTACAGTACCAGTCAAAAGACACACCTTCTCATTCAATGGTTTTTGTTTATTTTAATGTTGTGCTACTTTGTAGATTAATACTGAAGACAACAAATCCAGAATATGATTTATATTTTAGATTCTTCAAAGTAGCCCTCTTTTGCCTTGAGGACAGCTTTGCACACTCTTGGCTTCTCTCATGGGGCTTTCACACTAACGCGGTTCCAGGGCTCGTTCGAAGCTAGAGCCTGAAAAGCACCAGTTTTTCCTGTTCACACCGCAGCGGAGCCGCCTCTAAGCTCCGGAATCCGGTTTGTTTCAAGCACCAAAAAAATGGTCGGCCTAGAAGCAAGAACCGCATATGTCACGCTTACGTCGGAGGGGGGCGGGATTAACCTGAGCTAACAGTTAAAGGCGAGTATGGTAAATAAAAGTTGTAACAAGCAGTAGTGCTGAGCAAAGTGACTAGAATGCAACCACACACTTTATAAAGTCAGGCAACACTAACCAGGCTTCGTGTGATTCTGTTTATTTGTACCTTACTTTGACCATCCGTTCACTGTTATATTGATCATTGTGGAGAGCAGGCAGACGTTTTGTTTTGTATTATAGCAGCTATCGGATGGAATCAATACATGGGCTGCACAGGTTGTCGTCTATCACAAGTAGAATCATAATGAAAAATACGCCGGTAAAATGTGCCTGTAGAAAACGGCTTATGCCACAATAGGATAGCAACAACAAGTAGTCAAGATAGTCAGTTTGTGGAGGAAATTCCACTTTAAAAACAGAAACAACCTGGTTGGCAAGAAATGAACAAATAATAGAAGTTTAAAGCAAAGTTGTATTATTTAATAAAGTCAATAAAAGTCAAAAAGCTTTTAACAGAGTTAATCTAGTTCAGCCGAAAGGACAGAGTCTCGCACCAAGAAGCCAGCACAAGACCTCACCACATTCAAAGAAAATACAAATACTTTATACACTACAGAAGGAAGGAAGAGAAAGGTCTTCAGCAAGCGAATTTACATGACAAGAAGTGTTGACCAGACGGTTTGAAACCTACATACAGCTATGCAATTTACATTACAAGAAGTGTTGACCAGACGGTTGAAACTTTACAGACATGTTAATTACAAACCAATGGTTGTAGAGACAGACTTTGGTTTGTTCTAAATACATGAAATTAGAGGCTAGATGTGAATTCAATCCATGGGAAATAAAACAGATAATTAAGTTACAGTAATTCTTATGATTAAATTAGACTTAAAGATAAATTGCTACAACAAGTTTAGCTTCGGTTGCTATGCTAACATCACCCATTTTATACCAGAGAAACTTTCATAACAGCGTTGTGATGCCATACAGCGTCAATTCATACTGAAACACATTCACTTGGGGAATTGCTGCTTGTGTGACAGTCAGACAGTGAATACTTTACAGCAGCCGCTGCCGTGTGAGCTAACCCGGAGCTAACGGGAGAATAAACTCCCGTGGAAGAGCAGCACTGCAGCAGCCGGTAAATGCAGCTGAAACACATTAATAAACAATGAACCACGGCACTCTGGAGAAAAGTATAAGGTTGGAGAAGTCGTTATTTAATTTAATCTGGCTTCGTATGATTAAAAGCAACACGATCATCGACCCGACGCAGTCCCCATTGTTGTTGTTAGTGAGCGACGTAACGATAAAATCAGCGACGTAAACGGTGACGTCATGACGCAGCAGCGGCAGAAACAGTCGGGCTCTGGGCGGTGTGAACAAATGGGGGCTGAAAAGAAAAACCGGTTCCGAACCAGAAACGCTCTAGCACGGGGCTAGAACGGGAATCGCGTTGGTGGGAAAGCCCTATCAATCAGCTTCACAAGGTCGTCACCTGGAATGGTTTTCAATTAACACGTGTGCCTTGTCAAGAGTCAGTTTGTGGAATTACTTGCCTTCTGAATGGGTTTGAGACCATCAGTTGTGTTGTGCAGAGGTAGGGTTAGTGCACAGTGGAAAGCCCTATTTGACTACTGTTGTAATCCATATTATGGCAAGAACCGGTCAACTCAGTAAAGAGAAACGACCGTCCATCATCACTTTAAGAAATGAAGGCCAGTCGATCAGGAAAATGTCAAGAACTTTGAATTTATCCTCAACTGCAGTCGCAAAAACCATCAAATAGCAGCAGACAATCTCAACATCCACTGTTCAGAGGAGACTGCGTGAATTAATAAAGTCTATCAAATTTTTAAAAAAAATGTTTAAAAACCCGCTATGATGAAACTGGCTCTCATGAGGGCCCCCGGGAAAGGAAGAGCAAGAGTTACCTCTGCTGCAGAGGATAAATACACAAGAGTTACCAGTCTCAGAAACCACACATTAAAGCACCTCAGATTAGAGCCCACATAAATGATCACAGAGCTCAAGTAGCAGACAATCTCAACATCCACTGTTCAGAGGAGACTGCGTGAATCAGGCCTTCAATGTTTCAATCAATCAATGTTTATTTATATAGCCCAATATCACAAATGTTACATTTGTCTCAGTGGACTTCACAGTTTGTACAAAATATCAGTATGACAATACGACACCCTCTGTCCTTAGACCCTCACATCGTACAAGGAAAAACCTCCGAAGAAAACCCACAGTTTAAAGGGAAAAATGCCCAATCGCTGCAAAGATCCACTACTGAGGATGAACAACAAGAAGAAGAGAATAGTTTGGGCCAAGAAACACAAGGATTGGACATTAGACAGTGGAAATCTGTACTTAGGTTAAATTTGAGATTTTGGTTCCAACCTCCGTGTCTTTGTGAGACACAGAGAAGGTGAGCGCATGGTTTCTGCATGTGTGGTTCCACTGTGAAGCATGGAGGAGGAAGTGTGATAGTGTGGGGGGGCTTTCCTGGTGTCACTAGGCGCTTTCACAGCGGAGTACTTTTCCCCCCGAACTAGGCCGATAGGGGGGGAGATTTGGTTTCACATCAAAAAGGATCTGGAACTATTCCCTAGTTCGCGCTATCCTTTTCACCCCCAGATAGTCCGTGCTAGAGAGGTAGTACTTTCCTGAGGAGGAAATGGTTCGGGGGTGTGTCGGCCAATTTCTGATTGGTGGGGCGAATTGAAAACCACGCACCGTAAAACTCCGAAAGGTTTTGTGAAGCCGCCATTGTATTTGCTCGCATTAGAGGTGTCAGCGCTTCTGGAGATTTACTCGGAAGCAGCTTCTACTGAAGCCAGTCCCCAACTCCAAAGTTTACGAGCGTTTTTCGGTAAAGACAGCTCTTATGAGGTATCTAAACAGCGTGTAAATTGACAATTAAGCTGATATTTTGTACAGTGCTTTTGGTTCTCTCTTTTATTTAGCAGAGTCAAGACAGGCAAAATTACAATAGTGCAATAATAACAATAACGGCATCACACTGTCCCAGGTGTGTCGTATGCATAGTAAATAGGCTCAGCAGCAGACACACCTTAGTGCAAAGATAAATATCAGATAAACCACTACAAAGTAAGCCTGCCAGTAAACCCAAAGCAGAAGAAGAAGTGACGTCAGCGGCTTAATTTGCTTAATCCTCCAGGGGACTTAGGCCCAGTCCACACAGAGACGATATCAGTTGAGTCCACTAACGTTCTCTATCGTATAGACGTTTCGTCCACACGAGGCTGAAACGGAGCCGCGGATTCGGAGCCCTGAGCCGCGGATTCGGAGCCCGGAGCCGCGGATTCGGAGCCCGGAGCCGCGGATTCGGAGCCCGGAGCTGCGGATTCGGAGCCCGAATCCGATACACTTTGATAACGGCTCCCAAAGTGGGTAGGTCTGAGGACGAAACACTTGCGGCTCCGTGTGTACGCCCTATACGATCATTTCCTGAAAACGATGACGCCATAGCCCTGCCTCTCCCCACCTCTCCTGCTCACTCCCGCGTCACCGCTGATGCGTTTTGCCAACAACAACAACAACAACAACAACAACAACAACGGCGGATCACAGGGTTGCGTTCGTGCTCCAGACGCTACTGACAATGATACAGATTTTAGTGCAAAATCTACAGCTCCTCTACAACAACCATCATCAACAATAATAATAATAATAATAATCATCAACGGTCTTATTCGCTGCTTTTGGTGTATTTTGTGGCGGAAGTACAGTGCCACTTACAGGCCCGGCATATGTACTACAGCGTCTCCAGCGTTTTCGTGTGGACGGACACGTTTCTTGAGCCGATTCCGTGTGGACGGAAGACTTTTTTGAAAACGACTTCAGTTCGACTTCAGCTTGTCTCTGTGTGCTCGGGGCCTTATTCCGGTGAGAACGCGATCTACTTGGACAGTTCGAGGGACTATAGAGTTCTGGGGGAACAAGTACCGGCTAACTACTTGATTTATTCAGAATTCAAGGCACACTTAACCAGCATGGCTACAACAGCATTCTGCAGTAGCCAGCTAAATATGAATCATATTCTGGATTTTTTAACACTTTTTTGTTTACTAGATAATTCCATATATTTTATAGTTTTGATGTCTTCAGTTTACATCTACAATGTAGAAAAAATTAAGCTGGGTATATGGAAATAGTAGAACTTGTGATGTAACAACTCTGTTTATGGCCAATCCACTACTGAGCTTCACTACTGCTGCCAGATTATTTAAACTATTAGGAGGTACAAACTTAATATGGCTCCACCAAATAGTTGGTAATAACCCAGTTTGTGCATCAACTGCACTATGATGGTGTTTGCTAGCCACCAGTTTGATCTTGTTGATGATCTCTTACAGAACGCTTCATTTTTAAGGAGGCCCTATTATTCTGTTTGGGGATTCACTCTCCTGTAGTGTGTTCTATAGGTTTTTGTGCATGTAAATTGTCTGCAAAGTGTTCCCTCCAGAGTGAGTTTCTGACCCACACACTCCCCCGCCTGCCAGAAACGACTCCATTGGATTCCTTTACTACTTCTGTAACATAATGACATCACTATGTAACACTTGCGCTTCTATTGGCTTGCACTCTGACACATTATACGTGATAGACTAAGGGGTGGGACATCTCAAATCAGTTAACCAACCACAACAGCTGGCCAGCTAACCAACAACTGGGCTCTGGTTTCAGACAGAGGGTGAAAAGAGGTGCTTCAGCACAGGCATACATTAATTAAAAATTAATGTATGAGAAAAATAAAGAGCTTTTTGAACAATAAAGTGTGAAGACATGTCACAGTAGAGACATAAAAATACAAATATGGACCTGGAAATGTGCATAATAGGGACCCTTTAAGGCCAAAGGTGTTGTGTGATCATCAACTTAAGTAATAATACTACCACTGTACATTAAAGGAAGTACAGCACAGTGTCCTGCAGTAAACGTACCTCCAGTGGCTGGGCGTGGTAGTGCTCAGTGGGATCCCTCAGTTCAGCCGCCTCTTTCATTAGCCTCTTCACCGCTGGTGATTCAATGACACAAGAACAAAGAGGTTAAAGCCTTCATGGTAGAATAGGGCTCACATATTCTTCATGTTAATTAATCACCCTAATGTCTACAATAATAGGGCCATATGATTTGGGTGATGCACAAACATGGACAAAGTTGCAGAATTACTTTAAAGAATATGTAATCAACTGTAAAACTCATATTGTGCTGATAGCCAAATTCTCAATGTATTTGTCCTAAACATTTTGAGTTTTCCCCATCATTATGATGACTAAATGTGATGCCAAACAGTGGTTCAATTATTAAACATATCATTTAGAAAAATGAATGTCCAAAACATAGAATCTAGGGGAAAAAAAGGAAATTTGGTAAAACAATAAGGGATTTGTTGTCCCAGGCTACATATATCAAAATATCACCAACTGATGGCATAGGCAGTTATCGGGCCAACATTTCAGATTTTCAGATGCAGAGGACTACAAATGTGCTGCTCTGCTGGGTTACAGGACTTTAACACGGATGGACAGATGAGAAGAGCCTGCAGAGGGACAGGGCTCCTTGTACTGGCATGTCTCTGCTAAACATCACACTGACTGTCACACTCATTCAGACAGCTGGAGTAAAAGGCTCCTTCAAATATGCAATCAAAAATAATCTTAGTTTACCCCCCCCCCCTAAAAACTTACTGCATGATTAAATCATACCCGTTTTGTTAAATCGAGTATAATGTTTTTTGATCATTGTATAACATCACCACTATTTTGGAAGATATTGACAACAATCTGAGCAGGACACACTGTAGTCAAACATTTCTTCATAGTTGCTTTGTGAAGATGAGCAGATGACAACAGGAGGCCTGATCCTGCTGCATGTCAAATAAATACAAATACAAAATAAACGTGCCTTCAACCATGGTTGAACTTGTAACTCATGGCAGGGAGGGAGTAAACAAGTTTGTTTGAGGGGTCAATCTCTACCCATGGCAGCATGTTGTTTATGTGCAGACGCAACATACCGAGTCAAATGAGGTGGCGGAGAAACATCTGCTGGCATTAACCCTTGTGTCATGACCAAGCCAACAACACACTCAGGCCTGCTGTGTTAATCTGAATACAGACAACCTAATCACTCTGGGAAGGGTGCTTACACAAGTCCATCTGATCATGGTGGAGAGGACACTTGTGAGGGGAGGGGGGTTTAATCACTGTCCTGGCACTAAAGGACACTATGATGCTCCTTGATGCAATGCTGACCATCAGGCTGCATGACAGTCCATACAGAGCAGAGCCTTCGGTTAAATATCCCATAATGCTTTAACACAAGGTCATGAGTCACAACTACAGGGCTGATGTTACAGTCTCAGACTCAAGTTCACAAAGTGCTCATCGCAAGTTAAGGAGTTGTTGAGCTAACTGCGTTCCTTCTTAGGGACTGCTAGAACTCGAGCTATCAGCTAGGAGCCTGCTGCAAGAAGGAACAGGATGGGGCAGAACATTTGAAACTAATTGTCAAAAGGAAGTGGAACTAAGAAGTATTCACAAATGCAAAATTGGTTTGGAATCCAATCGAGAGCGGACTGATATGTTGTCGAGCTTGAAATGGAGACTGTGAAATGAACACTGGAGAAGAAGATGAAGGGCCGCAGTAGTATTGGGTGGGAGGGCTAATAAAAAGGGATGAAGGCGAGGCGAGAGGATGTGCAGCTGCAGGGGGAGTGGAGCAGTGGAGCACAGAGACGGCCTGACACCATGCGGCTTTCAGGGCACGTGTTCTCTCTGATCCTGCCCCAGGACTGACACTCTTTAGAGAAGAGGTGAAACATCCACAGTAATCTAACATCCGAGCCACAAGGAGCATGGTTGAATAGAGAGAGAGAGTGTGTGTGTGTGTGTGTGTGTGTGTGTGTGTGTGTGTGTGTGTGTGTGTGTGTGTGTGTGTGTGTGTGTGTGTGTGTGTGTGTGTGTGTGTTTACAAGGCTTCCTTGCCTTCTCCTATTTACAGCTGAATGCAGGGGGTCATTGAGTGCTTGCAGTCTTACTCAAGTTTACAACAATCAACACCAGAAGGCAGGTGAGCAGGTTATCCTGTGTAAGAAGAAATTGATCATAACACACCAAATGTTTTGGTCGATTTCAATTGCAAAAACCTGTATCCCAAGGTCAAAATGATTTCCATGTATTTAAATTTTAAAAAAAGGTGCACATTTTTTTTATTTAAATTTAACCTAAATGCAAAAAGTTGTTGGGTGGGGGGGGGGGGGTTAGAGAATACTTGCATGTGCATTTATTGTTGAGTGCAAATGCATCATACATAATTCACATTCCTCAACGGCAATATGTAGAGTTTTCTAAAACCTTAACCTTAAACAGAAACCCAAAAATATGAAAAAGCTGTTTTCCCATGTGGTCCCGTACAAAGAGCCACGAAATGAAATAACAGAATGAGATGAACTGTGCAGTGAACAGCTGAACATGCTGCTGCAGCAATCCACAGTGTGAGGTCCATCCATCAAACGAGGCAACATGATCATACTATAATGTGTATGTATCAGAGTTTTGATAATGTGCAATGCTTAGGCTGATCTTCTTCCCCATGTTGTCGAGAGTCGAGAGAGCAAAGTGTAAAGTTCTTGGATCAGTAGTTCTGTAGGAAACTGCGATAAAGCAGGTATGCATAGCTACATTTTGGGTAGCTCCTTAGCAGAGCTTTAAAGGTGCACATAGATATAGATGTATTAGATTTGTGCATCAAAGCTCATCAAAGCTGGGACATACAGCTATAATGGGGCTTTGAGTTTATTCAGGTTAGAAAATCTTCATGGGAACTTTTGCACTCATGATACGTTGACTGTAGCGCTGCTTTCATAAACGTTGTGTGCATTGACTCACTTTGAGACCCATAGCAGCAGCACAAGCTCATCTAGAACGGCAACTGCTCTTAACATTTTATTTCCCAAATGCTAAGCTAGCCAAAGGCATGCAGTCTACTTTTTAATTATCAGAGAATACATACATCATCCTGAGTTGCATAAATGGATTGCATTTAAATAGTACTTTTCAAAGCACTTTTACATATCATTGTTAAAGGGTCAGTGACGTGACGCCTAGATATCCGTTTCCACAAGTAGTTCATTTTATATTGTTGTATAAAAATAGTTAAATATTGTATTCGTAAATAGTGTAAATAATACTAAATTGGGTGATTTTTCTAATATTAAAGTGGTAAGATGTCATTCGGTAAAACGGTTCTCACTTGAAGTCAATGAAGACAATTGTTTGTAAAATCATGAGAATAATTAAAAATCATGAACTATTCTATGCGGGATATTTTTCTCGGCCTGGAGGAAGAAGTGGGAAGTGACTAAGTACATTTACTCAAGTACTGTACTTAAGCACACTTTGGAGATACTTGTACTTTAATTGAGTATTTCCATTTTATGCTACTTTGTACTTCTATTCCACTACAGTTCAGAGGTAAATGCTGTACATTTACTCCACTACCAGTGGTCGTGTTAACCGAATATTTTCCGTCTATTACAGATTTCTTTTACCAATGACAGAAAAATCTGAAAGCAGTCTGTCATTTTGACAAATTAGAACAAACTCGGAACAGCGCCAAACTTTCCCCGCAGCGATGTTCCGGCACGAGCGTGCTCTTCCCCCGTTGACAGTTCACGAGCGTGCTCTCCACCCCACCCCCACCCCCACTCCCCTACAAAAAGTATTGTACTTTAATTTGTATATAACGTTCATAACACAATTTAAAGTAATGCACACAATCATGAGTCAGGACCTGATGGGCTGCAATCCAGAGAGTCCATGTAGGGAGAAGGCCGGGTGGATAGGTCAAAAAACACACGGTTTAACTAAGAACAACTCCGTTTGTGTCCCATCGTCCTCTTTAAGATATGCCGTCATTCTGACATTTTCATGGCATGACGATGTCACCCTCTCCGTAAGTGCACCTCTTTCCCACACATACAATCTGTAGTACTCTGTCTTGTCTCTGGTCGTGTCAGTGTCTTATTTTCCGACCATTACAGTATCAGTTATGATTTATCTTTTCGCTGAGTGAGAAAGGTCAAAATATTTTTTACAGGACTATACCGGGCCAGGATTGATCATAGGACCAGGAAGAAGTTCACTGAGGTTGCTCTTCTGTATGGATTGTATAAGGATACAGTTTATGGTATATGCCTATGGGCGGAGGCGACACAAGTATGATGTGTGGCCAAAGTTGTCCTGACAGTACACAGATTAGTGGTCTACTCAACAACTACCCAGCAGGCCTTGCCCAGAAGCACATTATGGCTGTGTGGATGAGGAATAACTGTGCATGAAAGACAGACTATTTTAACTTTGGGAGCAAGTTTAAGCCAATTCCATCACCCTACTTCCCACCTCTATGTCTACATATTTTTACATTTGAATTCTACAAATTCAATACTAATACAGATAAGTTAGTCATACACTTTCAGCCTTTTTGGTCAGGGACCCAAATAATGGATTACGTCATTTTAACTGCAAACGTCGGAGGTAGGTTTACATGTGTGTATGAATATAAACACACACGAAATTCTCTACATACATACACACGTATACACATACTGTATATATGTGTACATACACCCATTTCTAGGGCTAAAAGAAGATAAAGGTCCATGTACAGATTACAATACAGTTTTGTTTCTCATCCTATTTTGAAATCAATTATTATGACTATTTTATTTACTTAGATATATATATTTTTTTATATATTTCTTGAAATGTTTGCTGCTTATCTAATCATGTGTTTTTCCTACCTAAAAATGTGTTAGCGGCATGTTTACTTTGTTTAGGGAAGTTCAGTTCAACATTCTAGAGCATACTGGTGCTGAAGGTCAGAGAGAAACACACTTTTTAGCTGAGGCGATGAAGAGAAATGGCAAGACTGAGAGAGCTATAACTGAAAGCTATTCAGGTTAAAACCTCTTAAGCACTGGGGTCCCCCTAACGTTTTTCTTCGAGACTGTGTCTCAGGGCATCTATATATATATATATAAACATCTATATTGATTTCTGATTTTTCTACATCCAACTCACAGGTTTAACATTACTTTGAGAACAAAGATTATTAATTTAACCCTTTTAGAAGGGAAGATATAGTCATTTGTTCAGGGAATGTCATTTTCAAGCCTGAGACCTGAAAAACAGGCTCAGGGTTGAACAGGTTAAAAGAATCTCTCTATCTTCCAGGCAACCAGTAAGTCATGGTTTTCCACTTAGGGAATCCATCAGTGCCCTGCAGAGAGGAATTTAGGAGCCTTCAGAGGGGTGATAGGCTCGACAGACCCTTCAGAATGAGAGATGAATCACTTTTAAGAGTCTTTTCAGTGCCTCATCCACCAGTGTATTCTGGGAGGGTTGTGGACAGCTCCAGCTTTGATGGCAGGGCAACGGACAACTTAAACTAAGCCTGGGACTCCTCGGGTCATGGACAAGATGTGTCCAAATCTCAGAGAGCGACACCTGATCTCCCATGTCAAGCTATCAGTCCATTAGTCAGTCAACCCAGCCATGTAAAAAAGCCCTTTCATTGACTTATCATCAAGGACAATTCGGGCCAATTATAATGTTCAGAATCAGAATTCCTTTATCAGTCCCACAGCGAGGAAATTGACAGTGTTACAGCAAAAGTGGCATGCAATAATAAAAAAGAACAGCAGACATTAGTAATAAAATAAAAATGGCTAAAAAATGAGTAGCAGCAATTTAAGTACGACTAAGTGACATACATAGGAAGGTATTATGACCTAATCAGTAAAAACATCATACAATACATGCAAAAGCAGAGCTGCATGAATGTGGACTTTTGACGGAGATCCAAATATTAAAACACAAAACAGTAATACAAATGTTGTGGTAGGGCTGCAGCCAATGGGATATACAGTAAATCACAAAAACGATGTTGGCTTGCAACAATTAAGTGAACATGATTGCCTGCGATATTGACGCTGTGAGCTTGTTCTGCTTATAGAAAACTCAGCTGCAGATCAGAAATGTTGCCATGTTGTCACATTCATAACCAATTTTTGTATTATTAATTTGTTTACTAGAGAACACAATTGTTTACAAGAGCATGACATTGTCTATATAGCCATTTTTTTCTGAAAGTGCACCAGATTGATTTTAAAAGTTAAATGCAGGAAGTATTTGATCATTTCATATATTTCTCAAAAATAATATTGCAATGTCAGTGTGTGTGCAATTAATGCTACAACTTCTTAAGCCAATATATCATGTCTTGTCTGTTGATGAAAGTGACTGGTGTTAGTCCTGAAGTTAGCCAAAGCTCACTTTAGTGACAAGCCACTAATCAGCTTTGACAATTCAACATTAATTAAACTAGTAATAGAGGTCTGTTTTTATTCCTTTTAGAATACACTGTAATTATTGTAAATGTCTGGAGTAGCCCAGTAATCATTTGGGATGTTAAAAGGAAGAATGCAGCATCAGACGTCGCAGAATCAGGTATGTCATATTTAATTTTCAACATAGGAATGAGTGGTACTCATTGCTATCAATGTGGCACTAGCCATTTTTTACCAGCATATGTATAGATGGGGAATTGTACTATCATATATCTTCTGATATTCTGACCTGACAACTTGTGTATGTATTAGGGGTGTAACGGTTCACAGAAGTCACGGTTCGGTTCATACCTCGGTTTGGGGGTCACGGTTCGGTACGGATTCGGTATAACAAGGAAAAGCAAAAAAAAGTCCCAAATGCATAATTTTTATTTGCTGTTATTTATTTTTAACAGTAGTGCAAGTTTTGGTATGAAAATAAGGAACTCTAACATTTGGAATCATTAACTGTATTACACAGTTAAAAACAAACCACAAACAGTAACACTCAGATGGCCATATTATAATGGCTGATGTCAAACAAAAAGGTTAAATAAGCTGTACAACTAAAAAGAATGTCTTGAACATATTAAAAATAAATAATAAGAAAGTGTTTCAATCACAATCAATAAAAGGTAATACAGAACTGTATAACATCTCCTGATGTCAAAATATAAAATAAATACAATGATAAATATAAAACAAAATAAAATCTGTACCTTTAGGAGCAATGTCTAACATGTGTAATTAACTTGTGAGTGTGTGAGGCCATTATGCCTAAATAAAGGTACTCAAGCTTTACTCTATTTTCAAGTTGTTCTTCAAAAAGATGAGTTAGTCTACGTTGTCAGTAGTGAGGGCAGATCTGTTGGCGGTAACTATGTCACCTGCCGTCGAGAAAACCCTCTCGCTGGGGACTGAGACTGACTCGGATGTGATTGAGCATGTTTGACCTGTTACCACCAGCATACCGCACCACTGTCGAACAACGCCGACACACCGTCCTCGTACCCCATCATTGTTGTAGTCCACAGGGAACCCGAAATGTTCCCACACAGCTGATTTAAAAGAAGCAGGTGGGTCTTCTAGCTCCTGTGTGTTCTGTGAACTCGCCATAGCTACTAACTTTTCTTCTTCATATATTGTGTTCGTTTTGTTCTTGTTCTTCATTTGTTATTTACGGGCGGCTGGCTTTTAGGCGCAATACCGCCCCCTGGATTATATATAGTGTAATACTGCCCTGAGGGACAGACTTTTTTCCCACTCGTAAAAAAAAAAAGGCATATTCGCCTTGTGACTGCATGTGCCGAACCGTGACGTCCGAACCGTGACGTCCGAACCGTGACGAATACGGATACCGTTACTAGGGATGGGTATCGTCTGAAATTTATCGATTCCGATTCTGCTTATCGATTCCGGTTCTTATCGATTCCCCGTTTCGATTCCAAAATTGTAAAAGAAAGAGGTCAAACGTTTAGATAACAAAAATATCTTTATTCTTTTAAGCTTTAACTGAAATTGTTACAAATAAAAAATATACATGCAATACAAATGTATTGCACAATAGCTGTGCTTTATTTTAACTGAGCTATGCCTGTGGCAAGCTATTAAGAGGCATTACACTGTGCCTTGTCTTTTTATTTTTTAGTGTAGTGGCGCCTCACTTCAGAACGTTTACCGCGACCCATCTTTGGTGTTATGAAGTGACTGAGCTCGTGAACTGTCAACGGGAGGGCGGGGGGAGCCGCGCTGCGCGGCAACTGTGGACCTCTATCGCCTGTCAGCGCAACTTACATTATGTCGTTTAAAAAAATTAAGGGCGGTGCCGGCCGTCAGCGTACCGAGTCGGCCGTCAACTGACTGACGACCGGCCGTTCTGTGATTCTCCAGGTCCGCCCTGTATTCCACCGGGTCACTGCGGTACAGACGGACCCGCTGGAATACAGGGACTACCGCGTTTACGAACCGTTAAGCAGAACCGATAAGGTGTATTTTGTACGGGTACCCGTCATTTTCTTATCGGTTCTCATCTGGAACCGAGTTTCAGTTCCCAACCCTAACCGTTACACCCCTAGTATGTATTCAATAAACCTAATACCCAGCATAAAAACAAAAAAATGCCAATGGCCAAGAGTGGTATGCTGCTGTTCAAAGTGACAGGTGGTTTTTCAAAGTATTGTGAATAATAAATAATTTGTCACACGTATGCCTGATAATGTTCCAATTTTCGATCTCAGCAGGACACTTTCGTTACAATGTTCTTCTCTTCGTCGTATTCGCCACAAACTGTTGTTGCTGATGTCGATCCCGCCCCCGCCTCTGACGTAAGCTTCTGACAAATGCGGCTCTCGGCATTTCAGGTCTCTGCACAGCATCCTCCTAACTCCACAGTCCCTGCCAGTGCTTGGATGCACTGTTACAGGCTCTCCAGTGCTCCATATCCAATGCCCATTTGTGGCTCTTCCTTCCGGTAACAGTAAGCAGAGATGACAAGGAAAAGCCCTTTCCCAAACAAGCCTCTGGCTTCAGTTGGGCTGGCAGAGGTCCAGTCACTGGCCCAAGGCCTACGTAAAATCATCTTACGTAACATGTATTCTGAGTGTTTGCCACTGGTAATGAAGTTGTTCCAGAGGGGAGAGAGGGGACACATTGCATAATAACAGGCCAACTTTAAAGATGCGAAAGCGCAGAGCAGAGACAATGGAGAAAAAAAGACTCCTCGAAATTCTGAGCACCTTTTATTGCTCTTCTGTTGCTGCTTCTTTCACAACATTCAGCTAAAAGGTTAAGCCAGGAGAACAAAAGAGAGCTAATCCCGCTCTTTCCGTCAACTCTTGAATTGAAAGAAAACAGTAATGTACGATAAGGTAGAGAGAGGATGGGATATAGAAATATCATACGCCATAGGGTGTATTAACTGAAGCATTCAAAATCAGAAATGTAATTCACAGCACTGCGGATGTGCTCATCATGGAACTGCACAGAAAAATAAAGGGCCATCCTTGATTAAAAATAGAAACAGTTGGCAAATGCAAGGTTCCTTTAAAGGGTGCAACATCAGTATACAATAATTTAGAAGATAATAATAATTTTCCAGACTCCAGGCTGTTATCTCGGTCCGTATGGCTAAATGAACCTAATGGGTGCCAATAGGCGCATTCACACCGCAGTACTTTTCCCACAAAGGTTCATGCGAACTTAGTTCATACGAACTCTTTAGTTCGCATGAACTAAGTACAGATCACGTTCACACCGGAAAAAGTCCCTGGGGGTGGATTAGGCAAATGAAGCCGCTGACGTCACTTCGTCTTCTTCTGCTTTGGGTTTACTGGCAGGCTACAAACAACTTCACGGCGTATACTGCCGCCCGGAGTCCCCGGTCGGAAGTCCCCGGAGTTGGGGACTGGCTTCAGTAGAAGCTGCTGGGACTCCCAGCAGCTTCTACTGAAGCCTTCCGAGTAAATCGCCAGAACGCCGACACCTCCTCATCTCCACCGCTCCCATGTTTTATTTTGTGTTGCCATACGTTAGTCTCTCTGCGTTTCTGCGCTGGGCTAATGCTAATGCTAATAATGCTAATGCGAGGATAATAAAATGGCGGCTTCACAAAACTTTTTGGAAGTTTTACGGGGCGTGGTTTGCAATCCGCCCAGCCAATCAGAAATATAGCTCTTTTCTCACAAAAGAGCCGCTCGAAAGTCCCTGCTCTCTAGCAGGGACTTTCGAGCGGGTAAAAAGGTTCTCATGAACCATTTTTAGTACCGGCTCTTTTTGGTGTGAACGCGATAAAAGAGTTCACATGAACTAAGTTCGCATGAACCTTTGTGGGAAAAGTACCGCAGTGTGAATGCGCCCAATAGCTTTGAGCAACCTTCAAGTTCCTACAGGAAGCTCTTTTATCTTATTCCCCCCAATTCAAATATATAGCACATAGCCCTTTTTAAACTCCAAACGAATACCTAATTCAAAAGTAAGTAAAAATGTAATTATCATACCAGAATTGAGCTAATTTAAAATTAAAATCATTAGATAATGTTATGTTTTCCAGTTAGATTAGCACTATGATACAGTAATTCTGAAACTCTGAATATTAAAGGCCCCATGTCATGCTTTTCCGGTTATTACCCGTCCCCTTGTGTGTTATGAAGATTTGTATGCATGTAAACTCTCTCTCAAGTACAGCTTAGCTCTGGGTGTTAGCATGCTTGCTAATGTAAACAAAGACCATATTACTTCCAAAACATGTTGCGCATTGTTTCTGATGCACATAGCTTGACATGTTCTTTGTTCAGTGTTTACCGCTAGAACAGTGCCATTATATGTATTATATTTATAACAACTTTAAATCGGGCCGTGGGCGAAACGTTGCCAGGAGTTCAATGTAAAGCCAGCCCACATTTTAGACGTCAAGACCGCAGCAAATCTGGATCAGCTCCGTTGTACCCCCGTTTTTATAGATGTGGGTAAGGAGGAAAAGAGAGAGGGTTGTATTTTCTGACACTCCGTGAGACTCCCTTCACACCGGGGAGACATATTTAAGTATAAAAATACATCAAAAAGTGCATTTTGCATAATAAATCAAGTTAACACAAACAATTTTCGAAAAAACAGAGAAAGCTTTCGGAACAAATATCCTGTTAGCTTGCACTCTACAAGTAAGAACCCTGCGGAAATCAGAATAACCCTGATGGACTGCACGGACAATAACCTCACTGTTTCATGAAATGTTTTTATTTTGTGCCTGATGTCTTCAATCTCTCTTTATTTGATTGTCCATCTAGCCATTTCCATTGATTGATTGATTGATTGAAAAGTTTATTAACAGCTTGTATATTGGGTACAGTACAGTACAGCTCAAAACATACAATTGTTAAGGAGATGCAGACCAGAGAAAGACTTTCGTCTTGTTTACATCAGGGTCCCCCATTTCCAATTCATCATATCATTTAAGACATGTAAGACATATTTGACAAACAGATGGGTTATTTACAATTTACATACAGGTGGTTTTTTATATATAGATTTCTTATTTACAATTTTCATTTTAGATTTTGTTCTAATACATCCTAACCGGACATTTAAGACCCACCAAGTCTACAGATATACAGTTAGTAACAGAGTCTAAAATGCGAGTATATACATAGATTGGGGGGGAAGCTGTCCATTGTCCGACAGGTTGAGATTTGTACCATTACCGGGGCCAGTTTTGCAATGCTCTCCCCCGAAGGTGCTCTTTAAGAGAGGCTTTGAAGGTAAGTACAGTTTTACTTTCCTTTACAGTTGTGGGAAGAGCGTTCCACCTTGATGTGGCATAATTGCGAAACGTGTATTCCCCCTTTTTTGTGCCAAATCTGGGTTTCACATGATTTGTGGAGCTCCCTCTGGTGTTATGATCATGGTATTCCTTGACCTTTGGGAAGAACTTTGACATGTACATGGGTACCATAGAGGTGTAGTGGATCTTGTAGACCAGGCCCATTGCAAGTCGCTGTACTCTGTCGTCTACTCTAAGCCATCCTAGGTTGTCAAAGTGGGCAGAGGTGAGGTGGGTTCTAGATGAAAGGTCAAGCAGTAGTCTGACCAGTTTATTTTGCGATGTTTGAAGTTTTATTTTTAGCGCCTTGGAGGTGCTATGGTACCATGACGTGCAAGCATAGTCATAGTACCCTTGAATGAGGGCTCCTGCCAGAGTCTTCAGGGTGTTTTTGTTTACCAGAGAGGAGATCCGGTATAGGAATCTAGTTCTTTGATTGACTTTTTTTATTACATTGGATGCCATTTGTCACAGGAGAGGTTTGGCCTCAAGAATAGATCCTAGGTATGTAATTTCCTTCTTACTTGTGACAATAATGTCGCCCACTGCAACTGAGAAGTCGTCGGATTTGCTGAGATTATGTTTTGAACCGAAGAGAATGGACTCTGTTTTACCCAGGTGTAATGATAATTTATTATCGGCGAGCCAGGTGCAGATTCTGCCGAGCTCGGAGCTGAGGGTTTTTTCAACCTGCAATCTGCTCCTGTCAGAGACCAGCAGGGCTGAGTCGTCCGCGAACAGGAACAAGTTGCAGTCACATGCTGATGACATTTCATTTGCATAAATTAGGAACAGTAACGGACCTAATATGCTTCCTTGTGGAACACCACAGCTCACTGGGAGGGGGGGGGGACAGAGTACCGTTTACCTCCACCATCTGTTCTCTCCCCTCCAGGTAGGATTGCATCCAGCTCACCGATAGTTTATCAAAACCAATTGCTTTTAGCTTGTCAATCAGAATGGGGTGATTGACAGTGTCGAAAGCCTTTTGTAGGTCCAGCATCACCATGCCGCAGTACTTGCCCTCGTCCACCTCTTGTTTGATGTGGTCGCTCAAATAAAGAAGGCATGTGTCAGTGGAGTGGGATGTTCTAAAGCCAGATTGAAATTCATAGATTAGTTTCTTTTCCGCGAGGTACTTTTCGACCTGTTCATATACCAATTTTTCCATGACTTTCGAGATGGAGGTAAGTATAGAAACAGGGCGGTAGTTGCCTGGGTCCAATTTGCTGCCCTTTTTGTGCAGGGGGGTTACTCTTGCAATTTTTAAGTCTCTGGGTACTTTCCCCTGTTTTATGGAGAGGTTAATTATGTGAGCTATGACTGGTGAGATGGCGGTTGCTGTGTCTCTGAGGAATTTGGAGGGGATATTGTCGTGGCCAGTGGCCACACCCCAGGATTGCCATGAGTACATGAGAACTGTAACTGATAGAGCTAGCAGCTTTGCAGTGTAGTCCTACCGTCTGATATAAAACACACACATATCAGGCCACATATTAATGTCTCACTAAAGGTCAGATCACTATTTAAGTGATTTATGCCAACTTGATTCATGATTTAATATAACAAATGTGTGCAGCCCTAATATTGTATTTTGTAATGTTTGTAATTTCTTAAGTCTAACACAGAAAAAAACTAAATAACTTTGTTTGCCTTAAAAAGGTCAGTGAGGAATTGGTCCGAAGTGATTTACCATAAAACACAAACTCCAGTAAGATTAGCACTATAATACAGTCATTCTGAAACTCTGAATATTAAAACTGAGAACTGAAACTTGACAGTCAAGTTCCAACCCAATGGCTGTAAACAAACCATGTATGTATCTTTCTATATACAGTATATGGCCTGCATGTGTTTGCATAACACTCATGTGTCTGTCCGAAGAGCAAGACTGGTACACCCATAGGGCAAACATTACGCTTACATGTTGACACAGTACGTACGTGATGATATGTAGCATGAACTCAATAATGTTTTCTTTATGATACCATAACCTTTTTTTTGTACATATCTGCCATCATCAAAATTCTCACAAAACCAATCAAGTCTGGTAGATGAAAATAATTGGTTGTAAATTCGTAACAAACCTTTTAGACCCTGAACTAAGATAAACCACAATCTGAAACCATGTGTCTACAGGGTGTAGTCTAGCTACCACATCCTGGTTATTGATCCTTAAGTGAATGTCGCTTAAAACTGTTCTCCGTTGTACTCTTCTCATATAACACTTTCCTATGATGATGCCAGTTCAGTCATTTGTCGAAGAATGTACATACCTAATCAATTATTCTTTCTTTTGTGATTTGGAAATTCTGAAATGCTAAATGGGAACAACAAATAAACTTGTGTACAACAATTAAACAGGGCAACTTTTTGGCATACTCTGCTAGGAAACAATGAAAAGTAGTTAAGTTGTATAAAGTGTTAACTATATGCCAAGTCTTACAAACATACTAGTATAAATACATTATTTTACAAAATCATGAAAAGCCATTTGCATTGGCAGAAGTTAATACAAATTGGTGGGTGGTGTTAATGACATATCTAGTATTAGGGCTGAACAATTAATCGATTTTAAATCGAAATCGCGATTTTAAATGATGCGATTATCAAATCGCAAAGCCTGCTCCACATGTACCAGCGATTGTTAACCAATCAAAAGTGGCCCATGATAGAAGGTGATAGACAGATTGATCCAATCACCTGCGAAGTATTTTTGAAAGTGCCTGCCCTTTCCAAATGGCTTCCAATGGAGCTTTCCTAGATGGTTTGGTGAAACAAACCATCTGAGTCAGGTTAGTAAGACTTTAAAGCAACCCAACGAAGTAAGTTTAGTTCTTTCAGTCGTAGTTCGGGCTGCGGGGGTGCTACAGACGGGAGCACGTTGATGCGACATTCCTAGCCGGAGATATGGCCGCATTTTACAATAAACTTCCGTTGGGTCGCTTAAAAACAAATATCGCGAATCGCAATATTTGGCCGAAAAATCGCAATTAGATTTTTTCCCAAAATCGTGCAGCCCTATATGGTATCCACTAAGGTGCGCAGGCCATCAACAGATTCCTATTTGTTCAAGTGAAACAGCATGTTGCTGTGAAACATGAAGTGTTGCTACTGCCTGCCCTGTGACTCACGTGTTGCTAGGGAAAAAACAAAACTGTATATGGCTTAGTAAAGATCCTCTCTAAATAATATTGGTCGGAGGTGGAAGAAGTACTCAGGTCATGTACTTAAGTAAAAGTAAAAGTACTCAAGTGTAGGAATACTCTGTTATAAGTAAGTCCTGAAATCAAAATTGTTCTTAAGAAAAAGTACAATGGTGTTACCATCTAAATATACTTCAAGTACTCATTATGCAGATTGGTCCATATCAGAATAATGTATATGATATGTTTTATAATGATTGATCATCAAAGTGTTCTCAAAGCTAGTAAAGGTGCAGCTAGTCTGAATGACTTTGTATACTGCAGGGTAGCTGGTGGATTTACTCCAGGTGGAACTAAAGTCTGATTTAACACTTGATTATATTTCACATCATTCATCCACATCTGTAAAGTAACTTAAGGTATTAAATACATGTTAGTAGAGTAAGTACACATAAGTCTGATTTGTAGTGGGGAAGAGTAACACAGCAGCAAATAATTGAATATATGTAAAGTCCCTGTAAAGTGTGCTTAGGTACAGTAATTTAGTAAATCTACTTAGTTACGTTACACCACTGCTATCGATGGGTGTGATAGAAACCCCTGGCGTTTTCTATTTGAAACTAAATACAATTACACATTATTTTGTAAATGGCCATGACTGCAGCTAAAGTTGACGTGTCCTAACAAAGAGATACGTGTACACAACGGGACACCTCGTTCTCTCTCAGCCCAGGAACAGAGCTATGCCAATCAGGTCATTTGGCAGCTATATTCATGTAGATGGTTTTCTTTTGAATACTAAATATTGCAAAACAAAGTATAACTTCACATTTGAAGCGAAAATAAACAATAAGAAGTACGGTCAATTATATGTAGTGGTCGGTTCGTGTCAGGGTGGCAAATTAGATTTCACTTAATGTGTTCACAGTTAGTAATGTAACGATATGTTAATTAATACATGTCAACAATCCACTATTGGGTTTCAACGTTGTCGGTCATGTTAGCAAACTGTTAGCTACAGAACAGAACGGAAACATTTAAACGTGAGCTTACCTGGACTCTTCAGGTTATATTTATTCTCCATACTCGTAGATGTTGTTCACTGTTCAAAGATAAGGTGATGTTTATGTTGTTAACTCGCAAGCAAGCTCCCAGCTAACGCTACCTACTTATCGTTAGCTACACTTAGCAGCCAGGTTAGCTCCCTTCGGTCCTCAAAATAAGCAGGACAGCTGAAACTGGAGGTGGTCCACTCTCCCCGATGTTCCGATGTGTAGGTAGGATGGACGTTATTTGAATTCAGCCGTTGCGAGAATATTAAACATCTGTTTCCTAAGTTATCGCCTGTTTCGGTTTTAAAACAGCTTGTTAAATGTTATCCGTGTGACGTCATGTGTGGAAACGTAAACAGGAAGTGACTGACTACTACTGCTTTCGTCTTCTGTGCAGATGTGAGGCAGCGCATGCGTGTTATGGCAAGAACATTCAAAGCAGGATAACAAGGCATGTTCATTGTGTTGAATCATTAGTACATTTGTTTTCCTCATGCCCTTTTTCAAAATTATTTTTGGTTTAATGTGAGGGATTAAGTTTTTGTTTAAATTAACAGATAGTCCTGCCTTCAAAATATGCCACATTTTATTGTACATGTATATTGATAATTTGTTTGTTTGCTGTAAATGGAAAGGTAGCACTAGCAAGCCCTTATTTCCTTGTTTTATTAATGAATTATATGGTTTTTACAGTCTCTTAAAAAAACAGAGTCCTGGAAAATTGCCAAAAAGACTCAGTGATATTTCTAAATTGTTATTATTTTAAGTAAGGGCCGACTCCTTAATGCATCTTTAATGCTTTTGTGTCTTTTTTTTGTATCTCCCTGGCTCTCATTGGATGTCATTTATGTTCATTGTCTATGACTGTATTTTTTGCACATATGATGATGATAACTTGACATTATTTATATCCTCATCAAACTTGTTGCATTTTACTGTAAGTTCTAAATATGTTCAATAGAAAATAATTCAAATAAAAACATACAACAAACAGGCATGTCAATTGTACATTTTATTAAAAAATAAAAGTGTTAATCTTACTAAGAACTGAATACTTAATTGTAAAATGTGATTACTTACACTACAATTATATGTATATAAAGGCCTTGAGATACACTAGTCGTACAATTACAGTTCCACATACTGAATTGTTACAAACTGGCTCCTTCTTGCAACAAAAGGAGAGGAAGTTTCAACAAAAGTTCCCAAAAACAATAATGTATTTACAACCTCAAAACTGGTCACAAATAACAAAATGCAAACGGAGGAGGGTTGGTGTGGTGCATGGGGCATGGCAACCGAGAGAGAGTGGGACTCAAAGAAGAAGAAAAAACTCAAAGCAACACATAGCAGATACGCTGAAGCCCAGGTATCAGCCAGAGGGTCAAATCAAATACTGATTGGTGCATGCCTAGTGTCTGACTAATGATGGAGCCTGTTCTTCCTCCAGTACTGAGAGACATGTTGTGAAATAAGATCAAACCAGGGTCTAAAAAGTCTCCCTGTTCGGTTATTACTCTGTGTGATGAGGCGACGTCTCCTCCAGCTTTTCTTCTGAGCGAGCACCAGACAATGGACAACCACAGGGTTGTCACAATGCGTTATAAGTTGTTTTGCTACAGGTTACATGTTTAGATGAACATTCAATAAAACACCGCTGTCTTTAAGATACAGTATGAAAATAAGCTTGCTCGCCGTATTTAATTATGTTTTCATATTTATATTTGGGGATATATTCTATTCTATTCCACAATAGTGCATCCAAACCATCTAATGGCGCATTTCCACTGCAGCGCGTAGCACGGTTTAAGCGTGCCGTGGCAAACCCAAGCTGTATACTTTTCAATAATCCAAACATCTTTAGAATATGATCACAACCAATAACAAATCATTTAAACTTGTTTATTCATATATTATGTTACCTAGTTACCATTCTTTCTTTTTCTTTATGCATATTTTACTAATCACTCCCCTTTTAAACTGTTTTTTTTTTTTTACTGTCCTATAGTACACATTGGAATGATTTGGCTTTGGTGGGCTGCTGGCTCGTCCGATCTTTGAGACAAAGAGTGAGTATTTGTTTGTGGTTTAGTGTTGATATTGTGTTTGGTGGTGGGCGGCAGTGTATATACTGTAGATGTAGCATTGGCTGTGAAGTATCTTACTATCTTACTGTTTAACAGCTTCCTCCGTTTAGATTCAGCCCAGCTAGAGGGAGTGTCTAGCTGGGCTGAATCAGTCCTTCCTTCAGGCACTTGTTTTTTATTTTGCCTTTTTTATTTTCGGGGTAATCCTGGGTGGGGATTTATTCCCTGTTAGGGTTTCGGCCGCTGATATTTGCCTTTAAAGTCGCCTCGAGCCCGGCACACTCCAGAAGATAGTTAGGTAACTTTTGGTAGGCAGGATCTGGGGAAGTTTGTTATTTGGAAGACTGGCGTCAGTGTTTGGGAAGCGGTAGTGATAGGTTGTTGTGTTTTAAAAAAAATAAAATTGTAAATAGCCGTTGCTAAGTATGGCTTTTGTTTTGGAGCAGTTTGTGGCCAGTCCCACTGTGTGTCAGCTAGACCGGTGTAGGAAGGTTGACTTGGGGTTAGTTGCTGACCACTATCTCGTTTCTGTCTCCACTGCTCGTGAACTCAAGGCTACTTTGCTAACTGGACTAGTTGAACAGGGGGTTTTGGGTCTGCCTACTTTAGTGGAATCTCCTGGCACGGTGGCCGGGGCTGTAGCAGCAGTATCTCCTAGTGGAGGCCACGTTGGTGTTACTCCTGGTGTTCAGAGTGCTATACGGTACAGGCAAAACTTTTCACCATGCCTCAGTTTGACTCGTTTTCGGCAGGGTCCTCTCCTACGGGGTCTAAATTAGATGCCAGGATAAAAGCATGTGTGGCTCGTCTCCAGTGGGAAAAGGAGGAGCGTGATAGGGATTTTCAGTTCAGGAGGGAGCTGGAGATCAGAAAGTTGGAGGCAGACACTGCTGTCCGGATGCATCAACTAGAGCTCCAAGTAGCTGGGGTGGATGATTCTGCTGTTACACACTCTGGTCCTACTGCCTCCTTCGACGTGAGTAGGCATATTTCTTTGCATGGGGAGATTTTCTCTAACTTTAATTTTAGTTGAATACCCCTGGTCTATCTGAACGAGCAAAAAGTAACTACCCTTCAGCAGGCTGCCACTCTGGCAGACGATTTTGCACTGATACACAAGAGCGTTTTTTTTCAGCGTGATCCTCCTCAGCGAGACACTTATCGTAGAGCTACTGA
The DNA here is from genome assembly GCA_902827135.1 of Harpagifer antarcticus. Lineage (NCBI taxonomy): Eukaryota > Metazoa > Chordata > Actinopteri > Perciformes > Harpagiferidae > Harpagifer > Harpagifer antarcticus. The sequence goes on from CADEHL010001101.1 coordinate 151,226, forward strand.
CAATTACGTTCCCTGTGCCAGTGTTCCAGTGTTAGATCCCAGGCTAAAGAGATCTTCTTCTTTTTTGTCATGACCCAGGTCGGGCAGCAGGTGGCATGCACCCAAAAGGGGTGGGCTTGATTAAAATAGTGTGTCCTAGTGGTCAAGCCACTGTTAAAATGGGGCCTGATGAGTGTTTTAAGCCGTTCATCTCTACTGCTTTTGTCAGGGAAGGTGGAGGACCAGCGGCAGGTCACAGTGTTACGAGACAGTGGTGGCTCACAGTCGTTCATTCTTGCCAGCGCTCTGCCCTTGAGTACTGAGTCCGCCTGTGATGCAAGTGCCGTGGTAAGAGGTATCAAAATGGGTTTTGTGCCCGCACCTCTTCACAATGTCCATGTCCAGTCCAAACTGGCTACTGGTTTCTTCCCAGTTGCCGTACTCCCCAGGTTTCCAATCGATGGTGTGGATTTTATAATGGAAAATGATATAGCCGGAGGTAAAGTGTATCCTACTCCCGAGGTTGTTGACGTTCCAGTTCCTGATGCTGTAGATGATAACCTAGCTCTGACTCATCCGGAGGTGTTTGCAGTTAGTGTTTTGAACAGAGCTCAGGCCCGTAAGCAGGCTCAGGAGGTGGATTTGTCTGATTCTTGGTTTGTTTCTGCCCTATCTAATGACAGGTTGACCTCTGTTGATGGATTAGTGGAGGGCCCTCCAACAGTGTGTGATGGTGAAATAGAACCTGTCGCTATTGTTCCAGAGGTGGCTATGCCTTTGACCCGTGAGACGCTCATCACTGCACAGAGAGATGATCCTAACTTGATCAAGTGTTTTGACGCTGCTGAGAACCCTAACGAATGTAATAAGAAACAATTGTTTTTTGTGGATGATGGGGTGCTGATGCGCCTGTGGGCTGACCAATCAAGTGATGCAGATGTTGGTTCAGGTGTTGATTGGAACAGCGTTTATCAGTTAGTGGTTCCTGTGAGTTGTCGGCAGCAGATTCTGGCGTTAGCCCATGAGCACTTGTGGTCTGGCCACTTAGGTGTGACTAAGACTTATGACCGGATCCTTCAACATTTCTTCTGGCCAGGATTGAAAGATGACATAGTGTGTTTCTGTAGAACTTGTAGCACATGCCAGGTAGTGGGTAAACCTAATCAGGTAGTTCCCCCAGCGCCGTTTTGTCCTGTTCCGGCTATTGGTGAGCCTTTTGACCATATCATTGCTGACTGTGTGGGTCCGTTGCCGAAGACCAAGGCAGGTAATCAGTTTTTGCTGTCTGTGGTGATGTGTGTATCAACCCGTTTCCCTGAGGCCATCCCTTTGCGTAAAATCACTGCACCCGCCATCATTAAAACATTGACCAAGTTTTTTACCACCTTTGGGTTGCCGAAGGATGTGCAGACTGATCAGGGAACTAACTTCCTTTCCAAGGTTTTTAGACAAACCTTGCAGTCATTGGGTGTTTCCCATTCAGTGTCTAGTGCCTACCATCCAGAGTCACAAGGGGCACTTGAGCGTTGGCATCAGACATTGAAATCGATGCTTGGTAAATACTGCCATGACACATTCAGGGACTGGGATGAGGGTGTTCCCTTCGTGTTATTTGCTATTCGTGACGCAAAGCAGGTGCCTATTGGGTTCAGCCCAGCTGAACTAGTGTTTGGGCACAATGTGCGTGGCCCATTCAAAATGCTAAAAGATAAACTGATGTCTGAGTCCCTTCCGAAAACTGATGTGAAGAAGTTTGTGTCCCAGTGTCGTGAGCGTTTACAACAGCTAAGCTAGCAAGGGAAGCTCTTTCATCTTCGCAGGAAAGCATGAAGAACAGGTACGATAGGAGAGCAGTTAAGCGGCAGTTTCAGCCTGGTGAGCAGGTGCTGGTGTTGCTGCCTACACCCGGCTTTGCTCTCAACGCGCGCTTCTCCGGTCCATATGTGGTTGTAGGGCAAGTGTCTGACACCAACTATATCATTAACACACCTGAGAGTAGGAGAAAAACAAGGTTGTGCCATGTTAACATGCTTGAGTCCTATCATGCCAGTGAAGCTTCCCAGGGGAAGCAGCAAGGTACTGTGGTGACAGCTGTTCCCAACGTGGCCACTTCCCTAGCCTGTGCAGTGTCGATGGTTGAGGATGATTTGATAGTGCCCTCTGGTGGTCAGCAGTGTGGTAGGTTATCGAACTCTGAGTTTATGTTGAGCTTAGAGTCTAACCTGGCGTACCTTCCAGAAAGTCAAAGAAGCGACGTAGTCGGCTTGTTTCATGCTTACCCGACCCTATTTGGTGATGTGCCATCAAGCACTAATGTGTTAGAGCATGACATTGATATTGGAAATGCTCGTCCAGTTCAACGCCAGTGGTGGTGTACACTGACCACAACCCACTCGTATTTTTGTCCCAGATGTCCAACCACAACCAGTGGTTGATGCGCTGGGCCCTGCTGGCACAAGACTACAACATCGTCATCAAGTACAAGAAGGGAGCGGATAATGTGGTGGCAGATGTACTGTCCCGTGGGTGAGATCCCACGATTCATATCCAATAGTGTGGGTGTTTTGGTAACTGTGGCCAAACACTTGTTTGGTTTTATGGGGGGGGGTGTGTGTGTGTGTGTGTGTGTGTGTGGTGTGTGTGTGTGTGTGTGTGTCTTTCTTTCTCTCCCTCTGATTGTCCCCAGGTGCAGCCTGAACAACCCTGTCTTTTGTCGATTGATAGGAGATGTGCTCCTGTATATATCGGTACATTAGTATACTGTGCAAGTTGGCTGGTGAGCCTGTGTTCCTTTTTTGTCCATTAAAAGACCTGCTCAGAGATCGGTTTCCTCTCTTTTTTCTCGTGCCTGGTCATCTTTGTGTTTTTTACTCCCCTTGGTACCCCTAGCTTTGGAAGGAACGTAACAAATGTGTCGGTACCGCATCCGAGTTTTGTGGTTCGCATTGAAGATGACGTCATGGCTCCGCCTACACTGCGTTACTATAGTTACTGCCCCAGGTACTAAACTGTAATAGAAACGCAGCATAAAGTGAGCCTGGCCTACCAAGGCCTAACTATACCGTACTAAGCCGTGCAAGGCCCTGCAGTGGAAATGCACCAAAGGACCCGTTTCAGTTCGCATACCGAGCAAAGCGGTCCACTGAGGATGCCATCTCCTCTGTTCTCCACCCAGCCCTCACACATTTGGACACTAAAACTCTTATGTTAGGATGCTGTTCATAGATTTTAGCTCAGCATTGAACACCATCATCCCCCATCAGCTGGTTTGTAAACTAACAAACCTGGGCCTCAGCCCCTTTCTCTGCAACTGGCTGCTGGACTTCCTCACTGCCAGACCCCAATCAGTACAGGTCGGCAACAACACTTCAGACACCATCACACTGAGTACGGGTTCCCCCCAACGATGTGTGCTCAGCCCCCTGCTCTTCACTCTGCTGACCCACGACTCCAGACCGACCTACAGCTCCAACCACTTCCTAAAGTTTGCAGATGACACAACCGTGGTGGGTCTCATCAGCAACAACGACGAGACCCACTACAGGAAGGAGGTGAACCAGCTAAACAACAATCTCTTCCTTAACGAAAAAGTTATTCAAAGGCAAGTAAATGACAAGCATATGTCAGTTTCATGGATGAAGCAATACTCTGTAAACTGAGACTCACAGAGCAGGTTCTCGTCTTGGAGATTTTACAGAGCTTTTGTGTTATGTAGGTTAGTGAGGGGTTACTTTGATCTGTTCATGACTTTGCCCTTTACTTATTTATGAAGTTTGCAAACCAATTTATTAAAATCTTAACATTTATTATACAGATTAAAACAGGCAGGACATTTGGCCTCTGCTTTTAACCCATCCTAGTACCAGGAGTCTAGTACTAGGAGCAGTGGGCAGCTATTATACATGCCCGGGGAGCAATGGGAGTGGGGGGGAAGGGGGATGTCCAGTGCCTTGCTCAAGGGCACACTCCATATTTTGGTCTGTTCAGGGACTTGAACCGGAGACCCTACGGCTCACAGTCCAAGCCCCTACTGACTGAGCCACTGCCGGACACATATTATATTGGTATAATGCCCTTTTCACACCAAAATAAATTGCAGGCCACACACTGTCAACATTCCAGCCAGCTAATTTCCCTAACATTCCCCTATAGAAAATATATAAAATCAGTGTATTCTGCCATCACAAAAAATGTTTGGGTGTTGGAAGTTCTAGCTTGGCTGATTGAGGCAGTTTATCTTTTTTCTATATTCATTGTAAAGCTGAAATACAAATAAAAACAAAACACACATTTACAAATTATTGCTTGATTGTTGTCACATTAATAAACAGTCATTGATTAACCATTATATAAATACACAATATTTAACAAGCATTGAACACTGTTAAATACCAATCAGCATTGATGTTTCTAGCAGATGATCAACTGTTTTCCTCCAGTGTCCAGGTAAGTACTTAAACAGACAATAGCTTGCTACTTACAGACATAAAGGCCCTTGGATTTCAGCAGGGTAAAGTGGTGTAATTTGGTAAATGGTTGTGTTGAAAAAAGGATATCTTTAAAAATGGTGTATGATCAACACATATGTATATGATAATGTATCAAGTCAATACAAACATTCTCAAGTCAATCACTTGAACACTGAGAATCCATATCATAAGCATCCAACAGTAACTATCTTTATTTAAGGAGTTTTAAAAATCAAAGTGTTAATAATTATCAGTAGGGCCCGACAACAGCACATGCCAGGTAGTGGGTAAACACAAAGGGGAGTGGGGAGAGCCAGGTAGGAGGCCCTCGGAGAATGGGATGCTAGAAGGTTGCTGTAAGAGCTGCAGACTGTTCGCCATAGGTGCAGGTTGCAAAATCTGAAGTGTGGGAAAAAGTATATCAACAGTGCATCGTTATATGGCCCTTGCAGAGAAATTCCAAAGCTGGTGAAGACCTTTCAGATTTTGGTTTTGAATCAACCGTTTAATGGAACATATTTTATGTCATTTCCCTTTTCCAGAAATCTCAACAGAGAAAAGTTTGGCCGGACTGATACATTTCAAATTTGACATCAATTGAAATAATATATAGATATAAATGATTAATGCCATAAATTATTGCATACATTAACAGTAAATATTTCTCCAGTATGATAGCTGTCAAACAGAAATTAAATCCATTTCTCATTTATTCTAATAATGTACTTAACCCACTAAAATTCAAATAATCGGGAAATGACGTGGTAATAACAATAAATAATTTATCCCTTTTTTTTATGTCCTTCTTCAGTGCCTCTGTATCAGGTACAGCAAATGTGTTGTCTCTGTGTCCACTTAAAATCAATTCAAACACCATTGCACCATTCCATCTGATTAATGATAAGGACCTAGAGCAGTGGTTCTCAACTGGTGGGTCGCGACCCAAAAGTGGGTCGCGGACCGGTTTCGAGTGGGTCGCGGATGTGTGATTGAAGAAAAGAAAAAAAAAAAAGAAAAAAAAAATTTGAATTTTTTTTTTTTTTTGGGGAAAAAGTCAAACTTTTATTTTGAAGGCCCGATTTTCTAACGCTGTGCATGCAGTCGGCGTTGGACTGGAAGTACCGGAGACCATAAACGGTTTGGAAAACTTCTGTCACATAGTGATCATCTTCTCAATAAAATATCTTTGCTGATGTTTTTTCGAGTCTTCTGGCCAATCAGAATCAAGATTGTTGCCGGAAGTCTCCAGGGAGAATAACTTTGCGGTATAACTCTTTTTTATACATCCATGGTTACAACTTCAGATAACAATGAACACATAATGAAATATGACCCCCGGTCTGATGACTGACAGGTCACAGAACAATGGGGGCTATCTACCCTTACCCACAATTTAAAGTAAGTCACACAGACTCTCTCCTCTTTACTCTTCTCGCAGCAAGATGTCAGAACAAAGTGAAAAACAAACAATGGCATACAATATTATTAATATGTCAGGTAGTAATACAACTATTTATTTTCTTCTCAGAGTACCAGAATGCATAGTTTATGTTAGTATTTCAAAAAATCTCCTGGGGGAGAATCCCCCCAGACCCCCCTGCTGGGGTTGGGTTTTCAGCATGCGTGCCTTTTTATATAGTTCAGCTTTGATTCCATCATCTCATTAAACCTTTTTTAAAAGTATACTTTAGTTCTGTGAAGGGATATAAGGGATATATGCACTGTACTTCACTTTTATTAATATTGTATGTTGTATGTTGTATTTTTTGTTGAATAGATTTGAGTGCTTCAAAATGTTGGGTCGCGATGTATTGATCAAGTAAAAAGTGGGTCCCGAGGCCTGACCAGTTGAGAACCACTGACCTAGAGGACATTATACAACATCTAAAATCCTCCTTATGCTGCCTTGATGTTATTCCAACAGGCTTTTTCAAAAATGTTTTTCAGTGCATGGACTCAGATCTACTTCATATAGTAAACAAGTCTCTTCACTCAGGTGTTTTTCCACAGGCCCTAAAAACTGCAGTCATTAAACCGCTCTTAAAAAAGAATAATCTAGACGCTTCAGTAATGAACAATTACAGGCCCATATCAAACCTGCCATTTCTAGGTAAAATCATTGAAAAAGTTGTTTTTCAACAGTTGAGTAATTTCTTGCATTTAAATAACTGTTTTGATGTTGAGGAGGCGTGTGGCGCGGTGGATAGAGCGTTAGTGTTCGGATCAAGGGGTCACAGGTTCAAACCCCACTGCAGTCAGCATGTCGCTGTGTCCCTGGGTAAGACACTTCACCCCAAATTGCTCCTGTGGGGATTGCCCACAGTATTGAGTATGTAAGTCGCTTTGGATAAAAGTGTCTAACAAGTATCATGTAATGTAATGATGTGTTCCAGTCAGACTTTTGTCCAAACCACAGCACTGATTCTACTCGAGTTAAGGTCTTCAATGACATCCACCTAAATACAGACAGTGGCAGAACTTCAGTGTTAGTATTATTAGACCTTAGTGCTGTGTTTGACACTGTGGACCTCAATATATTACTAGACCGACTGGAGAACTGGGTGGGACTTTCGGCAACAGTTATAACCTGGTTTGAATCTTAATTAAAGGACAGAAGCAGAGTTGTTTCTATAGGTAAATACACATCTGAGTTGACAAATATAACATGTGGGGTACCTCAAGGCTCCATCTTGGGGCCTCTTCTCTTTAACATCTACATGCTACCACTGGCTCAGATAATGAAAAACAACAAAATAAGTTACCATAGCTATGCCGATGACACATACATTTACATAACCATTTCACCAGGAGACTATGCTCCAATTCAGACACTGAGTAAGTGCATTGAACAAATCAATGACTGGATGTGTCAGAACTTTCTCCAATTAAACAAAGATAAAACAGAGGTAATGGTTTTTGGAGCCAAGGCAGAACGTATAAAAGTTAGCGCTGAGCTTCAGTCTGCAATGTTCAAAACAACAGATAAAGCCAGAAATCTAGGTGTAGTCATGGACTCTGACCTGAGTTTCAACAGTCACATTAAAACAGTTACTAAATCAGCCTACTATCACCTAAAGAATATATCTAGGATTAAAAGACTAATGTCACAGCAGGATTTGGAAAGACTTGTCCATGCTTTTATCTTCAGTAGACTGGACTACTGTAATGGTGTCTTTGCAGGTCTCACTAAAAAATCTATTAGAAAGCTGCAGCTGATTCAGAACGCGCTGCTCGAGTCCTCACTAACACTAAGAAAGTGGATCACATCACTCCTGTTCTGAAGTCTTTACACTGGCTTCCTGTGTGTCAAAGAATATATTTCAAAATACTGCTGCTGATTTATAAAGCTTTGAATGGTTTAGGCCCAAAATACATTTCTGACCTCCTGCTAAATTATGAACAATCCAGATCTCTCAGGTCTTCAGGGACTGGTCATCTTTCTGTCCCCAGAGTCAGAACTAAACATGGAAAAGCAGCGTTTAGTTATTATGCTCCAAATATCTGGAACAAACTCCCAGAAACCTGCAGGTCTGCTGCAACTCTGACTACTTTTAAATCCAGACTAAAGACTTTTCTTTTTGCCGCTGCTTTTAATTCAACTATTCATATCTTAGACTGCACTGTAACTTTTATCCATGTATTTTTCCTTTTAATGTTTATTTTATTATCTTTTCTTTTTAATGACTGTTTTTTAAATGCCATTTTCTTAATGTCTTTCATTTTTTGTAAAGCACTTTGAATTGCCTTGTGTTGAAAGGTGCTATATAATTAAACTTGCCTTGCCTTCTTGGGTTGCCGTGCGTTGCTGTCCAATATGGCGGACCAACTAGCGCTTGCGAAGTGCTAATCGGGTAGCCGGGCAAATGGGGTAGTCACATGCTCCACAGAGAGCCAGAACCAGGAAACTACGGCAAGCCTTTATGGACACACAGTGAAAATAAGCAACACTCTTCCGGCAGCAAACAGAGGGAAATAATAACTATATTTCCAGAGCGACCCCTCTAGGCTAGACTCATCACATGAAACCTGGGATGAGGGACCACAAACAGTCATTGCTTACTTTTCTGTTTAATAGAAAAGGAAAACATTTCTTTGGCACATACAATGGTCCACTTGTCTATTTTCTGTGGATGCATTGTATTGTATTCATTACTCGCTGATGTGTCACTTTTATACATATTACATATGGCTGAGTCCTTGACTGCAAAACACTCTCCATCATCAGTTTGAACCAACCACTGTGCAATATGAACTCAGACCTCAAGATCACATAGCAAAGCAGCAAAGGGATGCTTACTCACTGACTCATGTCACACCCCATCAAATGCACTCCAGTGATTCTGCATGTGTGCCCACACACTGTAAGCCTTCCAGTCTTTTGCTTTAGTCATATACAGATGCAGAGGGCGTTACAGAACTCACTCCTGCAAAGTCAAAACCCACAGGACTCATTAACAGGCGACATGGCTCTTTGACCTCTGCCCTCTCTCCGCATGCCTGTGCTTTGCTGCATGATGAGAGCCTTCAGAGCTCAACATGAAAAAAACGACTTTCACTGAAGGAACTTTCAACTGCACCTTACAGTCTTCTTTGAATTGAACTGACGCCTATCTTGTTCATCAGTAGACAGAAAGAAGATGGCAAGCTGTTGTTCCATGAACATCTGTATTCATGTAAATGAAATTGAGTACTATGTTTACCATTACGTGTAACAGGATTACAGATTAATAGGTGACCCTTAAAGGTAGACTGTGCAGACATTTTCTTTTTGGTTTTCATTTAGGTTACTTCCTTTTTTCTTCATTATAAACACTTTTTTTAAATGCAATAATATTAAGTTTAAATAAGTTAAACTTAATATTATTGCTAACCTAATACAATTATTTGGAACCTGTTGACATGATACATTTAAACAAAGTCAACAGTTTTTCAGTGTAGGTGGACATATGTTTATTACAAAAAAAATGTTTGCCTTTAATTCATGTATTACACTAAAACAGAATCTGTTAAACCATATTATTCTATAGGACTAGCCTATCATTTAAGAGGACAAATGTTTGATACTTGGTTTCTTTTTTTCTAAAGTCTAAGATTGTTCTGTTGTCTTACATAATACACTTAAGTAAATAAAATTGTATTGACATTTAGTTTCTCTTGTATTAATTTGCATTGCATTTAATATTGAAGTAATCCAAAAGTAGCAGAAGGTAATTAGATTACATTGATTTTATATTAAAGACACTTAGATTATAGGTTACTGATTACATTTTGAAATGTAACTAGTTATTGTAACGGAATATACTTTCAAATGAACCCTTCCACCTCAACATAAGACACAGCATTCTTGCTCAAGAGTACTTCAGCGCAGCAGAGGATTACTCAGCTCAAATTTGAGATGACCTTTATTTCTGTGGAGACCTGCAGCAGCCGTGCAATAAAGGGCACAGGCAGTGAGTCACTCAAAGTCACAACCAAACAGCAGGCCTGTTAAGCTCTTTCTCTCTCTGAATCATGGTACTAACAAAACGTGTCCTGAGCTAAGGGCTCAGTGTGTCTTCCTTTTGGTCATGTCATGGCACTGTCCTAGAAGTGCATGATTTCTGTAACTTAATGACAAAGTAATGTCACCTTAATTGTTGCTGACCGTGATGTGAAGGACCATTTTCCTTATTCCATTATAAAAATAATAAATGATACATTTTATTTGTATAGCACCTTTCAAAAGTTACAAAGTGCTTTTGTAAAACAGATAGAAAATAATCAAATAAATCATTAAATCACATAAAAGCACCTCCTAAAAGAGCTGACAGATTTTGCAGCCGTAATCTCCTCCAAGACTGTTTGAAATGTGGGTGACGACAGTATCAACTTGACCTATGATCATATATCAGCATTCAGCTGCAGGAAACGTTGTGACATCCATTTGCGGATAACGTGAAGGCCGGAGATTGACAGTGTGATGAGAGGTTTGCAGGGTCGCAGCTTAAATAAATCTGGTTGTCGTTGATTGCGAATGATCCGGCCAAGAGGGAGCATGTAAATAGAATAGCTAATTGGACCGAGCACTGATCATTGGGATGCCCGACGAGGACTACCTGTTGCAGCTGATCATTACTTCTAAGTTTCCAGGCAGTGGTCGATCAGTCTACAAACATTCCCCCACCCTTTGGCGACCACAGTTTTTCACCCTAGGAAGCTAAAATTGGGCATGGAGGTTAAGTGTTGTGATTATCTGTGTATGCATTTACATCTATTTCAAAATCACGCACATTGCTGTTGAGAATTAAGCCTTGTTTAATGTGTTCGCACAGGTTCCCTTAGACATATCCAAAACCGAGAGGACTTAACACATTTCATCAGTGTTGAGAACAAAATAATTAGAGCCTGGAGCAATGGGAAAAGGGGGAATTGAGCTGAAATGAAAACTATGAATATACATTTCAGCTTCCAAAAGAGCAAACATAAGACGATGCAATCAACAGTGCTGGTTCTAGGCCAACTTTACTGGGGGAGCCGTGCTGGGGCCGGTTATAATATGTGAGAGGGGGGACATTTAATACGGGACAAAAGACAAAGAAAGTGTTCAAGATTTCAACATTTTCCGTTCAAAAAAAGAAAAAGCAGTCCTGTTATTCCTGCTAAAGCACATTCTTTGATGCAACACTTTCACAGATTGAGCTATCATTGCTTTTCTTTTGGAGGGGGGCAGCAGGGGGGTCCAAGCTCAAATTATGAAAAATCAGGCGGTAGCTTTCCCCACTTGTTTGTTCCTACTGTGGAAGGTAATGATGAAGAACAGTCCCAGGTTTATGACGGTTGTATGGTTTCTGAGTTTACTGAAAATGAGTAGCAGCAATTTAAAAGAATAAAGTGACATAATTAACATATTAAATTATTGAGACCTTATAAAAGTAAAATTGTTGGGACATTTTTGTAATGTTTGTTTTTACATAACAGCGATTATTGCACACTACAATTGGTTTATTGCACAAGATTGGTCCTTGCTGCTGGTCCTCCAGCCGGTCCTGCAGTCCTCCTCCAGCTCTTGATTGCCCTCTTCCTCTCCTGCTCCTCCTCAATCCTTTCCTCACAAGAACTCAGTGTGGAGAGTTCACATTGAAAGCTTTGAGGGCATAGAGCTTTAAACGCCCCCCCACTTCAAAGGGGTGTTCATTGTTCAGTTTAACAGGTGTAGATTTTCTTACACCCTGTGGCCAACATATTAACTCGTGTGCACCATGAAGCAGGCGGGACAATTAGGAAATCCTGAGTTCTGATTGGTATTTGTTATATTGAAAGAGAGAACCACTAAAAAGCTTCAAATCACACTTCTTTCCACCTCCCCATTAGCATTTGATGCAACTTGTGTGATATGTGAGGATGTTGGCCTTGTATTACTAGTGAACGTTTTAAGCTTCACTAGTAAACAAGTAAGGTCAAAAGTATCTTAAAATAGTGTGACACTGTGAACATAATTGAAATCACTAGTTCAGCTATACATTTTGAGCCCCACTAACTGGTAAGGGGAAAAGGGGCTAATGCTAGTAAACACGTTAAAATGTTTGCCTTAGCTAGTTATAGTAAAAACAAGTGAACAAGTAAAGTCAAAAGACTACTCAAATACTGAAACGGCTTGCCATACTCTTCCTGACTCCAGCTATTCTCGATACACAGACATGTGATTGATATCAATGCTCATATAACACTCAAATAAAGAGCTAAATGCATTTCCCCTTACTGTTGAAATGTTATTTCTTGAGGAGTTTCTTTTGTCTGGGTTTTTATCCTAGGTTAATGGAAAATGTTGGGACAGTTCGAAAGCTGTTTTAGAGGCTTTTATAGGAATACTAGTTAAAATGCTGAATGTTTGTTCTATGGCGTCCAAAAAGTTAGATAGGTATTCTTTTCAAATTGAATTAGGTCAGCCTGTATGAACAGTTATGTGAAAATCAAACAGAGAAAAGCGCTCACTTATAAATGCTACGCTTAATCCGACTTGTGTTTATTTGCTCACCATTCAGTTTCATGCATCACATTCACACACTTCTCTGTGCCAGCACATTTATCCCTACAACTTTTACATTATGAACATCAACATAAACTGCCTCCCATCGTCTGTGATAATGAGTTCCCACACTGCAACACTGCTTCAAAATTTTATTTTTGACACGTCTGGGCGAGATGATCATCTGCCAGTTTGTTTGTGTGTGTGTGTGTGTAGATTAATTTCTAATGAATAAAGACGGGGAAAAAAGCTTTATGTAATGTCATGAGGTTGGCTCTCCATCAAGTGTAGCAATCTTCCACCCACCAAATCCAGATTAATTCTGTGTCTGTGTGTGTGTGTGTGTGTGTGTGTGTGTGTGTGTGTGTGTGTGTGTGTGTGTGTGTGTGTGTGTGTGTGTGTGTGTGTGTGTGTGTGTGTGTGTGTGTGTGTGTGTGTGTGTGTGTGTGTGTGTGTGTGACGCGTTAATCTCTCAACTGCCAAGAGAAACTGGCATGAAGTTGAAGATGATTATTGGTCACAGACAGAGGCTGTGACCGTAAGTATGTATGAATAGCATCACAAATGACACTTTGCACATTGACGTCACATGCAGTTAGGGAGGCTGTGGCGCTGGAGAGCAAGTTCGAGTCCCACTGCAGTCAGCATGTCGTTGTGTCCCTAGGAAAGACACTTCACCCCAGATTGCTCCTGTGGGAATTAGCCACAGTACTGAATGTATGTAAGTTGCTTTGGGTAAAAGAGTCTAACAGGTGACATGTAATGTAATGCAGTTTTACTTTAAAATGACTCCACCACATAGTCTTATCAAGGTTTGGCATGTGCTGCCCTCTAGTGGTTAAATGGATTATTACATAATGGGGTTTTTTTTCAAGACAAAAACACATGGTTAGATGTTTTTTAATTGTTTCAATCCTCCTCAGTCTTTATTGATAGAAGTATACAAATACAAATAAATTAAAAAGGAAGAAATTATTATGTCAGATGTGTCTTTTAGCTAATTTCCATCCGCAGTCGCTGGGCAGGCACAATCAAATATTTCAAAATGGAACATAAAAAAATTGAACAACATAATAAATAACAGCACATTTATCAGTTCACTATAAAATGTAATTCATTTGAATAAAAAAACCTGAATCACAGTCAAAGTGATGTTGGAAAGACTGCTTATTCCTTAATATCTTTTTTGTTGTTGTTACATGGTAGAAATGGTTTCCCTCAATGGGGGATAAATCTGTGTTTAGAGCAGACTGTGAGGTTCTGCTGAAAAATGCTCCTCATTTGTGGACGGGTAACTTTGTTAATGATCTCCAATACCAATCAAACCCCTGCAAACGGAATGGGAGGTTATATATATTATTGGGGAAATATTTTCCTTTGACCCAGTTTATCAGTTTGTACTGACCTCACTGAGCACAGGCCTGCAACCTTGGACTGCTTCCCTCTCAGTGTTTTGTCTCCCTGTTCCTGCCTGTTGGCGTCAGCTGATAGAGGTGTTACTATAGTGTTTTATCTTGTTATGCATGTTGATTATTCTCTCTGAACTAGCTAAATACATGGGTCTGGGGTATATCTTCAGAATTGGTTTGGCATCTCAACCTGTGACACCTCGTGGCACAGCTCATGTCTTGTGAATTCTCCGGCCGAAGCTCCAAATAAACCGTCAGTGTTTGCCATCAAATTTCCTGCTCTCCGCGTGTCTCTCTGAGTTTCGTCTCCATTGGTTCAGAAGTTGCCATCACATACAGTAAATGGTCTGCATATGGACTAAAAATAACGATCTATACCTAAAATGGACTTGTATTGCATAAATGTAGAGCTATATATATATCAATATAATTGTAGTGATAGTTGTGGGGGAAACGTCTGTAGCAATGGAGAGTCAGGACTCAGAGAGACACGAGGAGAGCTGGAGCTTTGATGGCAAACACTGACGGTTTATTTGGAGTTACGGCCGGAGAGTTGACGAGACAGGTGGTGTGTCACGAGTTGACACAGCGGTTGCCAAACCAATTCTGAAGAACTCTTTCTGCAGCTCGAGGTTTTAACTAGTTCGGAGTATAATAATCAATTTATCAGTGAGACTCAACAGTTATGGACCCTGAATCTAACTAGAGCTGTCGTCCATAGGAAAGAATGTGCGCCAGGGAACCTTCGTCCCTGAACAGTAAACTACCTCATGGCGGCTTGTGCTCTGTCATAGACTGGCAACAACAATGCACCATAGCTGCTCCTCCTTAAGAGAGATAATAATAATAATAATAATAATAATAATAATAATAATAATAATAATAATAATAATAATAATAATAATAATAATAATAATAATAACAATAATAATAATACATTACATTTATATAGCGCTTTTCCTGGTGCTCAAAGCGCTTACAAGCAAGTAAATCAAAATAACAACAAAAGTAAAGTGCTAAGCTAGGTGGAATAAGGGCAAGGGGTTAGTGGATTAGGAGTTGAAGGCAAGAGTGAAAAGGTGAGTTTTGAGTGGTTGTTTGAATGATGTGAGAGTGTTGTCGGATCTGACGTGGCTGGGGAGCGAGTTCCAGAGTGTGGGGGAGGCTGCTGCGAAGGCCCTGTCACCCCAGGTCCGGAGCTTTGTCCTGATGGGCTGCAGTAGGTTAGCTTCAGCAGACCTGAGGCGACGGGTGGGGGTGTGTCGTTGGATGAGGTCACAGAGGTAGGGGGGGGGCAAGGTTGTTGAGGGCTTTGAAAGTGAAAATTAATATTTTAAAGTCAATGCGGTGTTTGATGGGGAGCCAGCGGAGGTCATGGAGGATAGGGGTCGGAGCGTCGGATGGAGGTGAGCAAGCGGGCAGCTGAGTTTTGGACATATTGAAGTTTTTTTAGTATGAATGCAGGTGATCCAAAAAGTATGCTCTTGCAGTAATCCAGTCGGGATGTTACGAAGGCATGGATCAGAGTTTTAGCAACGGGCGATGAGAGGGAGGGTCTGATGCGGGCGATGTTCTTTAAATGGAAGAAAGCGTTTTTTTATGACCTGGTTGACGTGAGGGAGGAAAGTGAGGGTGGGGTCGAGGATGATGCCAAGGTTACGGATGTGAGTGGAGGGGTTGACAATTGAGCCATCGATGGTAAGAGAAAAATCTTGGGTTGAGCGGGTAAGTGAGTTTGGGCCAATGATTATAAGTTCCGATTTGTAACAGTTACATTTTAGAAAATAGTTTTGCATCCAAATTGTAATGTCAGTGAGGCAGGTGCTGAGCTGGGAGTATGTGGTTGGAGAAATTGATTTTGTTGAGAGGTAGAGCTGTGTGTCATCAGCATAACAGTGGAACTGGAGTTGGTGTTGACGGAGGATTTATCCAATTGGGAGGATGTAGATAATGAACAGAAGGGGACCAAGTACAGAACCCTGAGGGACGCCATGATTGACAGGGGCTGTGGGGTAGGAGTTGTTAATGGAGATTAATTGATGTCTGTCAGAGAGATAGGATTTAAACCAGGAGAGGGCAGTACCGGTAATGCCAATGGAAGACTGGAGGCGGTTGATGAGGAAGGAATGGTTGATCGTGTCAAATGCGGCTGTTAGGTCAAGGAGAATCAGAATTGAGAGGGAACCAGAGTCAGCAGAGAGGAGAATGTCGTTGGCAGATTCTGTGCTGTGGCGAGTACGGAAACCAGATTGAAAAGGTTCACGAAGGTTATTGCAGTCCAGATGGGATTTTAGTTGGGAGGCAACAGTTTGCTCCAGAATGTTTGACAGGAATGGGAGGTTAGAGATGGACCGGTAGTTATTGAGGGAATCAGGGTTGAGACCAGGTTTTTTGAGTATGGGAGTGACAGCAGCGAGTTTCAGAGCAGGGGGGACGAGTCCAGTGGACAGAGAGGAGTTAATGACTGTGGTGATAAAATGAGTGAGTTGGGATAGGCAGGCCTTGACAAGGGTGGAGGGCATGGGGTCCAGGATGGAAGTTGAGGTATTCATGCCGGTGACTTGGGCAACTATGTCCAGTGAGGTAATTTGTCTGAAGGCTGTAAAAATGTGCCTGGAAGGAGGAGGGTAAGCAGGTTCCGGAAAAGAATGGGTGGTGGATGGGACGAAGGAGTTGGCCATGTTGCTGTGTATTATTTCAATTTTGCTTTGGAGGAATGAGAGGAAGGATTCACACTTTGAGGTGGTGAAGGAGTTGGAGATATTATCCAAGAGGTTGAGGAGCTTGTTGTCTGTATTGACCATTCTGTCAATTTTATTGACAACTTTAACTTTTTCTGGGACCGCAGACATCTTTTTAAGGCAAATGGAGTTTGTCTGAACAAGTCAGGAGTGAAATTGTTTATCTCTAACGTATTCAACTGCCTACGTCATCAATCTGTTCCCTTTGCCAAGGACAAGCAACAAGAGGAATCAAAACAAGAGAAAGACACAACACATCGCTCAGAAAAACTTGAAAATCTATCACTGCACCCGCCTGAGGAATGTCTTGATTATGGGAGACAAATGGAGGAGTCTCCACTGCCCTTCACCCCCCCTATCACCTCTGAGGATACTCCTCCTTCACCCTACAGCTCTCTCTACTCTCTGTTCACCCTTTCACCCTCGCCCACCCTCCTGGAGATTGCTGAACACACAAAGGAGATACAGAGGGTTGGCACCGATTCCTTCCTGGAGTTCAAAGACCAAACCAAGGCGATACGCAGGGTTGGCAGCATGTCCTTTACCCCCGCTCCTCAATGACGCCCACCAAAATCACTGCAGAGACGCGCACCATCTCCCCCGTCTTCATCACCATGCCTACGTCAACCACCTCCCCCCCCTGGCAGCATGTCCTCTACCCCCGCACCATCTCCCCCGTCTCCATGGAGTTGCTATTCTGTTCAATGATTCTCTTCAATGCAGGAAGACATCTTATGGGAACTTTGCTTCTTTTGAATATGTGGCCCTTCAGCTGAAATGCTCCTCTCGAGCTCTGTTCCTAAATATCTATAGACCACCCAAATACTGTGCAAGCTTTTTTGATGACTGCTATCTATAGTGTGTATTGACTTTGATCGTCTAGTCATTGTTGGTGATTTTAACATCCATGTTGACAACCCCCAGGACAGAGGGGCAAAATAACTGTTTTGTGTTCTTGATAGCCATGGACTGACTCAGCATGTGACGGAGCCCACACACAATAAGGGACACACTCTGGACTTAATTATCTCAAAGGGTCTGAATATCTCTGAGGTTGTGGTGACTGATGTTGCACTCTCTGATCATTCCTGTGTGTTCTTTGAGAGCTCTATTTCTGTTCACAAAAATGTTCAAAAAGAGGTAACCACAAAGCGATATTTAACTGAAAATACTAGGGAAATGTTTACTCAGAATTTTTCTTCCACACTTGCCCCTGCTAACATCTCAGTAAATGAGCTAGTAGATCATTTTAATTAAAAATTAAAAATATTATAGATGCCATTGCTCCAACTAAGGTAAAGGATGTGTCTGGGAAGAAAATATCTCAATGGAGAAAGGCCATGACCGTGAGAGCAGAAAAAAGAGAGTGTCGAAAAGCTGAACGTAGGTGGCGAAAAACAAATCTCCAGGTTCACTTTGAAATCTATAAAGAGAGACTTGGCCTTTATAATTTGGAATTGAAAAACGCACGACAATCGTTCTTCTCTGACATCATTACCAAAAACAAAAACAATGCACGTGCCTTGTTTGCTACCGTCGACAGACTAACTAACCCCCTAGTGTCAGTAGCCTCTGAATTTCTTTCCACCAGGGCATGCAATGATTTTGCCTCCTTTTTCACTGACAAAATTCAGAAAATGTCACGGTTATCATGTCATGTCACAGTTCTGTCTTGGTTTGGGTGTTTTCGCTGTTCTCTGTCATGTTTTCCTCCTGTCGTTAGTTTCCCTGGTGTGTCTCGTTAGCTGATTGTGTTCACCTGTGGCCCTTGTGTTTCTCCTCCCCTGCCCGTGTCTCGTCTTGTAATTATCCCTCCCTGTATTTAGTCTTGTCTCGTCCTGTGTTCAGTGTTGGTGCTTCTTTTGTTGGTGACTGAATTCACCCCGGTGAGTGTTCTGTTTTGTATGTATTTATTTCATTATCCTTGAAATAAAGGATTATCAGAGTTATCTGCATTTGGGTCCTGCTTCCTTCACTCAACCGTGACAGAAAATCAGACAAGCAGTCAGTGCCTCTGCATCAGGTACAGTAAATGTGTTGTCCCTATGTCCACCTAATATCAATTCAAACACCAGGACACAATTCCATCAGATTAATGATAAAAACCTAGAGGACATTATTCAACTTCTGAAATCCTCCTCCTGCTGCCTTGATATTATTCCAACAGGATTTTTCAAAGATGTTTTGCCTTGCATGGCCTCAGATCTACTTCATATAGTAAACAAATCTCTTCACTCAGGTATTTTTCCACAGGCCCTGAAAACTGCAGTCATTAAACCGCTCTTAAAAAAGAATAATCTAGATGCTTCAGTAATGAACAATTATAGGCCCATATCAAACCTCCCATTTCTAGGTAAAATCATTGAAAAAGTTGTTTTTCAACAGTTGAGTAATTTTTTGCATTTAAATAACTGTTTCGATGTGTTCCAGTCAGGCTTTCGTCCAAACCACAGCACTGAGACTGCTCTTGTAAAGGTTTTTAATGACATCCACTTAAACACAGACAGTGGCAGAACTTGTTAGTATTATTAGATCTCAGTGCTGCGTTTGACACTGTTGACCACAGCATATTACTAGACCGACTGGAAAACTGGGTGGGACTTTCGGAAACAGTTCTAAATTGGTTTGAATCCTACTTAAAGGACAGAAACAACTTTATTTCTATAGGTAAATACACATCTGAGTTGACAAATATGACATGTCCTCAAGGCTCCATCTTGGGGCCTCTTCTCTTTAACATCTACATGCTACCACTGGCTCAGATAATGAAAAACAACAAAATAAGTTACCATAGCTATGCAGATGACACACAAATTTACGTAACAATTTCACCAGGAGACTATGCTCCAATTCAAACACTGAGTAAGTGCATTGAACAAATCAATGACTGGATGTGTCAGAACTTTCTCCAATTAAACAAAGATAAAACTGAGGTAATGGTTTTTGGAGCCAAGGCAGAACGTATAAAAGTTAGCGCTGAGCTTCAGTCTGCAATGTTCAAAACAACAGATAAAGCCAGAAATCTAGTAGTCATGGACTCTGACCTGAGTTTCAACAGTCACATTAAAACAGTTCCTAAATCAGCCTACTATCACCTAAAGAACATATCTAGGATTAAAAGACTGACGTCACAGCAGGATTTGGAAAAACTTGTCCATGCTTTTATCTTCAGTAGACTCGACTACTGTAATGGTGTCTTCACAGGTCTCACTAAAAAAAAATGTTAGGAAGCTGCAGCTGATTCAGAACGCCGCTGCTCGAGTCCTCACTAACACTAAGAAAGTGGATCACATCACTCCTGTTCTGAAGTCTTTACACTGGCTTCCTGTGTGTCAAAGAATATATTTCAAAATACTGCTGCTGGTTTATAAAGCTTTGAATGGTTTAGGCCCAAAATACATTTCTGACCTCCTGCTAAATTATGAACCATCCAGATCTCTCAGGTCTTCAGGGACTGGTCAGCTTTCTGTCCCCAGAGTCAGAACTAAACATGGTAAAGCAGCGTTCAGTTATTATGCTCCAAATATCTGGAACAAACTCCCAGAAACCTGCAGGTCCGCTGCAACTCTGACTACTTTTAAATCCAGGCTGAAGACTTTTCTTTTTGTCGCTGCTTTTAATTGAACTATTCATATCTTAGACCAGTGGTTCTCAACTGGTCAGGCCTCAGGACCCACTTTTTACTTGGTCAATACATCGCGACCCAACATTTTGAAGCACTCAAATCTATTCAACAAAAAAACGTGCTGTAATATATACGCTTTTCAGAATACAATATTAATAACAGTGAAGTATAGTGCATAAATCCCTTCACAGAACTAAAGTATGCTTTTAAAAAAGGTTTAATGAGATGATGGAATCAAAGCTGAACTATATAAAAAGGCACACATGCTGAAAACCGAACCCCAGCAGGGGGTCTGGGGGGATTCTCCCCCAGGAGATTTTTAGAAATACCAACATAAACTATGCATTCTGGTACACTCTGAGAAGAAAATAAATAGATGTATTACTACCCGACATGTTAATAATATTTTATGCCATTGTTTGTGTTTCACTTTGTTCTGACATCTTGCTGCGAGAAGAGTAAAGAGGAGATAGTCTGTGTGACTTACTTTAAATTGTGGGTAAGGGTAGATAGCTCCCATTGTTCTGTGACCTGTCAATCATCAAACCGGGGGTCATATTTCATTATGTGTTCATTTTTATCTGAAGTTGTACCCATGGATGTATAAAGAAGAGTTCTACCGCAAAGTTATTCTCCGTCGGGACTTCCGGCAACAATCTTGATTCTGATTGGCCAGAAGACTTGAAAAAACATCAGCAAAGATATTTTATTGAGAAGATGATCACTACGTGACAGAAGTTTTCAAAACCGTTTATGGTCTCCGGTACTTCCAGTCCAACGCCGACTGCATGCACAGCGTATGAAAATCGGGCCTTCAAAATAAAAGTTTGACTTTTTCCCCCCAAAAAAAAAATTCAATTCAATTTTTTTTTTCAATTTTTTTTTTCTTCACTCACACATCCGCGACCCACTCCTAACGGGTCCGCGACCCACTTTTGGGTCGCGACCCACCAGTTGAGAACCACTGTCTTAGACTGCACTGTAACTTTTATCCATGTATTTTTTCTTTTAATGTTTATCCATGTATTTTTTCTTTTAATGTTTATTTTATTAGCTTTTCTTTTTAATGACTGATTGTAAATGCCATTTTCTTAATGTCTTTCATTTTTTGTAAAGCACTTTGAATTGCCTTGTGTTGAAAAGTGCTATATAAATAAACTTGCCTTGCCTTGCCTATACAGTTACAAATCTGTTGGCATAATACATAAGACCCCCACTTAAAACATGTTCACATGGGTTCCCAAATACATTTGCACAATTTTTTTAAATAGTAACCCATGTCCATATGTTTATTCTGGGTAGTAGATTCAAAGTATAGGGCTATCACTATGGGCAGCAATGCTGTAAATATTGACAAATAAATCAAGCAAAATGGCACAGAAAAAACTGGTAGTGGGCTAGCTGGGTGTATAATTCCCGGCCTGACTTATTGTCCCAGTCCGGCCCTGCCTGCCCCTTACCTCCCACTCCGTAACACTCCGAGGTAACTCCGTCTGTAGTCACAGCTGAACGAGGCTCCTTCTTACACGAGGAGGGTGGAAATAAATGTTGGTCCGGTTTCAAATCAGCATCTCTCTAACAAAAAATTATAAATATGAATTTAAAAGCTTTAGTGGCGCTTCTTGTTTGTAAACACCTTTTGTTTTAAATCTGAAGTTTATGCTGCTTAGTTTTTGCAAAAGTCTGTAAATATACAAAACTTTAATGTTCAATTAAGAAGTCTACCATTTTCCGAGACTAGACACATTTAAAAAAGAATACAATGTAACCTATAAGCTAACATCAGTATGACAATATTAAATGTCTATCTGATTTTGCTCAGTCAACTGTTTGCATGGAGCTAACATAGCGTGTGCGATGCAGAAACAGCGTTGCACCTGGTCAGAGCAGCAGGTGAAGTCAGGATCATTGCAGGTGCAGACTCACTGAGGGAGGGATTGATAACCCCCTCCCACTCCCCATTTGTTGGTTTTGATTCAGCCCTTGATCAAATGTGTGGGCAGAGTTCTCGAGTACTGCACACATGCATGCTTCCTTATGATAACCTTTCCTCTAGCACCACTCTCAGGACAAAATGTGAACTAGATACGCTATATCTCACACACACACTTTAATGAACTCTGCTGACAAAATGGATGCTTCTTAGACAAAAACCGAGTTATTTTTATTTCAGTGACTGAGCTAAGGAGTTAGGTATGAGAAGTGCATCCCATCCCATACATGTGCAATGTAACCTCCCAGTCAGTGTGTTTGTGCTCTTCCTAGGTAAGAAAACATGGGACTCAACAAACCATTTGGAGTTAACTCCCCAACCACCCCCATCTGAGTATCTTCAGCCCATCATACTACCTGCGCCATATATTTTTTGCAAGCCAATCAGAGAGCAGACTGGGCTTTTTGGGGATGGTCTCATATAGAGACGAGTGTTTAAACGGAGAGTTGCTGACAGAGGGTGAGTTCAGGTAAACTCAGAGAGACAGTTTTGAAAAGATCACATGTTTTGTTTTTACATTAAATCAGTTTTACAATACAAGCACAGTAAGAACCTGATAATGACATTATATATCCCCTGTAAATAAATCACCTTACTTCTAATGCTATTTTACTGAACTGGAACACCAATATTGATGGTTTTGCATTTTATTTTATTTTGTATGCAACTACTTTGCACCGTTTTAATGTATATTTCCTGTGTTTATAGTTGTAATAGGAATAGATTAGTCTATAATAGTGTTTTCTAAATTATTCTGTATGTTTCTATATTTTTAAATGATGTACTCAACACTCTAGGGATATACAGTATTCTAAATAAGAATGTACATTTTATGATACATTTTGTATCATGTGCAATGCTACAATACTCAAAAACATCATCATTTGGGATTAATAAAATATATGAAATGTAATCTAATTTACATGTTTCAAACCACAACTGATGAATGTCTTTGAATCTGAAAATTAAGTCTGCTCAATGCCACGCCTACAGTCCTACAGAGCAGTGGTGACTGGTCATTAGTAGACCTGAAGACCCACCTCTTTTCCCTCGCTTTCGAGTCAGTTTGAGCTATGTTTTATCGATTTTTATGCTTTTATTTGTCTGTCCATAGCCGTTATGTGCCTTTTATCTATTCTTATGTGTGCCTTTTATCTATTATTGTAATATTATATTTCATTATAATGTTATGTGGCTGTGAAGCACTTCGGTAAACCCTCTGTTTTTAATATGTGCTATATAAATAAAGTGGATTGGATTGGATTGGATTAGGGGCAGCCCCACCTAGTGTCAGCAAAACGTATTAAAAATAATGATTACAAAAAAATATATATATAAAATATATTTTAAGATCATGTTTAATCATCTGATTCTTCTGCATATTGCTGTTTTAGTCTGTGTTCTTCTAATTAGTGTCTACAGTGTGTGCCTATTGAGATGTGTTGAGCCATGTGGGACAAAACCCGATCATGCCCCTCCCTCTCACTGTCTAAGTGAATGGTGACTGTAAAAACTACACTGCGCATGCTCAGAGTATTTTTCAATTGAATGTGTGTGGCAAAAAAATAATGACCATAGGGGCACTGAGCTGCCATCCCCACCATACGTCATCTCACATAATTCAGAGCTGATTGGCTGTAAGTACATGTGCCGCGAAAAGTGGAGTGTGTGAGGAGACGAGAGACGTGTCCTAAAACCCGGAAATAAGCTGCGCATGGCTTCCCTCCACAAAAAAGATGATATTTCTCCATAGGTTTTTAGAAAATAGCTCCAAAATAAGATCTTTGGGAAACGTACCTGTTAGATAAATATACGTTTTGTTCAGCCGGATTGTTAGGTTTCCCGAGAAGTGACTGGAGATGAGAACGCGCTATGCAAGCACTACAACTGAGACTATGGTGAAGTGTCAAAAAGGCTTTATTTTGTCCACTGACACTGACAAGGAGTTGACGAAGCACACGTAGAGTTGACGAAGCACACGTAGAGGGAAGACGTGGAGCTGGGCTGATCAGGAGGGGAGGCTGGACGTGGCAGGCAGAGCGGCTGGAGTATGTGCATCTGGAACAGGAAAAACAAGCAGGATTAGGAAATGATCTCCCTTCACTAGGAGCATCAAAAAGTCACTACGAAAAAACACTAGTAGGCCTGGACGATAGTTTACCACTGAAAAATAAACGAAGAACTGGCGAAGTCTGAAGATGGGAACCAGGGTTTTAAGCAGGTAAGTGAGTAGTGGCAATCAGTGAGATGAGCAGCAGCTGAGGAGGTGAGTTGGCGGGAATCGGAATGTAGGTAGGCCAGGCCCAGCCACGGAGACAGACACATATGCGGCTTTCACACCAGCGTTTTTCCCTTTCTAGCTCCGAGCTAGAGCTTTTCTGGTTCAGCTCCGGTTTCCCTTTTCCGCTCCCGCTCTGTTCACACCGCCCAGAGTCCGACTGGTGCTGCCGCTGCTGCGTCATGACGTCACCGTTTACATCGCTGATTCGCTCCCCAACGGCGTTACGGCTCACAACAACAACAACAACAACAACGGGGAACTGCGTCGGGTCGATGATCGTGTTGCTTTTAATCACACAAAGCCAGATTAAATTGAATAACGACTTCTCCTACCTTATGCTTTTCTCCAGAGTGCCGTGGTTCATTGTTTATTAATGTGTTTCTGCGGCATTTACCGACCGCTGCAGTGCTGGCTGCTCTTCCACGGGAGTTTATTCTCCCGTTAGCTCCCGGTTAGCTCACACTGCAGCGGCCGCTCAAAAGTATTCACTGTCCGACTCACACAAGCAGCTGATACATATCCCCAGTTCCCCTTAGCCTAAGTGAATGTGTGTCATTCTGAATTGACGCTGTTTGGCATCACAACGCTGTTATGAAAGTGTAAAATGGGTGATGTTAGCATAGCAACCGAAGCTAAACTGACTACTTGCTATTGCTATCCTATTGTGGCATAAACCGTTTTCTACAGGCACATTTTACCGGCGTATTTTTATTATGATTCTACTTGTGATAGTGGGACACGACAACCTGTGCAGCTAGGGATGCCAACTTCCAGAAATGGAGAAACGGGACACATGCATGTGCCAACTGTGTTTTTCTTCCCACTGTTTGTTGTAAGACATAAGTCTTTTCTTTTTAGAAGGGCCAGGGCCCAGCACCACATCCTCTCTATCTTCTCCTCTTTCATTATCACCTCATCCTTCATTATCACCTCCTCCACCGTCAGCGCTCATTTCCCCACACGACTGAACAGGCTGACATGCCACACAAACAATGATGCCGCGCCCGCCGCCCGCGGGCCACCGGAGAAAATCTCACACACACACACACACACACACACACACACACACACACACACACACACGTGCGAGCATTGTGCCTGCCCTGTCAACTGAGCGGTCCTAGCGGCCTTCGCATACAGCACACAAACACACAGGCACGCAGCCAGACACACTGAATTGCGCGCAAACAGAAAAATATTTTTTATTTTTCCCTTTACACGGGAGTCCGGGACAAACAAAGTCCCGTACGGGACACGCCCCTTTTGGCTCAAATACGGGGCGTCCCGGCTAATACGGGACGGTTGGCAACCCTATGTGCAGCCCATGTATTGATTCCATCCGATAGCTGCTATAATACAAAACAAAACGTCTGCCTCTCTCCACAATGATCAATAACAGTGAACGGATGGTCAAAGTAAGGTACAAATAAACAGAATCACACGAAGCCTGGTTAGTGTTGCCTGACTTTATAAAGTGTGTTTATAAGCACTACTGCTTGTAGGCAGGCATGACAGTCGACCCATGTTCAGGGGAGGTGGGTTTAGTTTCCTGCACGCCTCGACGTAAGAGAGACGTAAGCGACGCCACCTCTTAGCTCCGAAGCTCTTGCCTCGTCTAGACCGACAATTTTTTGGAGCTGGAAGTGAACCGGATTCCGGAGCTAAGAGGCGGCGCCGCTGCGGTGTGAACAGGAAAAACCGGCACTTTTCAGGCTCCAGCTCCGAGCCGGAGCTGAAAACGCGTTGGTGTGAAAGGGGCAATAGACAAACAGACAAAACAAACACAGACAGGGGAAAAAAAAGGAGGAAGTACTGCAGATCCTCACACAGATAATATCCACATGTCTACCCTACTTTCATCATTTTCGAATCATAAATCTATCGATTAGATTTATAATAGACTTTTGAAACTACAAGAAGATAAGGAAGACTTTTACAAAAAAGTAATAGAGATTTTTGTCCAGAAGGATAGGCAAATGGACTTCATCTTCAAGTCAAGGTAAGACCACCATTTTATTGAAAATGGGATCTTACTAAGAGAGATCAATTAAATATTTAAATGATAAAATTACATTTGTTGTGTATCCTTTTGTTGAACTGTCTGTTTAAAATTAAAAAAGCTTTTGAAAATAATATTATATTTTGATTTAGGTCAAAATATAATATTTGTAAACCTGAAGAGTCAGTGCCTCACCAACCATGAACCTCACTGCACGTCACTGCAGAATCTTATATATAGACATCTAAGTTTTTTGTGCCCCACCACTTTTGTACATATAAAAACGCCACAGAGAGAGGTGTTTTGTGTGGTTTGAGATATTGTCAGAGGTGTGATGGATGTACACAGCTAATGTAAAGAGACCCAGGCCTCAGACAGAAGCTGCCCTCTGAGCTGCGACTCCCTGTCAGCAGACCGCCCTGCTGTAATGGATTTACTGTTGCCATGTTGTTTTTTAATAATCTATCAAACAATATAAGAGGATCAAACATAATCTAAGGCTGCAAAGGAAAATGAAAGCCTGCCTTTGGATAATCCTACAAACAGCATATTTTACAACAAAGCAAAGCTCGTCAACCTCCACTGCCCATGGACATTAATACTGTCCACACAGCATAATATCCACAGACTCACCAAAGAACACACACTGTTACAAACTGAAACATTGACTTTTATTACATGTATTATGTCAACATATTTCACATAACTGTATTAGGTTAGTTAAAAGCAATAATATTAAGTTGAATTCATTATGTAAACTTAATATTATGAAGTCAACATAAAACAATGTCAGTGCACAACACAAACAGAAAGGTGTTCAAACAGCAATACGTTATGAATATGAAATAGTTAATATGGAGCAGTACCGTATATGCTGTATAAAACAGGAGAGCTGGGTCTAGACAACAGAGGTGTGTGGAGGGATAAGACAAGAGGTAAGTAGAAAATAAAACAGGAAATGGAAAACGAGACATGTAGTGATCACTAATTGACTGTACATAATTCACTCATGGAACTACGGGTTGGGGGTATTGTTTCCGCACGGACATATGTGTTGCTACCTATATATATTGTGTGCCCTCCTGGCTTCTTCCTCTTGTTGTCCCGGGCTGCGACCCGACAACACCTGCATTTCTGCTCCGCAATAAAGTTGCCTTTTGCACCTTCGATGCACCGCCTCCGACTCCATATCTCCCGGCACTACACTGGTGACCCTGATACGTTTCATGAAGTTTCCGGGACGGACCCGTACACGGCAGAAAAACTCAGTTTTTCGTCTCGAAATGCCGGGGAGGATTGGAATCGTCCGTGGCTGCCACCGGCACGCGGACTGAGGCTCGGTGTGCGCCCCGCGGAATGGCTGGGGACGTTGCTCACCATTCCCGCATCGGCCTTCCTGCTACAGGGAGACCATGTGTCACAGTCTGCTTTCTCACTCACCTATTTTCTGCATTATCATTCCTTAGTCACCTGGTAGTCACACCCTGTCTCTCTCTCTCTCACTCTGTTACACCCATCAGCTCCATTAGTATTTAGGCCCACTTCACCTTCACCTCAGTGCCAGATCGTACTTCGCAGCATGCTTGTCTTTCCCGCACTACTCCTCAGATTGCTCTCCCGGTTTCGACCCTGCCTGTCCCTGACCAGCCTGCCTCGCCTGCTCCCTGACCCGTTCTGTACCTGCGACTCCCGTCCTGCCTTCTCCCGGAACCCTCGCCTGTCCCTGACCAGCCTGCCTCGCCTGCTTCCTGACCCGTTCTGTGCCTACGACTCCCGTTCTGCCTTCTCCCGGAAACCTCGCCTGTCCCCGACCAGCCCTTTGCCTACTATCTGCCGTGTTGTCTCCTACCAGCCGATTGCCTCTAATAAAGCTGGTTACCGACTATCTCTGGTTTCCCGTGTTCTGCATTTTGGTCCTCAGCTCGTTTGTGACAGAACGATCTGGCCAGAAATGGACCAAGCAAACACCGGGTCTCCTAGAGACCGCTTTGAGAGGGTTGAGGATGCCATCCAAAGACAGGAGGTCACAATAGCTACCTTAGCTATCGAGACCCACCAGGCAACCTCAACCCAGGGACAAACGCTGGCTCACCTTACCTCCCAGATGCAACAGATGGCCGCCACCGTACAACAGCTAGCCGCTACCATGGCTGCTACCGTCCCTCCGCCCGCAGCTCCGATGCTCGCTCCAGCCCCTGGGTCGACGGGATACGCTCCGGAGCCTCGTGTGGGAACGCCGGAACGCTAAGCTGGTGAGCCGGAGGGATGCAGTCCTTTTCTCACAAACTGTTCCATATTGTTTTCACTGCAGCCACACACCTTCGCCTCCTCGGCGGCTCGGGTAGCTTTCACCGTTAATCATCTGACGGGGAGAGCACGTTTATGGGGAACTGCTGAGTGGGAGCAGCAGACACCAGCCTGCGCCTCGTTTGCTGCATTTTCCGCGGAGATGCGGAAGGTGTTCGGTCCCGTTCGTCTGGGTCCCGACGCTGCTGGAGGCCTGCTGAGTTTGTGCCAGGGTTCCGGCACGGTGGTGGATTACGCTATTGACTTCCGCACCAGCAGCCGTCGCAGCAGCTGGAATGAGCCGGCGCAGTGTGACGCATATCTGAGAGGATTAGCGGATTATATGAGAGATGAGCTGGTTTCCTATGATCTCCCTGCTTCCTTGGATGGGTTGATAGAGCTCACCTCTCGGATTGACGGACGAATCCAGACTCGGAGAGGAGAGCAACAGACGCGAGCGGCGGGCCGCTGCTCGCGACAACAACTTCCGGTTTCCGGGAGATTTCGACTTCCGGGTTCGGCGGAGAGTTCCCACTCCTACTCTGACTCACGGTACGAGGTCGAGCCCATGCAAGTGGGTCGTACCAGTCTTACCTCTGAGGAGAGGGAAGTACGTCGAAGAGGTAATCTTTGCCTTTACTGTGGTCAGGCTGGACATATGGTTTCCCGTTGTCCGGTAAAAGACAGAGCTCATCAGTAATGGGGAGTATACTGGTGGGCCAAACCTCTGAGCTGATCCCCAATCTAAGACCCTTGTGCCATGCTCGACTCCTCCTGACAGGCAAATCTCAGGCTCTGGCTGTTTTTATCGACTCCGGATCAGATGTTAGCATCATTGACGAGGAGCTCGCACGACAGCTGGGCATCCAACAGGTTCGGCTGCTCCAGCCGGTACCGGCTAATGCTTTGGATGGTCACCTGCTGGGAACCAGAAGCTCCACCCCTGTGCTTTCTTTTCGAGGAGATTGAGTCCGGCGGAGAGAAACTATGACGTGGGGAATTGAGAGCTTCTAGCAGTCAAGTTGGCGTTGGAGGAGTGGCGACACTGGCTTGAGGGGACAGAACAACCATTTCAGGTATGGACCGACCATAAGAACCTGGAATACATCAGGTCGGCACAGAGACTGAATTCTCGGCAAGCCAGGTGGTCGTTATTTTTCACCCGGTTTAATTTTTTTCTCTCCTACCGCCCGGGCTCCCGCAACGTGAAGGCCGACGCTTTGTCCCGGCAGTTCGGGAGGGAGGGAGACACCCGGGGTATTCCGGACACTATTCTTCCTGCTCCTCGAGTGATCGGCGTCCTCGCTTGGGAGATTGAGGAGAGGGTTAAGACCGCTTTGGTGGACCAACCCGGTCCTAGTTCTTGTCCTCTTAACCGCTTGTTTGTGCCTCAGGTTTTGAGGGCTGAGGTGCTTCAGTGGGCTCATAGCTCCAGACTTTCCTGCCACCCTGGAATTCAACGTACCAAGGGGATGGTCCTACAACGGTTCTTGTGGGCCACGCTGGAGGCTGACACCCGGGAGTTTGTGAACGCCTGTCCTGTGTGCAATCGACACAAACCATCTCACCAAGCGCCAGCTGGCCTCCTTCATCCATTACCGGTCCCACGTCGCCCTTGGTCACATATTTCATTGGACTTTGTAACTGGTCTACCACCGTCCCACGGACATACTGCCATCTTGACGGTGGTAGATCGGTTTAGTAAGATGGCTCATTTCATACCCCTGCCTAAGATCCCGTCAGCTAAGGAGACGGCAGAACTGATTCTGCTCCACGTGTTTCGCATTCACGGACTGGCGACTGATGTGGTTTCCGACCGGGGGCCCCAATTCACCTCTGTGTTTTGGAGGGAGTTTTGTGAGCTGATTGGGGCGACGGTTAGTCTCACCTCCGGTTTACACCCACAGGCCAATGGCCAGACCGAACGGAAGAATCAGGAGATGGAGACCACTCTCCGCTGCATGGCTTCCGATCATCCCACGACCTGGTCAAAACAACTCCTGTGGGTGGAGTATGCCCACAACACCCTCATCAGTTCCGCTACTGGTCTTTCCCCTTTTCAGTGTGCATACGGTTTTCAACCCCCATTGTTCTCTGCATTGGAGAAGGAGGTTACCTGTCCGTCTGTCCAGGCTTTCATCCGACGTTGTCGGAGGACTTGGAGGCAGGCTCGTACAACTCTGCTTCAGTCTGCTAACCGGTACGCCACATCAGCGAACCGCCGACGAACCAAGGCACCTGTGTACCAGGTAGGCCAGAGGGTGTGGCTTTCCACTCAGAACATTCCCCTTCGGATGGAGTCTAAAAAGTTAGCGCCCAGGTTTATTGGACCCTTCAAGATTGTCAAGGTCATTAATCCTGCAGCAGTTCGACTGAGTTTGCCCCGGAACATGAAAATCCATCCCACCTTCCACGTCTCTAGGATTAAACCTGTCCGGGAGAGTCCTATGGTTTCCGCCGCCCCTCCACCACCACCCCCTAGGATGATCGATGGGGGCCCTACCTACACCCTTCGTCGTTTACTCCGTTCCCGTCTCAGAGGGAGAGGGGTTCAATATTTGGTGGACTGGGAGGGCTATGGTCCTGAGGAGAGGCAGTGGGTTCCGGCTCGTCATATCCTCAACCCTCAACTCATCCGAGACTTCCACCTGCGTTACCCGGAGCAGCCGTCTAGGACCCACGCTCAACCAGGCGTTAAGCCAGGGAGTACTCGTCCGCTACGGACCAGAGGCTTCGTCGAGGAGGAGGGGGAGTCGTCATCGGGCGAGGAGGACGAGGATTTCCAGGAGGGAGAGGCCGAGAGAGCAGTCTCAGACGAGTACTAACCTTTCCCATACCTCCACCTTCCACCCGGTGTCTGTAGGTTTTTTTTTTCTTGAGTCTTTTTTTTTGTTTTTTTAGTATTGTTTAGACGTCTGGAGCCGTCCATTAAGGGGGGGGTTCTGTCACAGTCTGCTTTCTCACTCACCTATTTTCTGCATTATCATTCCTTAGTCACCTGGTAGTCACACCCTGTCTCTCTCTCTCTCACTCTGTTACACCCATCAGCTCCATTAGTATTTAGGGCCCACTTCACCTTCACCTCAGTGCCAGATCGTACTTCGCAGCATGCTTGTCTTTCCCGCACTACTCCTCAGATTGCTCTCCCGGTTTCGACCCTGCCTGTCCCTGACCAGCCTGCCTCGCCTGCTCCCTGACCCGTTCTGTACCTGCGACTCCCGTCCTGCCTTCTCCCGGAACCCTCGCCTGTCCCTGACCAGCCTGCCTCGCCTGCTTCCTGACCCGTTCTGTGCCTACGACTCCCGTCCTGCCTTCTCCCGGAAACCTCGCCTGTCCCCGACCAGCCCTTTGCCTACTATCTGCCGTGTTGTCTCCTACCAGCCGATTGCCTCTAATAAAGCTGGTTACCGACTATCTCTGGTTTCCCGTGTTCTGCATTTTGGTCCTCAGCTCGTTTGTGACACCATGCACGACCTGCTGGGTCGACCAGCAACCCGATTGCTGCCTCGTGGGTTGGTTTCTTCGGTGCGTGCGGCTGCGACAACTAGCAGCTATCCACGTGGGGCTAACGACGGCTAGCAGCTACCGATGGCTGCCAGCTAACGGCCACAGCTAACGGCTAGCTGCTAACGGCTATCGACCTTTTGAGCTTTTTCCCCTGGTACCTGAGAGGAGGTTCGACCATGTCTGGTCGGCCTCATGTGGATCCTCTCACGATTTCACCTACCTTTTTTTTTTTTGGACCGTGGACAGTACGGCCCTTTTTGAGCTTTTTCTGGTGCCGGAGAGGAGGTTCGACCATGTCTGGTCGGCCTCGTGTGGACACTCTCACCTTTTTCACCACCTCGACGGCGGTTCCAGACGCCACTCACACGTTTTCATCGACGCCTGGGTGGTGCACTCCTGGACCCCGTCTCGCCTCGACGGTTTTGGACGTCGCCCATGCTGCCATCGGCCCGTGGGTGGCGCGCTCCGGGGCCTGTCTGGCCTCTTCCTTCGCCTCGGCGGTTTCGGACGTCGCCCATGCTGCCATCGGCCCGTGGGTGGCGCGCTCCGGAGCCTGTCTGGCCTCTTCCTTCGCCTCGACGGTTTTGGACGTCGCCCATGCTGCCATCGGCCCGTGGGTGGCGCGCTCCGGAGCCTGTCTGGCCTCTTCCTTCGCCTCGGCGGTTTCGGACGTCGCCCATGCTGCCATCGGCCCGTGGGTGGCGCGCTCCGGGACCCTGCCTGGCCTCTCCTCTTACCGCGGCTCACGGTTCACCTCGACGGCGGCTCCGGACGGCGCCCCGTCTGGTCTCTCCCCTGTCCACGGCTCCTTCCTCCCGGGGATGCTGCTCCTGTCCCCCGGGGACCCGGCTCTTTCCTCCCGAGGACTTTGTGCGCGCCGCCGTTGTGCCCTCGCCTGCGGCCGGGCAGCGCTCTCCCTGCTGGGGACCACCGGGATATTCACGCCGTCCCCACGTCGCAGCACTGCGGCCCCCTTACGACGCCTACTGCGGCCCCGTTCCGGCCCGTCTCCCACCCCCGGTGAGGATGCCCTCGCCCTCGTTAGGGCCCCTACCCTCTCCTGCGGCCCCCTTCCGACGGCCCGTTCCATGGCCCGGCCCCCGGCCCCACCCTCCTCGGCCCCTGTGGTGCTTCTTCCCGGACACGGGGATAGTGTCCATGGTTGAATTCTGGGGGGGCTTGTGTAGTAATCACTAATTGACTGTACATAATTCACTCATGGAACTACGGGTTGGGGTATTGTTTCCGCACGGACATATGTGTTGCTACCTATATATATTGTGTGCCCTCCTGGCTTCTTCCTCTTGTTGTCCCGGGCTGCGACCCGACAACACCTGCATTTCTGCTCCGCAATAAAGTTGCCTTTTGCACCTTCGATGCACCGCCTCCGACTCCATATCTCCCGGCACTACAGACATGACAATAAACACAGAGACTGACTAGAGATGAAGGATCTAAATAAACAGACACGACCAGACGTAAAAAAAACATGAAAATGACAGACATAAATAATACATAAACATAACTAACACATTTGACGAGACACAACAATGACCTCCTAACACACATTATAAATAATTGGTAAATTGCTTCCTTTTAAAATCTAGGTTGTTTCAGATGATTTGTTGAAATATACAAATATATAAATCTAAGTAATAATCAGTCTGATGTTAGGGATTTGCTTCCTGGTTCCCATTAAATCTTTGACACATGCATATGAAAGGGCGCATAGATCATATCCTGCATCCCTGTGACCTTCACAGGTGTCAGCTGTTGCCACCAGGCGGAGAAAACGTGCCCTGCGTTCCTGCTCAAACTGCACCGAGCGCACGGAGATCAAATCCGAGCCATCTCACGCGGAGGATTTGTGGCGAAATAGCCTCCCCCTCCTCTTTGAGATTAAATGCAGTGGCATCCATGTATAGAATCTCACTGTGTGTACGGCGCAACGCGAGTGCAGAATGCGCCTTCTGTGCGGGAAAAGTTGTGGGAGTAAGTGGCAGTTGTGAGACCTTTGGAGAGGGCTGCTGGACACCATGCACACGGACGTGATGCTGCTCAGCCTGCTGCTGTGGACGGGCGCTATGTCCGGGGGAACGTGTCAGAGAGGAGAAGCCGCTCAGCCACACCGTGAGGGCAGGTCAGTGCAGGATGAGAGAAAGGACATTATGTGCGTAAATACGCGTGAAGCTCAAAATGGTCATTCCAATTAATTTAATTGTGTTAACAAGTGTCTTATTTTGATTAAAACGAAAGTCAGCGAAATGTCCGGATGTATGATTAGGCTACCTAATGCTTATCAGTATGTTAACACGTGATCAAATATTTCATTTCTAAAGAGGGCAGATAGTACTGAATTGTCCCTGGCAATCATTTGGAAAATATAATTTCTTTAATCTCTAAATATTACGATATTTTTGTTCTATCTATCTTGTCAATTTACAGAACCTTTTGCCCATGAACAGAAACATATACAACATATACAAGTTCTTAAAGTCTAGGGGTTTATAAATACATTAGAATGAACTAATAATTCATCAAAATCCATAAATGCTCAATTTAAAGAGGTTACTTCCCGTAAAGACGCAAAGGGAAGGGGAGAATAATAGGTACAAGTCTATGTGTGCTGACTCAATAGAGATAACATTATATAATGGGACAATACATTATGTTACACAACACCTAAAATCCCCAATTCAATGTATTTTTATCATCAGGATTTCTTTCCTTTACCCAAATAAAGTAACTCCCACCATATATTGGTGCCTAAAATCCCCCCCATGTAAAAAAAAAGTACCTTTGCATCTTCATTCAAGCACATTTCAAACAAAAAAAACTGGAGAAAAGTCAAGAAAAATAAGAGACTTTTGAAGATTAAGCTTTTTATTTGAGCGGTCATTCGTTTAAGACCAATTGACAAAGCAGGCTCAACTTGAGGTCCTCTCTCAGGTTTGTTTAGGAACTCTGGACTCACTCAGTCCTCATTAGCAGATCCAGTTGTGGAATTTAAATGTTAGATGATCTGTACTTGGTTCTGCTGACCTGTTTGATATGCTTCTTATTGTTCTTCACATGCTGTTTGAGGTGTGTGGATGCTCCAGCTGCTGCCTGCCTTCACAGCCTCTCATGTTTCACTATCATTTCACTGACTCAGCACAAAGTCGTTTTACACATCAAATGAATTTTGCTATAGTACATAAACACAATACACGACTAAAGAGACTGAAACGTTGACTTCGATTAAACCACCATTAATAACGTTAAAAAAATAATATATATTTTATATATAAACATCCTATAGTGCCCGGGGGGTCAAGGGAACCACGGCAGTGCCCAGAAAGTGAACTGGGACCAGTCGTCCCTCCCTACTATTGGGAGTACGGGGACTTGAACCGGCCTCCCTCCTGTTCCCAAGCCAAGTCCCTAAAGACTGAGCCATTGATTGGTTGTATAAAGTTTAAAAACAAAAAGAATGATCTCTTCTGTCACTCTGGCTTTGTTATGATGATGTAATGGAATTCATTCTGATTTAGGGAGAGCATCAGCACGATGGAGCATACAACGTTTTTATCTGCAAGTAGTGATGAAATATGTATTTGTGAATCCGGAATATCTGGGCACAGATATTCTCTTCACCAAAGAAGCTACAGTTCAGGAAATCACAGCAAACATTAGCTTGTTCTATCCATTCCATGTTTCATTGCTTGGAGACTGGTTGGTAATCTTGAGAAAGAGTGCTTAAACGTATTACTTCTTCAGCTCTCCAAATAATTTTGATTTGATGTGTAATGAAATTGTTCCCAACATGCAGACAAGATGTACTACAAATGATTATTTCTGACATATTGCTGTTGTCAGTAATGGAAAGTATCAAAGACCATTTACTGTCCTTAAGTACAGTTTTCAAGTATTTCCATTGAATGCTACTTTACTATTTATATCTTTCTCTTACTCCAATACATCTTAAATTGAAATAATATAATTTTACTCCACTACATACTAACTCATGTATTATTTATTAGGTTTTAGTGACTTTTCAGATCAGGATGTTACATTAAAGACTTGTGATAAACTTTTAACATTTAAAAGATTAAGCAAGTGGACTAACCGTTAAAAAGGTCACCTTTTATGCAAAATTCACTTTTCATGTATTTTATATGAAACACGTGTCTCCTCTGTGTAAAGAGATTCTGAACGTTTCAGGAAAAAATATTTGCTCACTTTTTGTCCTGAAAATGAGCTGATCAGATTTTGGCTTGTGTAACCATTAGCCATTCACCAACCAAGGTACCCCTTGAGAAGCAGGGACTAAAAAGGGGTGAAAAGGTTCGCAAGATCTTTTTGGTGTGAACGCAAAATCCCAGGAACTATCGGAACTATTCCTGGGAAAAGATAGGCGCTTTCACACCGCAGTACTTTTCCCACAAAGGTTCATCAGAACTTAGTTCATGAGAACTCTTTAGTTCTCATGAACTAAGTACAGATCGCGTTCACACCGGAATAAGTATTAGAAGTATTAGAAGTATTAGAAGGATTAGGCCAGTGGTCGTCAACCAGTCGATGATCTACCCGCACCACACTCGCGATCGACCGGTCGATCACGAGTGTGGTGCGGGTAGATCGCGGACCGTTAAAAAAAAGTAACAAAAGAAAGAAAAATAAAATAAAATAATAATGTTTGAAAAATACATTTTTAGATGTAAACCTATCATCCACCACCCCGTTAGCAGGTGCCACTTTATTGACGTATATTTGAGACACCTCAATACTATAATACATTAACCGTGCTTTACGTGAACCTCATCTTGACACAAGAGAGGACGGCAGGACTGCAATTTCCCGTGTTCAGTGAATGCAACAGAGTCAAGTCACCAGACCAATCAGAGAGTTGCATGGAAATACACGTGTGCTTGTGTCATTCAAGCTCGGCTCTGAGAGAGAGAGGGGGAGAGGGAGAGAGGGAGAGAGGGAGAGAGAGGGACCGGTGCTAGCGGGGACCGTGATGTTAGCATCTGGTTAGCTAGCTGCACTAACGGACATAAGGAGCTGTTTCCACAACAGGCTGGAGGAGAGTCCTCACCCTGTCAGACTGAGGGGCTCAGGTGAGCTAAAGGACTCTCCGAGTGTTTAGAACGGTTTTGTCACAAATTATTCAAAAGATTATTTCCACGGCACACCTTCATATGGTCATTATAGTTATACAAACAATAAGAGAATAAATGAAAAACAGGTATGAAATACTATATGGCAGTAAAACAAGAATACAGTTTAAAAGGGGAGTGATTTGTAAAATATCCATAAAGAAAAAGAAAATGTGCACCAGATTGATGCTTTCAACTTCAATATTTAAAAATAAATCTTCCTGGGGGAGCATCCCCCCGGACCCCCCTAGAGGAGGTGAGGTCCGCCCCCCACTCATAAAAAATAGCACTTTACCCCTGCCTATATGCCGTGAGCTGATTATGGAGCCTTCATTGTAACAGTAATTCAGATGCAATTAGCCTATATAAAAGGCCTCAAATTGGAAGCAGTGTCTGGGCCCTCTTTTGCACTCAATTCTGCAATAGGTCGATCTCGCCGTTCACCTAGGCCGAGGTCGGTGATCTTGGGCTTAAAAAGGTTGGTGACCACTGGATTAGGCAAATGAGGCCACTGACGTCACTTCTTCTTCTTCTGCTTTGGGTTTACTGGCAGGCCACAAACAACTTCACGGCGTATACTGCCACCAGAAGTCCCCGGAGTTGGGGACTGGCTTCAGTAGAAGCTGCTGGGAGTCCCAACTGAAGCCTTCTGAGTAAATCGCCAGAACGCCGACACCTCCTCATCTCCACCGCTCCCATGTTTTCTTTTGTGTTGCCATAAATTAGTCTCTGTTTGTGCGCTGGGCGAATGCTAATAATGCTAATGCGAGGATAATAAAATGGCGGCTTCACAAAACCTTTTTGTGAGTTTTACGGGGCGTGGTTTGCAATCCGCCCAGCAAATCAGACATAGGAACCTTTTTCTCCCATGAAAGTACCTGCTCTCTAGCAGGGACGGAAAAGGAGGTGAAAAGGTTCTCATGAACTCATTTTAGTTCCGGATTTTTTTGGTGTGAACGCAACATTTCGGAACTATATCGGAACTAAAGTGGGAAAAGTACTGCGGTGTGAACGCGCCTATTGTGTTCTTTTTAACCAAATCTCTCTCAGAGGGGCGTGGCTTCTTATTTTCATCTAAAGTAACAGACAGTGAATCAGCACTTTTGAAACAGGGCTGAAACAGAAGGGATTATGGGATGCTGCAATGATTTGGTATTTGGAGCCAAACACTTCAGAGACATGTTTTGTATATATCCAGACCTATAATATATTGATGAAAAATAGTATAATAGGAGACCTTTAAGCTACAATAAAAGAACATACAACAATATATTACAAAAAGTTCTTAGCATCAATTTCTGTATCAAAAACGTGTTTTTTCTGCGACAGTCAAATGCTACTTGATGCAACAATATGAATAATCAGATAATGTCATATATTTAACTATATACGCATTACATATGGAGGCAATTTTTTCTGCAGAATTAATACGTTTACCTTTTATACTTTAAGTACATTTTTGCTTCATAATACTTCTTTCCTTTTACTTAAGAATAGGACCTTTACTTGTAATAGAGTATTTGAAATTAATATATCGCTACTTCCGCCGTACTTCTTCCAACACTGATCATAATCCAATAATTGAATATATGGGATTTTGAAATGGGCCTAGCATAACAAGTTATTTAACTTTTAAAACTTTACCATGACTTGATGCTGATACGTTTAAACTTTTACTTAGGTAAGATTTGGAATGCATGAATTTGACTTATGACTGAGTACTTCAATAACACCCTATCTCTGCATTTCTAATAGAAGTATGTCACATGACAGATTCTGCAACAGCTTCCTGTTCCAGATCAATAACAATGGTATACCCAAGAGGTGGTACTCAGTTCATGTACTTGAGTAAAAGTAGAAGTAGCTGAATGTAGAAATCCTCTGTTACAGTAAAGTCCTGCAATCAAAATATTACTCAGGTAAAAGTAGAAAAGTATTAGCATCAAAATAAATTTAAAGTAACAAAAGTAAAAGTAGTGATTGTGCAGATTGGTCCATTTCAGAATAATATATATGATATGTTTTATAATGATTGATCATGAAAGTGTTCTCAAAGCTGGTGAAGGTGCAGCTAGTTTGAATGACTTTGTAGACTGCAGGGTAGCTGGTGGATTTACTCCAGGTGGAACTAAAGTCTGATTTAACACTTGGTTATATTTCACATCATTCATCCACATCTGTGAAGTAACTAAAGGGATTAAATACATGTAGTGGAGGAAAAGTACACGTTACCTCTGAACTGTAGTGGGGTAGAATTTCAGAGTAGCAGACAATTGAGATATTCATTTAAAGTAAAAGTATCTCAAAATGTTACTTAAGTACAGTACTGGAGTAAATGTACATAGGTACTTTACACCACTGGCTACACCAAGTGTTGAGAATTGGATATCACTTTAGTGGCGGAGCAGCCCTGCTCCGCTTACTGAGAGCTGCTGACTGGGCTGATGAGGAGTCAGAGCCCCCCCCCCCCCCACACACACACACACACACACACACACACACACACACACACACACACACACACACACACACACACACACACACACACACACACACACACACACACACACACGCTTGGGAATCAGAGCTTCACTTTTAACCTACAGCAACAAAAGGTGACGTGTGGCTGGTTAGAAAAATCACTTACTCTGATTACATAACCTGTAATCTGAGTGTGTTAATGTGCTCTCTGAATTATTGCTATTGTTGTGGCTTTGGCAAGGTTACCCAGCTGGAAGGAAGGCCAGCAATTAAATGTCATTTGTGGTAACGTACAAATGGAAATGGAAATCTTGTTTATGCTGTCCTTCTGTTGAAAGATACAGGTCTTAAAACAAACATCATCGTGTTGCCGCTTGTGTCACTGAATAAACCACAACAATGACTCCCGCTAAAGCCTTTATTCATGCTCCATAGAGTGACCTAACGCTCTGCCAGAGGGACAAACCTCTGTCTGGCAGCAATGTCATTAATCCAGATCTTTCAATCCGTTCACAGTGGGTGATTAAATGCGGAGACTATCTGTCATCAAACTTAACATTGAAGCTGCACACTATGGCCCTCATCTGCATGTTCAGTGAAGGATCTCGAGGCTTGTATGTGCAAATATCATTTAAACCATCTTTGAATGGTTTTGTGAAATTGGAGAGATAATAAAAACTATTTTTACAAAATAAAAGCTGCATTTTTAGCAATAAAAAGCACTCATGTCCAAATCAATGCACTCTGCGTTTAGCTGCTACAGGCTCATAGGTCTGGTATGACCTGGGGCTGGACGATATGGACAAAAACATTATCACCATGTCTTTATATTGGTCATTATTACCAATAATAATCACAATATATATATTTATTTAAAAAAAAAAAAGATAATAAGAATTGATAGTTTTAAGAGTTTTCTCCTAGGAGGAGTGAACAGTAAAGAAACCAAAGGGTTCATTATAGTTTGGCTTGCAATTGGGGATAAAATAATACAATCATGCAGCTTTCCAACTATTATCAGGAAAAATGTATCCAATTCTGATGAATTGACCTAATAGCGTACCTACTTTGTTACCCTGTTGAATAATGTACAATAAGGAACATAAAGGAATAAAGGTTTTCTGATTCTGATCAATTAAATGAGAGTGGCTGGAAAGCGGAGAAGAAAAGAGCTCCAACCCCAGGACATCACATTTCATGACTGTATCATTTTTTTTTTAGCCGTCCAACTGGTTTAGGATGTTTAAACACTTGATACTTTGACACTGTATTTGACTGACAACTGATAAACTCCTCTGCTGTGTGTCGGGGAAATATTTTCCTAGGCCCACACCTTTGACCCAGTTTATCAATTTGTACTGACCTCACTGAGCTCAGGCACCTGTAGCCTTGGCTGATATGCTCTAACGGCCCGTCCACACGGCGGCGTGCGTTGAAGCTTCAATGCTTCTACCCATTCACTTTGAATGGGGTGACGTCACGCTTTGCCGAACTGCATTGTGGGAGCGTTGCTTCGCTTTGCTCGCTTCAAAAGTTGAGCAATGTTCAACTTTTGAAGCTTCGGCCGAAGCGTCAGCCAATCAAATCATATGCCAGTACAAGCTCTAGTCAATCAAACCGTGTGCTTGTGTGTCCGGGGCGGGAGATTCATGTGATTGGTTGTTGGTCGAGCTTCATTTCTACAACAACCACTCTTCTTGTGTTCCCTGGTATGACTTGTCCATTTCAATGTTTGCTGTCCTGCAGTCTGATGGTAAACTCAGTGTCCTCGTATAAACTTGGCTCCAGGGCTAAAGGCGTTGACGCCAGCCAGACGGTGCTCTGACAGCTCATCAGCCATTTGACCTCAATCACATGATTAATCATTTCTCAGTT
This sequence comes from Harpagifer antarcticus, assembly GCA_902827135.1. Classification (NCBI taxonomy): domain Eukaryota; kingdom Metazoa; phylum Chordata; class Actinopteri; order Perciformes; family Harpagiferidae; genus Harpagifer; species Harpagifer antarcticus. The sequence goes on from CADEHL010001101.1 coordinate 193,017, forward strand.
TCACTGCGTCCAAGCTGATGAATTAAGTAAAAGCACTGCCACTGAACTGGGAAAAGAGTTTCGCCTCTTCTCACACATCATGGTGAATACAAGACAACAACCCAACACTACTCTGAGTTTAAGTTGAATGTTTTTATTTGGGGCTGAAATGCTGTGGGTGTCTCTGTGTTGTAGTAGTAGAGATGAGATGGTTGTCATAAATATTTCAATAAATATTTGCAGGCTTTGTTGGGGAGTTTAGCTTTAGTTAGAAATGGCTCCCTTTCTCTTTAGGGAGAGTCTATCTATGCTGATCATGTCCTGTGCACAGAACCCGTCTGAGGGAGCGGAGCGGAGGAGTGATGACTAGGGTTGGGAATGTGTTATTTTAAAAATGTATTACAGTTACTAGTTCCATGTTGATAAAATAATTGTAATTAGTAGCCTCTAAGTATCATAAGAGAAAATTAATATCAATAAGATGTTTTTTACTTAAAGTGGACCTATCATGCTATATTTTAATAATATATTGTAGGGCCATACCTATATAAAACATGTCTGTGAAGTTTTTTTTTCAAAATACCAAACAGATCATGCATTTTAGCCATGCCTCATTTCGCTCTATTTGCTCTTTTCCAGCCCTGTTTTTGCAAGGGCTGATTCTGCTTTTGTGGCAGACTACAGCGCCACTTACAGGCCTGACATATGTAGGCCTACTACAGCGTCTCCAGTTCTTTCGAGCGGTCTCTCATTCCCCTGATAGGTGGAGAGTTGCGGAGTTGCGGAGCACCCCTTTTCTGACGTCAGAAAAATTCAAATAATAATTAGCTCCGTTGCAGCCCCGTTTTTAGAGATTTGGGTATGGAGGAAAAGAGAGAGGCTTGTGTTTTCTGACACTTGGTGAGTTCCCTGACACACCGGGGACACATATTCATGTATAAAAGATGTACAAAAGTACATTTTGCATGATAGGTCCCCTGTGTATAATGTAAGACAACAGAACAATGTGATCTTAGAAAAGAAGAAACCAATCTGTCAGGTTTGGCAAGATTGCGGACCCAAAATCAGTATAAACAAGGAGGTAAGGGGATGTATATTAAGGTGGCTTTTAATTACCTAAAAAGCTTTTGCAATACAAAAATAACAGGAGCAGGCAAGCGGGAACAAAAGAAAATGTAGCATACAAACAAACCGGGACCATATGGGCAGAACAAGGAAATCCAGAACAGGAACCAAACCACCATAAAACGACAACGAACTGACAAGGGACACAAGGGCAAGCAAGTCTAAATACACAAGGGTAATCACAAGACAAGGCACAGCTGGAGAGGGGAGGTGACACACAGGGGCAACAGGTGAACACAATGAAGGTTTCTCATTTCTCTAATTCCCCTCCTCCACTCCCCTCCTCGACTCCTATCCTCGTGTCTTAGTCCCGCCCACAGGAGATGCGAGCGGAGGACTGAGGAGGGGAACCGAGGAGAGAGGAGGGGAAGCAGCAGGCGGTTAGAGAAATTAGAACTCCTCTCCTCTGAGCGGTCATTTTAAAGAGACGTCCATTAATGATGACAGGAGGCACAGCAGCCCTCTGTCTGATGGACAGATGTGTTCATGACGACTTATATATTTACTTTGATTCATTCACAGTGCGGTATAATGAGACAATAACAGGCTACAGATGCAGACATATACACACATATATATATTTATATAAATATATACAATTTATGTATAAATTGTATATATTTCTCTCTGGTCGCTACAATGAGGAAATTAAATTACGGGCCAAAAGTTATATTTACAAGTATTAAAAGTAAGCAGAGGACACCAAACCAACAGAGACCCGTCTGTCCGCCGCATCTACGCACTGTACAACACACACACACCTACACACTGACTGTACCACACACACATCTACACACTGTACAACACACACACCTACATACTGTACCACACACACCTACAGCTCCTAAAGCATGATCAGGCTACAGCCGTTGTGTATTTTATTATGTGAAGCACTAAATGGTCTAGTAGTTAATAAAAAACAATAATATCATGTGACAACCCTGTGGTTGTCCACCAGGTGGTGCTGCTGTAACGTGTGTTTGTTGTAATCAGCAGTGATGGGACCCACCTGTGGCACTTGATTCCAGGATATAAGAGGGCTGCAGAACAGGCTCTCGCTCTCGCTCAGCTGCCCTGCTCGGTGCAGCAGGACACCGCTCCTCTGTTCTGTTTTATTGTTGGTTGTAACCACTGTGTTGGATAAAATAAATGATTGTTTTGGGCAACTCCGGTGTGGAACTGTTATCCTTATGTTACAAGCAGAGCCAGCTTGTAACATATGGGGGCTCGTCTGTTCCAAGAACCAGGTGATAGTTGTTTACTTGATTTGTTTGCCTTGATTGTGTAGACAGTTTGTTCCTGTTGTGGGGCATTAAGGAGTGGCTTTGGAATTACCTTTCCTGATAGGCATAAGCAACATCTCCTTCAGGGGAGCTTGTTGGTTTGTTTTTGTTTGTTATTTTTGTGCATAAACATGATTCGACATTTTTTTTGTCATGGGTACACGTCCGTGGCTGTCTTGGTGAGTAACAGCTTCGCTGAGGCTTTACCGGGTCATTGGGTAAGTGTTTAAAACACCTGTCGTGGCATGCATGAAGACTAGGGTGAGACAAGATCGCTAGTATTGGATAGGCAGTTAGCTAGGGGAGAGGTATTCCAGAGTGAAACAAAAATATATATATATATTTTTAAGTGTCTGTGCACCGGGTTCAAGGGAGTTTGCAGAATCATGGCTACATTGACAGATTTTGTGAAGTGTCCCAGTGTGGAACTACTGGAAAAATGTACTAAAGACCAACTGTTAAAAATTGCAGAGCATTTTGAGGTAGACGTTCCAAAGCAGGGTCGTAAAGACACCATAGTGACTATGTTACAGGCCCAGTTGATACTGCAAGAAGTTCTGCCAGCAGTGGCTGTCGATGATGGCTCCGAGGAGGAGTTGACGAAGGCAGCTATAAATCCAGAGCGTCAGAGAAGTGCAGGTTTTTCTTTGTTTGACTTTGGTGAAATGACATTTGAACAGAGAAAGGAAATAATGCTGCTGCAGTACCAACAAGACAGTGAACGTGAGGAACGAGCAAGTGCTTGTGAGGACCGGGCTAGAGCTCGTGAACAGGAAACCGAGATGGAGCGTTTAAGGTTAACTACAGTGGTGCGGGAAGCTGAATTGCAACAAGAGCGTTACAAGTTGGACCTCATCCAAGAGGGTAAGCTTTCTTCTGGGGTGTCCCCAGCAACTTTTGATGTAGCTTATAACTTGAGGTTGTTACCGAAATTCCAGGAGAAGACTGTAGATTCTTTTTTTGGACTTTTTGAGTGACTTAGCCAAAGACGACAGTGGTCTGATTCAGAGAAAACATTGCTTTTACAGTGTGTGCGTTAACTGGTAGGGCTCAAGAAGCATTTTCTGCATTAAGTATGGCTGACAGTGAAGATTACTTAAGGGTAAAGACTGCAGTGCTAAAAACACCAGAAAAAGGAATACCCAGTACTTGCAAAAACCAAGGGACTCCAAAATGTTCAGTTTCCCAGGCCTGTTGCCCTTGCAGCTTTTCCCCACAAGGTTGCTAGGGATGAGGCTGTAGCTGCGGTTAAACTCTATACTACCCCGCAACCAGTTGCTGCTGCGGTTTCTCACTACGGACCAGCCCTGCAAGAGGTGAAACCTCGCCCCTCCCAGTTGGCAGATGAAATTGATCCAGGGTATGCCCCTTTCATACGAGAGGGTTATGTGTCTTTGCAAGGAAGTGAAAAAAAATTCCTTGTTAAGATACTGAGAGACACAGGTGCTATCGATTCATACATAACTGAGGGTGTTCTTCCATTTTCCTCGGTAACGGACACTGGAAGTGGTGTATTGTTCAAGGGAATGGGGATGCAGTTGTTTTCTGCTCCAAAGCATCGGTTGGTGTTGTCCTGTGATTTACGGCAGGGTGAGGTTGCCATGGGAGTCCGGCCATCTTTGCCTGTTCCGGGAGTGGCAGTCATCCTCGGAAATGATTTGGCTGGCGGCAGAGTGTGGCCTGATGTGCCTCTTTCACCAGTGGTGTCCTCTAAGCCAGTGAGGGGCGAGCTTGCTGACCCTTCGAAGAAGCTGACAAAGGTAGTTCCAGCTTGTGCAGTAACACGAGCCCAGACCTATAAAGCACAAGATAAAAGTCATTTCTGAGAATATTGTCTTGGCGCTACCTGTTGTTCCATTGTCTGTCTCTCGTAGTGAATTGGCGAAGCAGCAGCAGAAGGATCCAACTTTGCAGGAGCTCTTGTCCCAGGTTCGCCCCGTTGAGGAAATCATCAGTGCAGCCCATGGGTATTTCTTACTAGAGGGGGTATTGGTAAGGAAATGGTCGCCTCACGGTGAGGGTTTTGTTGGGGAAGCAATATTTCAATTTGTCATACCAGACAAGCTGAGAGAAGGGGTATTGAAAACAGCTCATGATGATGTTGCGGGTCACTTGGGAGTGCAGAAGACGTACAACAGAGTGCTGCGGTATTTCTACTGGCCCAGGTTGAAGAAGACTGTTTCTGTCTTTATTAAGACTTGTCAATTAACGGGTAAACCTAACCAAACTATTAAACCTGTGCCTCTGTCTCCTATTCCGGCAGTGTCCTCCCCTTTTGATCGTCTGCTGATTGACTGTGTTGGCCCATTGCCCAAGTCTAAGGCTGGAAGTTCATATCTGCTGACGGTGATGTGTCAGTCCACACGTGATCCTGCGGTTTATCCATTGAGGAACATTACAGCTAAGTCTGTGGTGAAAAAACTGAGTCAGTTTATTTCCATCTTTGGTATCCTGAAAGTTATTCAGAGTGACAAAGGTACTAACTTCACTTCACATGTATTTAAGCAGATTATGAGACAACTTCATGTGAAACATGTAACCTTGAGCGCTTGCCATCCACAGAGCCAGGGGGCACTTGAGAGGTTTCACCAAACACTGAAGTCCTTGTTACGTTCATACTGCAATGAGTTGAATCATGACTGGGAAGAAGGTTTGCCTTGGTTGTTGTTGGCGGCAAGGGAGGTCGTACAGTCTAGCACTGGTTTCAGCCCCAACGACCTGGTTTTTGGTCACCATGTTAGGGGCCCGCTAGCAGTACTAAAAGAGGATTGGGAGATTCCTGATCCACCAGCCAACCTGCGGGAGTATGTAAATGGTTTCAAACGGCGTCTCTTTGAAGCGGTTAGGCAGACCCAGGTGAAGTTGGAGAAAAGTCAATAGACAATGAAGACCTTGTATGACTGAGAACTGCACTTTTAGCCCTGGGGATACAGTGCTGGCCTTGTTGCCTTTAGTTGCTTCCCCTTTTCAGGCAACATTTGCGGGACCCTACTCTGTGGTGTGTCAGATGTCAGATCAGAATTATGTCATCTCCACACCAGATAGGAAGAGGTCCACCCAGTTGTGCCACATAAACCTGTTAAAGCCCTATTTCTCTCGTGTTGTTTCAGGAAGCGAAGCAGAAGTTAATCCGGCAGCTGTGGCAGTTCCTTTAAACGTGGCAGGGTCTCTATCCTTGGTGGAAACCGAGGTTGCTGAACTTGACTGTAGAACACAAGGTCGGTTGAATAATTCAGAGTCCCTGTGTAAACTGGACACGTTCTTGGAACATTTGCCACGGTCTAGACACGATGATATGTGCTCTCTTATCAGCTCATATCCTACCCTATTTTCAGATGTTCCTTCACGGACACATCTGGTGGAACATGACATTGACGTGGGAGAGGTTACGCCCATATAACAGCGGTTTTACAGAAACTCCCCTGAAAAACGTGAGCAGTTAGAGTCAGAGGTTGCATACATGCTAGATAATGGCATTGCAGAACCCTCACATTCTAGCTAGGCCTCACCATGTTTGTCAGTGGCTAAACCTGACAGAACTTTTAGACCCTGTACTTATTTTCGCAAGGTAAATGCTGTAACCAAGCCAGATAGTTTTCCCCTACCTCGGATGGAGGATTGTGTGGATCAAGTTGGTGCAGCTAAGTTTGTAAGCAAGTTTGATCTTCTTAAAGGTTACTGGCAAGTACCACTGACCCCACGGGGCAGGGAAATTGCATCCTTTATAACGCCTACATGGTTATACTCTTACACGGTCATGCCATTTGGTCTTAGAAATGCACCGGCTACATTCCAGCGCTTGATGAACCATGTGGTTTCTGGGTTACAAGGGTGTGCCGTGTATTTAGATGATTTGGTGGTGTACAGTGATCCATGGTCAGGGCACCTACAGCGCATCCAGGCCCTGTTTGATCGCCTGGTCTGGGCAAATCTCACTGAACTTGGTCTAGTGTGAGTTTGCTAAGGCCACAGTGACATATCTGGGTAAGGTCGTTGGTCAGGGTACTGTGCGTCCAGTAAGGGCAAAAGTGGAAGCCGTTGAGAGATTTCCTCCGCCTACCACCAGGAAGGAGTTGGCTCGTTTTCTTGGCATGGTAGGTTATTACCGTTGTTTTTGTGAAAACTTCTCCTCCGTTGTTGCTCCCTTGACTGACCTGATAAGTCCAAGGATGAAGTTTAACTGGTCAGTTCAGTGTCAGAAGACTTTCAAGGACGTTAAGGATCTTCTAATTGGTGCTCCAGTGCTGCGAGCCCCGCGTCTTGAGGAACCTTTTCATCTTAAAGTGGATGCATGTAATACGGGTGCCGATGCCGTGTTATTACAGCAAGATGCCTCTGGTATGGAGCTCCCGGTCAGTTACTTCTCACGCAAGTTTAACTCCTACCAGTTGAACTACTCGATTGTAGAGAAGGAGGCACTGGCATTGATCTGGACATTGCAGCACTTCGAAGTGTATATAGGGAGTGGTTATAGGCCAATAGTGATATGGGGGGTGGTGGTGTGTGACAACCCTGTGGTTGTCCACCAGGTGGTGCTGCTGTAACGTGTGTTTGTTGTAATCAGCAGTGATGGGACCCACCTGTGGCACTTGATTCCAGGATATAAGAGGGCTGCAGAACAGGCTCTCGCTCTCGCTCAGCTGCCCTGCTCGGTGCAGCAGGACACCGCTCCTCTGTTCTGTTTTATTGTTGGTTGTAACCACTGTGTTGGATAAAATAAATGATTGTTTTGGGCAACTCCGGTGTGGAATTGTTATCCTTATGTTGCAAGCAGAGCCACCTTGTAACAATCAAAACAAAATATTACTACTGTGGTGACCACCTTTAATACACTGGGACATAATTCACACACGGAACTTTGGGGTAGGGGTGTGGTTTCCACACGGACATATATGTGTTGTTGTCTATGTATGTTGTGTGCCCTCCTGATTCTTTCTCTTGTTGTCCCGGGCTGCGACCCGACAACACCTCCTTATTAAAGTACCCTTCTGCACCTTCGATGCACCGCCTCCGACTCCCATATCTCCTGGCACTATATTGGTGACCCCGACACGTCTGGGGAAGTTTCCGAGACGAAGCCGAACACGGCAAAAGGAACTCCGGTTCCTTTCTCGAAATGCCGGGGATTTTTTGGAGACGTCCGTGGCTGCCACCGGCACGCGGACTGAGGCTCGGTGCGTGCTCCGCAGAAGGCTGGAGACGTTGCTCGCCGTTCCCGCATCGGGGGGACGATGCACGACCTGCTGGGTCGACCAGCAACCCCACGGCTACCTCATGGGGCTGTTTCTCCGGGGCGTGCGGCTGCACGTCCCAGCGGCGCTAGCTAACCACGACTAGCAGCTGTCCACGTGGGGCTAACGACGGCTAGCAGCTATCGATGGCTGCCAGCTAACGGCCTCAGCTAACGGCTAGCTGCTAACGGCTAGCTGCTAACGGCTATCGAGCTTTTCCTGGTGCCTGAGAGGAGGTTTGACCATGTCTGGTTGGCCTCGTGTGAATCCTCTCGCTTTTTCGCCCACCTGTTTTTGACCGTGGACAGTACGGCCCTTTTTGAGCATTTTCTGGTGCCTGAGAGGAGGTTCGACCATGTCTGGTCGTCCTCGTGTGGACACTCTCACCTGTTTCACCACCTCGACGGCGGCTTCAGACGCCACTCACGCTCATCGACGCCTGGGTGGTGCACTCCTGGACCCCGTCTCGCCTCGGCGGTTTCGGACGTCCCCATGCCTTCACCGGCCCGTGGGTGGCGCGCTCCGGGACCCTGCCTGGCCTCTTCCCTCGCCTCGACGGTTTCGGACGTCCCCATGCCTTCACCGGCCCGTGGGTGGCGCGCTCCGGGACCTGTCTGGCCTCTTCCTTCGCCTCGGCGGTTTCGGACGTCCCCATGTCTTCATCGGCCCGTGGGTGGCGCGCTTCGGGACCCTGCCTGGCCTCTCCTCTTACCGCGGCTCACGGTTCATCTCGACGGCGGCTCCGGACGGCGCCCCGTCTGGCCTCTCCCCTGTCCACGGCTCCTTCCTCCCGGGGATGCTGCTCCTGCCCCCCGGGGACCCTGCTCCTGCCCCCCGGGGACCCGGCTCTTTCCTCCCGGGGATGCTGCTCCTGCCCCCCGGGGACCCGGCTCTTTCCCCCCCGAGGACTTTGTGCCCGCTGCCGTTGTGCCCTCGCCTGCGGCCGGGCAGCGCTCCTCCCTGCTGGGGACCACCGGGATGTTCGCGCCGTCCCCGCCTCGCAGCACTGCGGCCCCCTTACGACGCCTACTGCGGCCCCGTTCCGGCCCGTCTTCCACCCCCGGTGAGGATGCCCTCGCCCTCGTTAGGGCCCCTACCCTCCCCTGCGGCCCCCTTCCGACGGCCCGTTCCATGGCCCGGCCCCACCCTCCTCGGACCCTGTGGTGCTTCCTCCCGGACGCGAGGATTTTTTTTTTTTTGCCCTGTTTGAATTCTGGGGGGGCTTGTGTGGTGACCACCTTTAATACACTGGGACATAATTCACACATGGAACTTTGGGGTAGGGGTGTGGTTTCCACACGGACATATATGTGTTGTTGTCTATGTATGTTGTGTGCCCTCCTGATTCTTTCTCTTGTTGTCCCGGGCTGCGACCCGACAACACCTCCTTATTAAAGTACCCTTCTGCACCTTCGATGCACCGCCTCCGACTCCCATATCTCCTGGCACTATACTACTAACTTTATTGTGAAATTCAAACTGAACGGTAAAATAATAATTTCCGGTCTATTCTGAGCCCGAGCTCTGTAGATAAATAAAAATAAAGAACTACGACAGATGTGTAATATATTTAATGCAGCCGAACCATTTATTACAATGCATTCATGTGATGACTTTCAAAGAGTAAAGCAAGCACTGCTGAATAAAGTATAATTTTATCTTTTACGAAACGTTTTTTTTCATATGGAATGCAGTTGGAGGTCAACCAATCACAGAGCTTGAGAACTAATCACGGGGTTTGTCAAACAAAGCACATGGTGTAGTCCTAAACGATAGCTGGGAATTCTGGGTAGTGTAGTGTCTTCTGCCATCTTTTACTCCGAAAAAATATTTGTTTCTCCGAATCAAAGGGGAAAAATACAAAAGCAATGCACACAATTTAAACCAATCAATGTTGTGTAATTAACAAGGATAATCTGGTGTTTTTTTAGTCGATGAGTAGTGCAGATATCACTGTAAAATCAATCGACAGTAAGGGAATACTTACTTCCGGGTGTACAATTCTCCGTTATCCAATGAGAATGGACGCTCACATTGCCTTTAAGGGCAGCCGACACAAACGAATGTCGTGCTTCCATGAGCGTTTGTTTGTTCGTTGCCTCAGGGCAACACTGTGCCACTTGGACCACTTTTCTCCAGGCAATATCATGCAAGTGTGCAAATGTGCTCAGCTGTAAAATGATAAACCTAGTCAATATTTTTACTTTACCATCTACTGATATTTATAGGAAATGGACACCAAAACATGTTATGGGCAGAAGGGACACGATCAGGCTGTTAGGGCTATTCCGTCTGACAGTGAGGACAGTGAAGGTAGAGATAGGGTTAGGCACACATACACACACACATACATACACACACACACAAACACACACATAGACTCACATGTTATAATTGATATAATATCAGGGACCCCTAAGCTCCTAAAACACATGGTGAAACATTTTTTTCCTCCCAAAATAAAAAGTCATGCCATAGAGGGTTAAGGTTATACTAACAATTTAAGTCATGTTTAATGATCTTGAACATCACTAAAACATAGCTATTAAGAAAGCAATTTCATAAATGGCTAGATCTTGATAAATAACAATTATTTGTATTTTGTGTTGAGATATTCAGGAGTTAAATTATTTAAAATTCACAGTCCCGAATGTGGGTTTGTGGTGAATGTGGGGATCTACAGGACACACATTTTCAGAGTAAAGGCTTTCACATTACTATCATTATATTTTTATTTAAAAGTAGGCTACATTTTACACAAACGGAACACAAAAGCAAGACCAACCATCATACATTGAATTCCTTGACTAACAAGAGAAAGATTCATTCATTTAAATAAATATTTAACAACAAATGGGCCGGTTCTAAAGGGTTCTTCAGTTAAGCCCTATGAGAGGGGATACAGCTGTGCACATGTCATCATTAACAGACGTCGTTTAAAAGTGACGTTTAAGTGAACGAGGACATCCCAATTAATACCTGAGGACTCCTCTGTCCTCGCGTCACCTCCTCGTGTCTCTCGCTCGCATCTTACGGAGGCGGAGCTAAGATGCAAGGAAGGGAAGCGAGTGAGGGAAAGGAGGAGTCGAGGAGGGGTATTGGGATGAGGCTAATTACACAGGAGGGAAAACTGACAGGAAGCAAATGCAGACATGAGACAGGGGGTGAACACCTTTCAAAGTAAAACGGGAAAACAAAGACAGATCTTGACAATACAAAATAAAACACAGACCGATCGTGACACAATCGATTTTATTTACTACAGTTAAGTTTAAAAAGAAAAATCTGAGCTGAAAGAAAATGCTCTGTTTAAGTTGAACTCATACAGTTAAGCTCACACACACTATTTTATGAACATATAGGTTCACCTATATGTTCATATGTTCAGGTTCACTGAATTAAAAAGGAACAAATGAACCAAAGAAAGAGAAAACCATAGAGCAGATTCAGGCAGTAGGCGTATAGATTCACACTTAAAGTATTAGCCTACAGAACACACTGAAAAAACAGAACCGTTGACTTTAATTAACTTAAAACAGTTGTGTGAAATGTGTACCTTTTTTGGTATCCTGATTACGTAATTGGTTACTCCGCAAGCCAGCGGATGACTCAGCATCTCATGATGCTCTAGTGTGGTTTTAAAATGGAGACACTGAGGCTTATTGTGTTATCTAATAACCCAAAGACATCTGGGAGGGAGTCAATGATCTGGTTTCCTTATCCCTGCAACTTTAGGTGTTCATAACAGACACATAGCACAAATTCACTTTATTTGATTAAATGTTCCCTCTTGTAAATGAGGGAACATTAAGTGAAATGAATAAGAATGAATAATGTCACGGAAACAGACAACTCTATTCTCTTAGTCAACAGGTCCCTCTTACTTTAGGATTTCAATCAAGAATCACCCAAAAAGTGCTTCTAAACATTGCATAAAGCTTGCATAAAATCATAAAATGTTTTCCCCCTTTCAGATGTAGAAGAGAAATTCCAGTAACAGAAGGATCCAGCAGAAAGATTGTAAGGTATGACGCATTTCTTTATTATTTTATTGATTTAGTCCAATTAGACATATAACAGGGGCTAGAAAGCAAGATCACATTTTGGAGATTTAAGCAGCAAGGACTTAGTGGCACACGGTCAACAATTTAATCACACTATTGTCTGCAGGGTCTAGTGAGAAGCATGGGTCGCTTCCATGTATTTTACTAAGCTCAATATAATCCATTCTTATCCCACAAAGTTAGGAAATTCATAAGATTATGCGACTTTGCTTCATAAACTTAATACGATGACAGCGAGCTAAAGAGCAGAAAATGGAACACTGTCACAGTAACCCTTTGATGTTCAAATTCAAGGAAGCTTCATTATTAAGTTAAATAGCACGGCTATTTGGAAAAAGGCTTTAAAGCAATATTACCTGACAATTACAGTTAGTTTTCACTTTGTTACACCAGCGTTCCCAAGGCTGGATTATCAACAGCTGGTTAAAGTTACTGCTATCATTTTCAAATGTGATTGATTTGATGTGCAGATAATGGAAGGAATGGTGACATGGATTTGATCCACTGTCAACAGTTAGGTTTCTCTTCTCAACCGAGTAGTAGCAACACAGACAGAGTCAATCAGATGGAAATGCTTCTGGTTCCCTCTCAGTTTACAGACATGATGGTCACATGCCTCTGACACTGAGGACTTTATTATTTTATAACATTTTATAAAGGACGTGCCCATCCTTATAGGCAGATTTTCCATGTCGATATTTTCTTGGGTGGATGTAGGTAAGTAATTGGACTTCAGTTTTGAGTGCTTGCATTGGGTTGATGTGTTTTACCAATCAGCATCTACTGTACACTATGTGCAATATTCAACAAAGACATAGTGAAACAGCATAACAAATGTCCTTTGTTGCAAGAGAAACGAACTTGGTAGACATTGGGATTGACATGTGTTGTGCAACATGTAAACAGAATAGATCTTTCTGTGTGACCCAGAATCTAATATTAGAAATTAACTTTTAAATTGTTTTTTTCCCCAAATTGTTCATTAGCCCCATTACTAAGAGGAGTCCAGATAAAACTAAAGCCTGGGGTACGAAGTCAGAGCACCTGCTGAGGATACAGGAACACGACTTTACAATGCGCCCAGGATTTGGGGGTAAGGCTCATCCTCCACGTTTTTCTGACGTTACAATAAACCCCCGCCCCCCTCATCTGATCCATACACTCCTCTCACTGTGGAACATTGGCTTGTAGAGATGACATAACAGAGCAGGATTATGTCTGAGCCATGCTGCTGTGGGCCACTGATTCATTACCAAGCAGCATATCTCCCGCTATTTAAATAAATATTCACACACGTGCATTTTCCCTTTAAGTTTAAAATCCCCCGTGGAGTTGTAGGAAAGCATTATGTTGTTTAACGGCAAACTTCAATGAGTCTTAAATACTGGCTCTAGTCTCACACTATATGTTTATTACACTAAATGTTAGGGTTTTGAATGGAAGTTCATACTGTCACTGCAATGTGCAGCACAGCTATAACTGTACAATTTACCACATATATATATATTCTTAGTTTCCATACCTCCTGTGTTTTATGAGCGACTTATCAAGTCTTAGCAAACGGCATAAAACATGTTTAACATGGTAGTATATAAAACCATGCTCGTACAACCTAGAAATGCAAAACCGCATCATTTATGAGAAAACATTTCATAACATTAACACAACATTTTTACAACCTCCGTATTTATTTATTTCTCCAAGTTATGTGTGTGTGTGCACTGAGGAGTCTCAAACAGGCGTTTGTTTAATCATTTTAAGATTAGCTTTAATCAATGTTTGAAAATGAATTCTTCATATGATAAATGAGAGGTAACATTTTATTTATGGTATTATTTCCACATATTTCTCTCCATTCTTCCTTCTGCCAACGGTGTCGCAGTTTCTCGTCTCTCCCGTTGTTGTGCTTAGTGCGTACGCATGGGTTAGAGTTTGCGTGGAGGACCGCACGTTTTCCCGTCAAGTTAATATTTTATAAATCGCAAACATTGCGTAGAAACTGCCGTACGCCATTTTTTGAGCGTATATCCCTTTATAAATGAGGCCCCTGCACTCTGAACAAGGACATTATTCACAGTAACAAAACCTCCAGTCTAATGACAAATTCATCAGCAGAATTTAAATGATTTTTTGATTTTCCATTCTACATTTTAGAACAACTGTTGGCCTGTTTAAAAAAGTAAACGATTTGAATCCCCAGCATGCACTACAACAACAATTAGGATTAGAGTACTCACTCCGCTGGCTCTGTGCCAGTGTTTGGGAAATCTGCACCCAGCTGCTCTGGATTTGGATAAAATCATTGTTTTAAGCACAAGGGTCAGCACCAATTAAGGAGTCACAACTTCCAAATAAACACAGATAATCCAGACAGGAACCTAGCTACGCCTGCACTCCCACTGTCACAGCTTGTTTCTGACACTCAGACACTGCTGTTATTAGTATAGGTCATTGCATCTTTGTAAACTGCCCTACATTATTTCTCCAGGTCCTGCCGTCTCTGTAGGCGTGGATGTTCAGGTTGAGAGTTTGGATGCTATTTCAGAGGTCGATATGGTATGTCTGGAACACATGTTTATTAAGAAAAAGCATGTTTGTTGTTAGTTTAGATTATATTGTAACAGACTTTGCCTTTTTGTTTAAGGACTTTACCATGACCTTGTATCTAAGGCACTACTGGAAAGATGCACGTCTGGCTTTCAAAAGCAACAACAACCTGAGCATGACGTTCGATGGCCGCCTGGTGAAGAAGATCTGGGTACCTGACATGTTCTTCGTCCACTCCAAGAGGTCCTTCACCCATGACACCACCACTGACAACGTCATGCTACGAGTTTACCCCGATGGAAAAGTCCTCTACAGCCTCCGGTAACTCCCCAAGGAAACATGTAAAGTCTCAAAGTGGCTGTTAGGTCAGGAACAGTTTAAAGGAATGCTCCAACATTCTGGGAAATTAAACTATAACTACTGAAACAATTCCTTGGTGAACACCTGCCACTGGCATTTAGTGAGTTTCTGTCAATCGGTTTTCTTTTTTTACATTTTCAAATTGGGCATTACATTTTTATTGGCGAAATTCAAAAAGACTTGACAAACAATGTTGTAGGCTGCAGTGTTGGGTGTAACGCGTTACAAAAGTAACAGAGTTACAGTAATGTATTTCTGTAACACAGTAATGTAACGCATTACTAATGAAATGTGAGTTATATATTACCCGTTACAATCCTCAGTAACGCACATTACAACACATTTCAACCCGAAATGAAATGGTGTTTTGTTTTTGAAGAATTCACCAACATCGTGAGACATTCCCACACCAGAGAAAAAATGTGCTGGTAGATTAGTAAAGCCTGGTTGATCATCCTGAAGGGTGTTCTTTTCCCCATAATGACCAGGTCGCTGCACATTATCCCGCTTATTACACTGCCAGATACTAAACAAACTAACGACTCGACTCCCAATATTAATTTAAATGATTTTATTGACATAATAATGATCGTATTTCTTCCGTTAAGAAACGGTGCACCAATGGATGGAACTGCAACAACAACAACTTTACAGCAGCACTGTCCAACTCTGTTCACAGTTTCTGATCCACTACAAGTCCTTAACACCCCTACACACGGCGGCGTGCGTTGACTCTTCAACGCTTCTGTCCATTCACTTTGAATGGGGTGACGTCACATTTCGCCGAACTGCATTGTGGGAGCAAAGCGTAGCTTCTCTCGCGTTGCTCGCTGCAAAAGTAGAGCAATGTTCTACTTTTGACGCTTCGACGGAGGCGTCAGCCAATCAAATCCTGTTTATGCAAATCTGCCAGTACAAGCGCTAGCCAATCAAACCGCGTGTATGCTGGGAGAGCCAGACCGCAGTTAATTTCCTCATATGCCAAAAAATGGAGGAGAAAATTATCGTGGCGGTAGGGAATCACCTGGTGCTTTATGATCAGTCCCTGTTCACCTACCGGGATACAAACCGGAGGAGCCAGGCATGGAGGGAGGTGGCAGAAACTGGTAGGTTTTCGCCTGTTTGGGGAGTTTATATCCAGTGTACTTCGTTTGAATGGACAGCTAGCAGGCATAGACAGTATTTAGCCAGCATGGAATGTTGCGTAAAATAGCACCATAGACATTAATGTCATAAATGTTCATCATATAAAGTGTGACATGTAAAACCTTTTATGCAATTGACAGGAGAGATTCATGTGATTGGTTGTTGGTCGCATTGCTCGCGTAAACTCCCCAAGCTCAAGACACGCCCACCGCTAAGCGTCAACGCACGCCGCCGTGTGTAGGGGCTGTAGTGTTTACTTCTTGTCTGTAGTCCATACCTTGTTCCTGTTAGTGTTTCATTTAATTTAATTTCAAACCTTTATTTAACCAGATTGGTCCCATTGAGATCATAGATCTCTTTTTCAAGGGAGACCTGCAGCAAATAGGTTCCACATGAAACAATAAAGGACATCATACATTATATTTACAGGTTACATTTACATAGTTATTAACATTTACAAGTGCCCATAGTATCAACGAGCATTTCATTTAGCCTAGCTTTAAAAACATGCAGAGGAATGAGATTGCTCAGTTTCAATTCTTGCTGAAGATTGTTCCAAGCAAGTGGAGCTGCGCACATAAAAGCTGTCTTACCTAAGCTGCTGTTTACTTCCTGTGTGTAGTCCATACCTTGTTCCTGTTAGTGTTTACTTCCTGTCTGTAGTCCATACTGTGTTCCTGTTAGTGTTTACTTCCTGTCTGTAGTCCATACCGTGTTCCTGTTAGTGTTTACTTCCTGTCTGTAGTCCATACCTTGTTCCTGTTAGTGTTTACTTCATGTCTGTAGTCTATACCGTGTTCCTGTTAGTGTTTACTTCCTGTCTGTAGTCCATACAGTGGCGGCGCCAGAGATTTTCTCTAGGGGGTGCTGTGGGGTAGCTTGACGTTTCATAGAGGGTGCTCAAACATTTAGGGTTTCCCATTAATGCACCAGAGCTACAGTTGAATTTTCTACTGCAACACTCCCCACACTGTTACAATGAAGGCTCTATAATCAGCTCACGGCATATAGGCAGGGGTAAAGTGCTATTTTAAGTGGGGAGCGGACCTCACCTCTTCTAGGAGAGTCCTCACTTCCTCTAGGGGGGTCCGGGGGGATGCTCCCCCGGGAAGATTTTTTTTTAAATATTGAAGTTAAAAGTTTGAGAGCAACATTAAGAGATCTATGGATACATTTCTCAACACCCATATGAAACAGAACTGTCAACAGATTTTCTATTTCTTTATAGATATTTTACAAATCACTCAAAACAAACCGTTTGAGACCCACTGACATAACTAGACTAAAGTTAACTATCTAAACACTGAGAGAGCCCTTTACTTCACCTGAGCTGAGGTTACCTGAGACTCTCCGTCTGACAGGAGAGAGTTCTCCCTCCACCTTGTTGTTGAAAAAGCTCCTTATATCCGTTAGCTTGGTTAGCTAGCACCAGATGCTAACCACAACGATCTCCGGTAGATACCCACCTGTGTGCGAGGCGAGCTCTCTCACTCGCTCGCGCACGCACGCACACAAAATGGCTCGTGCCACACACACACACAGAGCAGGGCTTGAATGAAACACAGAGACCCAGAAGTAAGATACTTGTACTCACGAGGCCTATTATGTGCAGAATCCCTCTCGCTTTCAGGTGATTTTGATTGAGTGTCCACACGTGGACGTTTAAGGACTAAAAAACGATCAATTTTTCACTTTGCTGTTAGCAAATAATTTGGCGCTCTAGCTAACAGGAAGTCACTCAAGTGTCACAAAGTAATTTAGCCTATGAGTAGGTCAAAAATCGAATGGGTGCTGGCCATTGGCCTAATCATATCACCTGTGTTGGCTTTATGTTTTTCGTCAACAATGTGTTTGTCTCACATTTGCATTGATGTAATCAATAATATTTCTAATTTATTAAAAATAATAATAATAATTTTCGAAAAAAAAAAAAAAAAACACATATTTCTTGGGGGTGCTTAGGGGGTGCTTTGGCAATCCTGGGGGGTGCTTCAGCTCCCCTCTGGCGCCGCCCTTGAGTCCATACCGTGTTCCTGTTAGTGTTTACTTCCTGTCTGTGGTCCATACCGTGTTCCTGTTAGTGTTTACTTCCTGTCTGTAGTCCATACCGTGTTCCTGTTAGTGTTTACTTCCTGTCTGTAGTCCATACCGTGTTCCTGTTAGTGTTTACTTCCTGTCTGTAGTCCATACCGTGTTCCTGTTAGTGTTTACTTCCTGTCTGTGGTCCATACCGTGTTCCTGTTAGTGTTTACTTCCTGTCTGTAGTCCATACCGTGTTCCTGTTAGTGTTTACTTCCTGTCTGTGGTCCATACCGTGTTCCTGTTAGTGTTTACTTCCTGTCTGTAGTCCATACCAGTGTTCCTGTTAGTGTTTACTTCCTGTCTGTGGTC
This sequence comes from Harpagifer antarcticus, assembly GCA_902827135.1. NCBI lineage: Eukaryota > Metazoa > Chordata > Actinopteri > Perciformes > Harpagiferidae > Harpagifer > Harpagifer antarcticus. The sequence continues at coordinate 211,143 of CADEHL010001101.1, forward strand.
CATACCGTGTTCCTGTTAGTGTTTACTTCCTGTCTGTAGTCCATACCGTGTTCCTGTTAGTGTTTACTTCCTGTCTGTGGTCCATACCGTGTTCCTGTTAGTGTTTACTTCCTGTCTGTAGTCCATACCGTGTTCCTGTTAGTGTTTACTTCCTGTCTGTGGTCCATACCGTGTTCCTGTTAGTGTTTACTTCCTGTCTGTAGTCCATACCATGTTCCTGTTAGTGTTTACTTCCTGTCTGTGGTCCATACCGTGTTCCTGTTAGTGTTTACTTCCTGTCTGTAGTCCATACCGTGTTCCTGTTAGTGTTTACTTCCTGTCTGTAGTCCATACCGTGTTCCTGTTAGTGTTTACCTCCTGTCTGTGGTCCATACCGTGTTCCTGTTATTGTTTACTTCCTCTCTGCCTTCTTCTGTTCATTTATCTGTAATAAAAGTTGTTAGTAGCCTTAATGGCACAGTTGTTATGCTATACCACATTGCCCTTCACTGGATGTATAATGAGCTGCACTAAACTACATTTTAGCATTTAAAATACCTAGCAATTCTTTTGCGGTTATTTTGGTGAAAGTAACTCAAAAGTAATATAAAAGTAGTGTAACTCATTACATTTCAGAGACAGTAATATTGTAATGTAACTTATTATTTAAAAACAGTAATAAGTCATATTTTGTATTACATTTTGGAAGTAACTTGCCCAACACTGGTAGGCTGAGGTAGAAAAGTTAGTGTTTTGTAAAAACTAAATGTAACAATGTCACATGTGGGGACCGAGGTTGGTTGGTGGTGGCTGTGAAAAACAGGTGTTCCAGGGGGAGGAGAGGTCTGGCCGGTCATGGGAGTGTGGCTGGCCCTGGGTTCCTCACGAGAGAAAGTGTGAGGAGGCAAGAGCAGGCCAACTGGCAAACGTGATGGCAAAAGGCTAGAGACGCACGCAACAAACTGTTCACGGCAACAATCCGGCAAGGAATGAGTGCAGGCAGCAGGCTTTCATCGTGTGGTGAACAGGTGGCAGGTGTGGTTGAGAGAGAGAGAGAGAGAGAGAGAGAGAGAGAGAGAGAGAGAGAGAGAGAGAGAGAGCGAGAGAGAGAGAGAGAGAGAGAGAGAGAGAGAGAGAGAGAGAGAGAGAGAGAGGAGAGAGAGAGAGAGAGAGAGAGAGAAAGAAACACAAACACGAACACAGGGGTTTCGAGGATGGGCATTGCCAAGCCATGGAAACAGGCTTTGTGCATAAATCATGACGAATAGGAAGCATATCAGCCTGAGGTTGGACAGGAGCTCTTTTAATTCATTCATTGAATTATTGCTGTCATCTCACCTTTTGTATGTAATTGCTGTATCCCCCGGTTCCTCTGGGGGATTATTAATAGTTGATCTTAATCTCATGAGGAAATGGCACCTGAGAATCTTCTCCACCAGATGTTTACCTTAAAGCCCTGAAAGACAATTCACATTAGAGTTATTTTGCCCTTTTTCTGGGAACTTTATGCAACATTTTCTCTTTTTGATTGGGCTAGAGAGTGCCTTAGGCTGAGACAGACAGGATGACGTGGGCTCGGCGTACTTTGCAGTGCACACCACATATGGGCTGCAGCCCTAATCACTGAGCTATCCGGAATATATACGCTGCATTTATAATAAAACCTGACTGCATTGTCATCACATTGAGGTGGCCAGGTTTGGGGCAATGGTCCCTTTTAAAGAGGCCCTTCAAAGCCTGTGCCTACCGACTGCATCTGGTGCTGTGCAGTGGATATCCTGTGTATACATATACGCACATTATGAGGCATACATAAAAAGGTACAACAGTCAATATATAAAACATTAGAGGGGTAGTGCTAAACAAAGAAACTAATGCTGTTTTGGGAGAAATGTTAATCCTTGTCCAATACTTGTATTGTGCAACCCTTTTATTATGATGTTATTGTAGCTCTTTTTAGGGCTCTGTATATCGGTGCGCAGTGACAGCTCAGTGTGGCTGACTCTTCCATCTCTCCCTGCATAACCTCAAACTAGTCTTCTGTTCCAAATGCAGAAACTAAGTGTTTACTTGTTTACACATTAATAATGAACGATAGCGGGCAGTGTCAAAGTCACTGATACATCCGGCAACTGTACTACTTTTGAAGTGGAGCAGGTTATGATGTGAGTGGGTGGTCAGGAGTGTAATTGCCACGGCTGTCCTGCAGAACACAGTGGCACCAGCTGCCACAGGATGTATATTTAAGGGGATAACGTTCTGCCAATTACGACTGCTAATACTTCCGAGCAGGACCTCGTCATTTTGGTGAGCGATAGGAGGCTCAGAACCCAGAGAGTCGATTTTGTAATCCACATTACAGAGCCTGGCGGAGCGCTGGCCATCTGCCTCCTGCTGTGACCGCTCAAGCATAGGGCTGATGGACACAACATATTAATATGATGACATCATCAACAAATCTGCATTCACCAACATTCACTGTAATCTGAAATATCTGAATATGTGATTCATAGCAGGCGAATATTACAGTAATCATTTGCTACCTGGTGCACTGAAAAAACTGAAACCTTGACTTTAATAAATGTTTTGTAAATGTAAGTAAAGTCAACAATTCAGTTTTCAGTGTGAATTTTTACTGTATGAGGGAAACCCAATCAGAATGGTTTATTATCCTTGGAGGGTTAGATTTCATAACAGGTGCTCTATTGAGTTAAATAAATAAAATAAAAAGGAACATAACCATAGAGACTTTAAAAATGTTCACATTGTACTGTAATAAAATAATAATAAATACGTGGAAATATTTCAACAACATGATTATAGTGTACACATAACATGTTTTCTTCAGTACAATGTCCACATGTTGACTGTTGCTGTGCTCTATGGTTAGCCATAAGCATGCTCCTCACATGGCCGGGGGTAATCTGGGTGGGATGGGTGCTGGTTGGCAGATTGTGAGTGAGGATGTCAGAGCTCGCTGCAGACCGTGGAGCCTCCTCTCATCCTATGAGCTGGATTAAGTCATTTTCATTTATCATCTGTGCCGTAAAACCAAATCTCTGCTGAAACCTCTGACCCACTCTGTGGCTCTATGAATACGGAGGGGTAATTCTCTGCAGGTTACACTGCATCAGGGACCTGTCATATGAAGCAATGATGTAACCATTAGTAACATCATTCATCCCTCATGATTGGTGATAGTAATGTGTCAATTTCCCTAATGAGCCCTTCTCTGCCTTACCTTGCCCATGGGCCATTTCACTTCCCATGATGCAGTATGACTGCACAGATTCCAACAGCAGCATGACGTGATGACTGATGATAAACAGCTTCAGTGTCATGAACATTATACGAGATCTTAAAGGTCTTTTAATTGCTGAGTCTGCTTAATTCCAACACAAGAGGAGCTATCGTTTGGATTTGAATTATTCCTGTTCTGCTTCTTAAGGTTCTTAACGGATTTTAATCGAAACAAATGTAGGAGTCAACAATTATTTAGAATAACCTATACATGAAAACCTATACAGAATATAAACAATTCAATTCACTTTATTCACTGAAAAAACGGAAACGTTGACTTTAATTAAATGCATTATGTCAACAATGGTCCTTTATATTAAGTTTAATAGGTTCAAATTAATATTATTGCTTTCAACTAACCTCATACATTTATGTGAAATGTTTTGACATAATACATTTAATTAAATTTGACGTTCCAGTTTTTTCATACAGTTTGACAATAATGAGTCAATATGGTCTGTTCATTTTGTTGGTTTGAGATGTTAACGTCTTCCGCAGTCTCCTGCACTTTACCTGTTACACTAACATCTGTCAATAGACACAGACTGGGCCTAACATACACCAAGCCATACATACAGCTAGCTGCACGATTGTGTCACTGTTGATACAAATACAAATATAATCATTTAATTCAAACCATTTTCCAGACCTGGCTTTGCAAGCAACAGACTGCTCTGCTCTAACGGAGTCTCCCTCACAGTCCTGGGGATGTGAATAAAGCGCCGCATAAAGAGAGACACATGGGGCATGCAGCCCGACACAAAAAAATGTGTCACTTTTTGGAGCGGAACTTCAAATCCTCTTTCAAACCAGAAAACAATCCTCTTTCTGCTTGTTTGAAAAGTCTTTACTTTTGGCTTAAGCCCTCCGTTCTGTCCCTGGTTTACAGAGTGAGTGAAGAGGGGACATTCCACAATCAGTCATCTTAAGGACATCCATAGCTGTCCACTGATTTGCTTACTCTGCACGCACATTTGTTTGCAATAATGTTCAAGCTTTGGTTGGTATACACGTGTGTGTTGGATGCTGCTTCAGTACACTTAAAAAACAAATGTTACTGGGCTTTACAGAACATTTCAAATAAACATTTGAAAGCAAGAACATTAGGAATCTACCACTGACCGTCTTTGCAACTATTTAGCCACAACTCAGCACATTGACCACATAGTGTAGCTATAAACGACGTGTTGATGTAGTCTTCTCTAATCTGTCCAACACTAATTCACCTCATCTTTATGAGTCTACACATAAAGTGGAAAGGCGAACAGAAATGCAAAGATAACTAGTTTCTGAGTTTAGTCCCTGTTGTCATGATCATGGGTCCTCCAGCACCAAAAGGCCCCAAAGCACACATCCAAAAGCACAGAGAAAGGAACAGGGACTAAAAGAGACTGGCGAGCCATCAGTCCCTAACATTTTTGGAAAAAACATAAGAAGCAAGAAGCTAAAGGGGTTTAGGGTTTGGAGGCCTTCCTTCACATAAGGATGTGCAAGTATAAGTATATACTCTCATATTCATTTTTATTTTTTTATTGTACAGGTCATACACAAATATAGTTACAGAGAAGTTGTTATTCTTAATGATATAAATATGACTTTATTCACACCCCAAACTTGTGTGTCATATCCTTACAGCTTGGTTTTGTCTTGCAGGGTGACAGTCACATCCATGTGCAGCATGGACCTGAGTCGCTTCCCTCTGGACACGCAGACATGCTCTTTGGAGATCGAAAGCTGTAAGTGCCGGCTGTGATCAGCTCCATGTGGCCTTCCCTCTCCTCTGCAGTCACCCCTCACATCCTTCCTGTGACTGCTGTAAAGTCTTGTCATAGCTGCAGAAGCAGTGAGATATTTCTCCTGGTCATGTTTTAGATCAATGAAATGTTAAATTACTAGAGACTGTGGAGCATGCACTGAAAAAACTGAACCGTTGACTTTAATTAAATGTATTATGTCAACAGATTTCACATAACTGCATTAGGTTAGATAAAGAGAAACGCTTTTTCAGTGTGTTCTCACTGCATGTCACCGTCACCCTGGTGTTATTTCATATAAGCTACTATAAAATGCTCTTTGTCTCCCCAGATGCGTACACAGATGATGACCTGATGCTGTACTGGAAGAAAGGGAACAGGTCATTAAACACAGACGAAAAAATATCTCTCTCCCAGTTCCTGATCCAAGAGTTCCACACCACCACCAAGCTGGCCTTCTACAGCAGCACAGGTGCCCAACAAAGTCCAGGGCCGTCTTTTCATTTAGGCTTGAAGTAGCGCTGTGTGCCTTCTAACTTCTTCTCTCCTCCAGGCTGGTACAATCGTCTGTACATCAACTTCACCCTGCGCCGCCATGTCTTCTTCTTCCTGCTGCAGACCTACTTCCCTGCCACTCTGATGGTCATGCTGTCCTGGGTGTCCTTCTGGATCGACCGCAGGGCCGTCCCTGCCAGGGTGCCACTAGGTGAGAGTGCTGGGCTACTAGTTAGTGTGGAGGGAGTTCCACAATAAATCCCCTTTTGGTAAGAAATGAACAAAGATAAATGTTTAAGACAAAGTTGTTTTATTTAATGGAGTCAAAAGTCAAAGCGTTCAACAGAATCAATATTTTCCAGCTGGAAAGGCAGATGTTTGCAGCAGCTCGTGTTACAACATCTGACACCAGTTATAAAACAAAAGACAAGAAACGTATACAGGAAGGGGACGGATACAGCCAATCAAAGCAATATGACATACATTACAGTCTATTGAATGGTAGACAGAGGGGCAGAGACATCACGCATGGTAACTAATTACACATCCACATGATTATTGCCTGACAATGGTCAAGGCGACACTCTGTTGAAAGCTAACAGAAATAGAACGTGTATTTAAAGATATGAAGAAGCCTCGGAGGCTCAGCCAGGGCAAAATATTACTGAATGACACTAAAATGATACATTTCCACAATAGTCTGTGTTGTTGTTAGAACTTGTGATCCTGTTATAGGTATAACCACGGTGCTCACCATGTCCACCATCATCACTGGAGTCAACGCCTCCATGCCCAGGGTGTCCTACATAAAAGCTGTGGACATTTACCTCTGGGTCAGTTTCGTCTTTGTCTTCCTGTCGGTGATCGAGTACGCTGCTGTCAACTACCTGTCCACTCTACAAGAACGCAAAGAGAGGGCACTCCGAGAGAGGGTTAGTACCAGTCACTCATCTCCATGCTGATAGATGCCTACAGGTGCTTTGACTGATGACATTGTTTTAGAGCACCACATGTTTAACCAGGCTAGTGGCGCGGTTCTAATGATGGATTGGTTGGTTGGAAAAACTGAAATGTTGTCTTGAATGAAGTGTATTATGTCAACAGATTTCATATAACTGCATTAGGTTTGTTGAAAGCAATAATATATTGTTAAATAAAAAGTATTAGGTTCAACTTGATTTCAACTAACCTATTACAGTTATGCAGAGGTGGGAAGTAACGAAGTAGAAATACTTTTTTACTGTACTTAAGTAGATTTTTCAGGTATCTGTACTTTACGGCCCATGTCATGCTTTTCCAGTTATTACCCGTCCCTTTGTGTTATGTAGCTTTTTCTGCTTGTAAACGGTCTGCAGAGTCAAAAACCCTCAAAGTACACCCTGTAGGGAGTAAAACTCTAACACAGAAAAGACCGGCTTAACGTCATACGGTACCCGGAACCAAATGGACCAATCCGTGGAGCCGTTACGTTACGTCCGCGGAGCCGTTACGTTAAGCCCACACACTCAGTGCAAGCAGCTCTGCTGATTTCTCCTCCCTGGCTGCAGGCTGATAACAGACAGTCTCTTCAGACCCATTCTCTCTGCAGACCCATTCTCTCTTCAGACCCATTCTCTCTGCAGACCCATTCTCTGTGCAGACCCATTCTCTGTGCAGACCCATTCTCACTGCAGACCCATTCTCTCTGCAGACCCATTCTCTCTGCAGACCCATTCTCACTGCAGACCCATTCTCTCTGCAGACCCATTCTCTCTGCAGACCCATTCTCTCTGCAGACCCATTCTCTGTGCAGACCCATTCTCTCTGCAGACCCATTCTCTCTGCAGACCCATTCTCACTGCAGACCCATTCTCACAGCGTTTATCAACCTTTGTCTTACTCAATATCAAGCCACACTTATTGATTTTACTTCGGCTGTGACTTTGTGTGTGCTCAGGATGAGTTTGGCTGTGTTTCGCTGTGTATTGCTAAACAAGGAAACCACACCTCCACGGAGCTCAGCGCGATTCACAACGTCCAGACCAATCAGAGCACACTGTGCTCACAGGGAGGGGGGGGGGGCTGGAGCTATTGGAGCTCCAACGAGCCGTTAAAGGCAGAGAGTGAAGTTCAGTGAATACACGTAGTTTACAGAGATGCTGTTTGAGAAACCAATGTGAGTTTGGAAAATTGCACAATATAAATCTTTTCTAGTAGACCTCAACAATGGAATTATGATCAGTGGAAATGGCCATGACATGGGACCTTTATTTATTTTTCTGACGACTTTTTCTTCCTACATTTTAACACAAATATCTGTACTTTCTACTTCTTACATTTTCAAAACGGGCTTGTTACTTTATTTTTAATGCATGTGAGCTGAATGATCAATTATTTGTATTTTGCATCATTGCGGGCCTTCCCCGACATCAAGACTGATTGTCTTAAATGGATGTGAAAATAACACGTAGAGAAGACGAGCCATGGTGTGCAGATCATGCACAACAGACGAAAACAACGTAAAAGACGTAGGAAGAAACAGCTAGGCAGAGACGTTAAGGGAGAAGCTTGCCGGTGGGCGTGTCTGAAACTCGACCAACAACCAATCACATGAATCTCCCGCCCCGGACACACAAGCACGCGGTTTGATTGGCTAGAGCTTGTACTGGCATATGATTTGATTGGCTGACGCTTCCGTCGAAGCTTCAAAAGGTGAACATTGCTCAACTTGATGCGAGCAAAGCGAAGCAACGCTCCCACAATGCAGTTCGGCAAAGCGTGACGTCACCCCATTCAAAGTGAATGGGTAGAAGCATTGAAGATGCAAATCTGTATCCGCTCGTTGTACCCCCGTTTTTAAAAGATTTGGGTATGGAGGAAAAGAGAGAGGGTTTTATTTTCTGACGCTGCGTGAGTTCCCTGACGCACCGGGGACACATACAGGATGTATGTATAAAAGACATCACAAAGTGCATTTTGCATGATAGGTCCCCTTTAAGGGAGATGTTCCCTTACATGTAATGTAATGTTCAAAGTTGTGGGCGCACAAAATGATTTGTGGCGAATGCACTATAATAATAATAAGAATTAATTATATTTCTATAGCGCTTTTCTTGAACCCAAAGACGCTTTATATATAATCTTAGGCCTTGTTTGGGCCTATATTAAGGCAAAGTAACCCATCTACAATGTTGGTGACAGCAAATACAGGTACTTTGTTTTTGTTGTTCACGCTGAATACATTCAGAATGGCAGTAAACAAATTGAAATAAAGCTCCTTTTCACTTATATTAATATTATATTATATTAATATGATGTAAGGTTCCCTTAGCTTTGCACAAAAACAGCCAGTTTAAAAGTTACTTTTTACTGTGAGTACATTTCAGAAACTGTACTTTTGTACTTTTACTTAAGTAAAAAGTTGAATCAGTACTTTTTTTAACAAGTATCTGTACTTCTACTTAAGTAAAGAGAGTGTGTACTTTTGCCACCTCTGCAGTTATGTGACATTTCTTGACATAATACCTGCATAATACATTGAATTCAAGTCAACGTTTAAGTTCTTTCAGTGTAGGTACACACCTGCGACATCCTTATCCGCTCATCCATACATCCCTTCATCCCTCTCTTCCTTCATCCCTTCATCCCAACATCTGAATGAAGGGATGAGAGGGAAGAAGGGATGTATGGATGAATGGATTGGTGGATGGCGAGATGTAAGGATTGAGGGATGAGCGGATAAGGGATGTCGGGATGTAAGGATTGAGGGATGAGCGGATAAGGGATGTCGGGATGTAAGGATTGAGGGATGAGCGGATAAGGGATGTCGGGATGTAAGGATTGAGGGGTGAGCGGATAAGGGATGTCGGGATGTAAGGATTGAGGGAGGAATGGATGAAAGGGTTTGGCTAAGTATGAGGTATGGGAAATGTATGAGTGGAATGGAGAGGGAGGGTGGGTTGAGAGAATGGAGACAAGCGATGGCCGGATATAAGTCCGTGATTAGAGATGGGGTTTAGGCGTGGCCATCCTCCTGAACCTAAATGAACATATTCACTTAACCAAATTGTTGCAGTTTGCATTCCTATCTGGAGTGACAAGTTGTTTAACATTCCTAACCATTTCTTTGTGAACATCTGTGTTTTTTGTGTGTACTTGCAGATGCCATGTACCTGTGGTCTGGTCCATCCTGGCACCATGTCAGCCAGCTACAGTGAGGTGGATGCCAACACAACAGGGAATTATGGCAGCATGCCAAGAAATGGGGTGAAGCGGGAGAGGATGCTGGTGCAGCTGATGGAGAACGACCAGATCACCGGCCATGTGAGCTCCGGCACCTACAGCAGCGCCGCCATCGACACACACGCCATAGACAAATACTCCAGGGTCATGTTTCCTGGATCCTACATCCTCTTCAACTTCATCTACTGGTCCATCTACTCCTAACACACATGGGATGTAACCCAAGCCTGAACACTTGTAAAACAAGTGGGATTAAAAATTCAAGCTTTTGTGTTTTGAAATGTGAAAGAAAGGAGATGGAAGTGCTCAATCCAAAGAACAGTAGTGCACAGTAGAGATTTACAGGCGGAACAGACCCCTAACATGTTCTCCTTCACCTTGGTCTGCATGTTTTTGAATGGACAGCACCTCAAAGGACCAAATGACCCAATGTGATTTCATCTCCAGGTTACCTGCCAATTAGACTTTTCACACCTGTTTGGGGCTTTACAAACTCTTCAATCGAGGTCTTGGGAGAAATTGCAGGCATGCATCAATGAAATACTAAATGCAATTGTTTTTTATAACCTAAGGCCAATTTATCTCTGTTTAATTTAGATGTTTTTTTTTATGTAAGAACAGGTCCATCTTTCACTCCCATCACCCTTTTTTCAACCAAGCAAGTGAAAAGCATTCTAGTCTAATTGCCAGCATTGTGAACCCGGAAATGTTGAGTACTCCAAAGTGTTGTGATAGAAATGTATAGTGAGGGTCCCCAGCACATACAAACTGGAGGATGCTAAGTTGCATATGTTGGGCAATTTGCAGAATTATCCATTAAGTTGTGTTATTTAGCAATCATTTGCATATCCAGACAATAGTTCAATGGTTTGGCCAATTACTCAAGGGTACTCAACATGTCCGTGTTCACAACAGGACTCTATGAGCTGGTACGCAGACTACTGGTCTGAGGGACTCCTCAAGACGCATGATGCTCAACAAATGGAAGGCTTCATCTTCTTCTCTCACATTGTTGTCGTGATGGTGCAATGCATCCCAAACTCAAAGCTCCTAAAGTGTGCGAGTTTCCTTTGCTTCATGTTGATGATGATAAGAAACCTGTAGAAGCTGTGTATTTGGTCCCATAAATATGACACCAATGCAGACATCGTTCTACCATATTTCTTGTTGAAAATGGTTACATTTCTCTCCTCTCTATTGTGTTAAGAATGGCTTTATTCAAAAAATGGTATCAGATTGACACATTTTGAACATCTGGGCCCAAGAGTTCAAAACCTTTACTCCCTATCTGATCAGATCAAATTTGGATTTTGGGGAGTTCAAAACTAAAAAACAGGATTAGGATCACTTTGATATCCGATCAGATCAGGAAATCCAATCCAAGCTTTAATCTGGATCAAATCTTCAAAACGGGTAGTTCAAACCGACAACACAGGATTGGGATCAGTTTGATCCCAAAAAACTGGATTATACTGATCCCACCAGAGGGGTGGATTTCCAGTGGATTACCAGAGCAAAATGTACTGTACAATTTATTTTAAAATATGTTTCAATTTAAATTAGATGGCAAAGTTTGTTAACTGAAATAATACACAATTTTTAGCCTTCATGGGAAATACATTTTATTTTTCCATTTTTTGCTCATTCAAAAGTAATTGCGGACAATAACAATAGATGTCTCTGCAATGTGGTCTTTTGTCTTCCTTGTATTATTTTTCATATCCACTAGATGGCGATCGGTAGGATTAAAGCACTGATATTCAGGATCTAGTCATCTTGAAAAATCGTAATCTGGATCAGGCTGACCCCATCCTGAATTGCTTTGAACTCCAAAATGTGGCCGACTTGTCTGATCCTGGATCACAAAAAATGGGATTTCAAAATCTGATCGGATCTGATTGAGATTAAAAGCTTTGAACTCTTGGGCCCTGGATTCTGTTTTGGGTGTGTGGCTTGCTTATTATGTTAGAGTTTGCAAATGATGAACATACAGAGAAACACACATTCAACAGCAGCTGTTTATTTGTTGAAATCTTCAGGGTTTCGTGGTTTCATTTGACATGTTGGCACATGCTGTTCTAACTTACACTTTGTTGTCACAGACTTTAGTGTCAATCTTTTTTTTTTAGAAGTTGGTCTTTACAGAAGTGCATTGCATTTACAAAAGACAATAACTCGACACCTTATCTCGTAATTATAAGTTACTATTAGGGATGGGAATTTGAAAGCAAATGTATATTCGAATATTCGACCCCCAAAAAAACGGTTAACCGAAATGTACATATCCTATAAAAAAATTAAAAATAATTTAATTTTGAAAAATAAATAAATACATGTTCAAATAAGTGTAGAAACCAAGTCGAATGTGTCAAATGTATTGAACTGGTGATCACAGTTTGAACAGTTGGCAGCTATAGGCCTACAGCTTTCATGCTTAAAACATAACTTGGTATTTAAATGAAAGAGGGATCATACACGAACAACATAACAGGTTAGGGTCAGGCCCGCCTTAATGCACGGGCTGACCTGGGCTGAAGCCCAGGGGCCTACGGAGATCGGGGGCCTATCATGAGCCAATAAAATAAAAAAATAAAGATTTTTTTTTATTTATTTCGGGTGTTTTTTTAAAAATTTTAAATAAACAAAGTCTTGGCTTTCAGAATATGAAACTTTTATTTCCAAAATCACACGATGAATACATTTTTGAAGCTTGTAAAGGGAAGAAGACATGCTCTCCACAGCGCCGCTTCCCCTCCCTCCGCTGAAATTATTAATGTAAGGCATATAGTAATCATAGATAACACGGCAGGGTCCGTTACAGTTTGTTTTCATCTGATTTCAAATAAACAAAGTCTTGGCTTTCAGAATATTAAACTCGTTTCGGCTAATTCAGATGATAAATACAACTTTGAAGCTTCGGCATAATTACAAGCTGAGAACGGAGTAACTTGACGTCACAGCAGGCACAACAACAGCCGGTGTTTCTCGTGAGGGTTTTCCCCGGGAAACAAACACAATACACACAAATGCAAAAATACACAAACACACACACACACACACACACACACACACACACACACACACACACACTCGTGAGCTTCCCCCAGACCAGTAATCCAAACGAAAATATCTTCCCTCCGTAGTATTTTGATCATTTGCTCCGCTGATCAATCAGATCGATGGATTCCAGAGATTTTTCTCAAAAATGATGTAGCCTAACAGTCAGTGGACACCACTTAACAGCCAATCAGAATGAGAATATGCTTCACATGTGACTTATTCAAATTGCGAGTGATTGAGTGACAGATGAAGGTTGTTTAGGAGAGAATGTCGGAGAAGAAAAAGTTTGAGAGTGGCGCTCGGAAAAGGAAATTGTTGAGGGAAAAGGAGTTTCGAGACCAGCAGCTATTACAAAACATGCCGAAGCTTACAGGTTATTTTAAACCTGTAGGCCAGGATGAGGAGGAAGGACAGATGAGTTCTGTACCGAGCGGTAGCTGTGCCGGCCGCGGGGCCTCGGAGCCAAGTAGGCCTTCTGGTTCTGATAGTGATGGAGTAGCGGGAGTGGAAAAACAGACAGGAGGGACATTATCTGTTGGAGGAGATGGAGAGGACGACAAGGTCTTGCTACGCGAGGGAGCCAACGGCAACCGGACAAATACATGAGGGAGGCCCGATACGTCACTCATCTGGAGGAGAGGACCAGGCGGGCGTAGAGCAGAGTGGAGAAGTGCGATCACAGAGCCTGCGGAGGCTATAAATGACTTTGATTTGTTGTTTAAATAGGGGGCCTACAAAAACTATCGGCCCCAGGGCCTGATGGCAGGTTAAGGCGGGCTTGGTTAGGGTAACGTAACCCTATTACAACAGAGATCAACAACCTATAACAGGGCCTATGCACAGAATGCAGCTATTCAATACTCATTCTTGTTTAAGAATATGAGCATGTCTACTCAGGGGAGAAGCGGGTGCGGAGGCCATTCACAATCAGGCCAGCTGTAGAGAAGACCCTCTCAGCTGGAATTTGGGCCTAAGATGAGGTTTGAGTCTGCGTGATCTGCGTGTAGGGAGGGGCAGCAGCCATATCATTGGCTAGAACTAGCTAGATCTGATGGATTTGGACATAAACGCGAGTGAAGTATAACCGGACGCGAGAGAGAGAGAGATCAGCACCTGCAGCTCTGCCCGCTGTGAGGGACCGGTGAGCGGAGCAAAACACACCTTTGGACCTAACACACTTAGCTATGGCACTGTTGTATACATTGAATTATTACATTTGATAATATGTAATCAATTTAGGCACCCCACCCAAAAGAAATAAAAATATAAAAAATTTAAATTACAATAAAAATATTCATAACTCATATTCTCATATTCGAATACCTGAATAATTTCGAATAATCGATGAATCATTCCCATCCCTAGTTACTATCAGGTAATATTGAGAAATCCATCTCATTATCAGAATAACGAGGTAGTTACTCATAATAATAAAATAAGAATTAAATATATATATATATTTCGTGACATTTTGTGATCCTGATTTTCATAATTGTTATTTGTGAATGATTGAAACACTTCGCTGCAATACAGTGTCGCCTCAACAAAAGCACTTCACATATTCCCCAGAAATATTCACCAATATTATGCAACATTTTTCCAAACTAAGTTCTGTAGTAAAACCAGGAGCATACCATCCAAGATAAGCTGAAAATATAAGCTATTTTTTTGGGGTGAATTAAATGTGCTTCCGAGTTCTAGGTTTACTGCCAAAATAATTGTATAAATGAAAATAATAGTAACTTTATTTGTATCGCTCCTTTCAAAACCACCATGGCAAATTGTACAAAAGTACAAAAAACAGGAAAACAATCAAATACAAAATCAACCTAATGGAAAATAACCCTTAAAGGAGGGCAGTGGTTCTTCTGGATTCTTCCAAAGGTTTCTGCACCTTTTCAAATCTGTCTCTATAATGAAGGTGGCCCCCAAAACAAGTCTTCAAATAAAAAAGTAAAGAAGGATTTTGAAATATCAGTTGTAAAACAGACTGCAGGAGAGAGAAGCCATCATGCAGAGATTTGATAGCGCTTGTATGGAATGTAATGTTTGCTGAGACATCTGTCGGACAAAGCCAAACCGGGACAAAACAGAGAGCTTAGTAAAAGCATCTTTATTGTAAACAATGAAAACAACCCAAATGTGCTGAAAAGGATTAGTGATGTGACCATGACCCACAAAGTGGGGACGAGACCGTCACTGTAACTATCAAATCAGCATGGCTGCATTTCAGTGTCTTAAGTGTCCTCTTAATGCATATCTCTGCTTTATAACAGCTTGGATCTTATTGTTTTTATAGTGAGATAAGAGATAACCAGTCACATTTTAAACACCATCGAGCTTCAATTAAAACTGTATACTGGAATTATTTCAGGCCTTGTAGAATATGAAGGCCACTGGAACAATAACCCATATTCAAGCTGAAGGACACACTAAGACGTATTTGATTTGCAAAGCCCTTTAAAGAGTGGTACAGATAAATGCAGAGTGTATTCATAACTTATAATGAGCTCTGTGTTGCGGGTTATTGCCTTTCTCCTTATGTTTTCTTCCTTGGTTAAGCATTCTGTTTACCCTCCTGTCGTGTTAGGGCCAATTTGTTACCAATGTACTACTTTCATCAATCATAAATATTGTGTTTTACAGGATGCTTCAACGTCTTATGATATCCTCCACAGTAGGCGCTGGAACATGTAATATTGCTGATCACCACTTTCATTGAATTCTGAGTGCTTGATTGAGCTTTGTTCCCGCTCCATATGAAATGAATGAGCCTAAATTATGTTCATCCATCAGAGAATGCACACCATCAAATCAACAACGTTATCATGTTGGAATGCATTATCACTGTGTATTCTTTGTATATTCACTGCAGTTATTCATGTAACCAGTATTCTGAGACATTGTTTACAGCGTAGAAGGGTGTTAATACATATTTGCTGAACATTCAGCTTTTTTGTTTTAATGTAAGAGCAAATTTAGACCAAAGTAAGGGGGTTAAACAAACATAAAAACACTGGTGCAAAAACACAATCTTGTCATACTTTCAGACGAATAAAGGAATGGTAGAATTCAGTTTTAGTACTTGTCTTATGTTCCAGCCTACACAGACTACTAGCCTGTGAATGTGCATGCATTTAAAACATTCCATTTTGAAAAGCTCTGAAATCCCTCGCTACATATATACTGCATAAAACTAAAGAAATAGGAAAACTTTAACCACCTGGCTCTGCTTTTGTATTTTATAAAGTCCTCCAGTCCTCATCAAAAGCAGAATGAATAAAAACAAAAACATGCTTACACTAACTTTTATTTTGACGTTTCAGATCCCTGTTTATTGGTCCACGAGCCGGGTCAGGTCTGTTTTGACCACGTGTGCGTCTCTCTGTCCCCTCAGGCCGGCCAGGTACACCTGAGGTCTGGGCATGCTGCTGTCCCCGTCTCTCTTGCTCTGAGTGGCAGCGTCTTTGGGCGGCCAGGTCTGCGTGGCGGTTTCCCGCCTCATGTGGCTCAGATCAGTCTGCATCGACCGTGTCTCTCTGGTCCGCAGATCAGCCTGGGATAATGTTCAAAAATGAAATGGCCACATTTCTTTTGCATATAATATAGCTTGATTCTTAAGTATTGTGAATATGTTTATTTGTCTTAACCATTGTGCCCAATAGGGCGGCGCTGCCATCTTTGGAGGATAGCGGTTATAGCAACAACATGAGGCGTCAATATCTATCAGCTCTTATCAGTCATCTTTCAACAGTTTTGCATCTGAAATGAATAAAGTCCACACAAAAGATAAATGCTTAAAATAGAATCTTGAGACTGAGTCAGAGAAGCTTTATTTTACTAAATTAAAGTGTTTATGAATTAAGATAAGAACGGACCGATCACTGCTACTGATGTTTGCCCCTTTCTGCCGTTTGGAGTTAGCCCCTACACCAATTCAAAATGTTTTCAATGTTTGAAGACCCATGTCTAATAAACAAACTGGGGGGTACAGGACCTTCAATGACAACTAGACCTTCATCCAGACAAAGGTGAGAAGCTAATGTTATGCTAACTGAATGCTAAAAAAACATTGGGTTTATGCATAAATAGTCTCGGAATATTGATATATTCTGCTAGATTTCATGTTTGAAATGATTTCCGTGTGTAGTGGTTTGTGTTACTGTAGTTCAGCAATTCTTTTCAACACTTGCAGTAACAGTCAGTAGATTTCTACCATCCTCACGTTCTCCGTCTCTTGCTGATGTCGGCTACGTCTTCCTCATTACCTTTGCATGTTGGAATATAATAAAGTTTAAGCCCTTGGTCCTTTTTTTGTTTGCTTGTCTTGGGATTAGCTGTCACAGAGTGCCTTCTGACCATGTCTACAAGGTTTAAAGTTGAATAGTTATGCGACATTGCTCGCTGTACAGATAAAGTCAATAAGTTGCCTTCACTGATATCCTCCAAAGATGGCCGACCTGAAAACGTCACATTCCCATTCCCTGATTCATTCGTATGGTATTCTGTCTCACCAGTTTGATAGCTTTTCTTCTCAGCTCCCACTCATTCCACTCGTATGACTTGTCGATGTTTGTCTCCAATGGGTGGATGTCTGTCTGTGTGCCGCTCTCACACTTAGTGATGGGCTTCACCAATAAACTCTCTCCTGGCTGCAACTACAAAATCACAGCAACACAATATAATCAGATAGTGGAAAAAGTGGCTGCAACATGTTTTTTCTCTTTTAATAAGTAAAACAATTCTGCCAATAGAACAAGTGACAATAAGCTTGGTAAGACTTCTTGAAATAAGATTGGATATTTTTTAGGGCTGTCAGTCGATTAAAATATTTAGTCGCGATTAATCGCATGATGTCCATAGTTAATCGCAAATTAATCGCACATTTTGTATCTGTTCTAAATGTACCTTAGAGGAATATTTTTCAAGTTTTGAATACTCTTATCAACATATGAGTGGACAAATATGCTTTATGCAAATGTTTGTTTATTATCATAGAGTGGCGAAGTCACGCCCATCTACTTCCGGTCCATGGGACCTTATTTCGGAAAAATAATGTATTGAAGTCAATGAAGAGAGAAAACTTATCTTTCGATCCCGTTTGAATTGTGCCATGAATTACACATCTGATGTTTGTCAATCTTAAAAAATAATTTCCATGTGAAAAAAGTCACAGTTTGTCGTAAAACTGTTGAAATATAAGACTATGAAAAATACGCAACTAGAAAGACTACAAATCCCAGAGTCGCGTAAGTGATGTCACAATTGTTTTCCCCCACTAAGAGATAGCTAAGATCAGCGCCATATAGATATAATCTATCTATATGGCTAAAATAAGATAACTTTAACAAGATGCCTGTGTGCTTAGTACCAGGTTGTTATCATACCAGCAATGGTTCTTGCTCGTTCTTTCGCTTCCCGTCTGATGAAAGGACCAGGAGCGGCTGGATCAAGTTAGCTACCTAGCTAGTAGCTAATGATGTTACGTATTGCGCCGAGGCTTCGGAGCGTGTGTCGAGTAATCCCCGAAGCTTTTTGTGAAGCTTGTACCGAGGCTTGTATCGTTTTGGGCCAGTGACGTCATCGATGACAAACGAAGCCTCGCTGCCTGTCGATACCTTGTGACTGCTTCACGAAGCGATTCAGATCGGGAAGGGCCGAGGACAAATACACATGCTTTAATCGCACGTTAAAATAATTAGTGGCGTTAAAAAAAAATGCATTAATGCGTTAACTTGACAGCCCTAATATTTATATAAATCAGATCTTGTAATTACCTGGGGAAACTTATTTTGAACTATATTTGACCAGAATCAGGAAATGTCGTTACAAAATTAGCCAGAAATGCTCAGAAGTGTTCTGTCATATGCAGTGGCGGTTCTAGACCAATTTGACTGGGGAGGCCACTGGGGGGCCAGTTATTTTCTGAGGGGGGCACAATAAATGCAGGACGAAAAAGAGAACTAGACAGTATGAAGTAATTGCGCATAAGAAAACAATGCAATACAGTTATTGGTATTTGTTTCAGTACACTTATTTATTTCAGATAGATCTTATAGTTATTACTAGGGATGTAACGATATACCGAATATCGCGGTATCGCAGTAAATAAACGTCCCAATACCGTCGTGAGACTGACAAAATCTAACGCGATAAAAAAAACTTTTTTTTGTTTTAAACCTTTATTTAACCAGATGGTCCCATTGAGATCATCGATCTCTTTTTCAAGAGAGACCTGTCCAACATGGCAGCAAGTAGGTTACAACATGAACATAAAACAACAGAACACAAAAGGACATGGTATTTATATGGGGGTTATTCCCTATCTTTATTCAAGAGCGTAGTATTTAAATTTGAGAGCATACTTTATGTATTTATTTCCCTCAAACCCTGTCCTCCACTCAAATAGTGCCTGCTTGCACTTAGATTTGCTCTGCTTCTGCTCAAACTGTACGCTTGCACTCAGATATATTGCTGCTTACAGATTTGTTCTGC
The DNA here is from genome assembly GCA_902827135.1 of Harpagifer antarcticus. Classification (NCBI taxonomy): domain Eukaryota; kingdom Metazoa; phylum Chordata; class Actinopteri; order Perciformes; family Harpagiferidae; genus Harpagifer; species Harpagifer antarcticus. The sequence goes on from CADEHL010001101.1 coordinate 230,447, forward strand.
TCTCAGATTTATTCTGTGCTCGCTCGAAATTTTTGTGCAACAATCCTGTCAAAATCCCTCAACCAATAGGAGGCCAGGTGTCCTTGCGGGTGTGTTCGCTTTACTTATTACAGCGTCCCGTAAGGGCGGTTACTCTTTGGTTTATAAACTCCCGCCCTCCACGGCTTTATAACATAGCATGTACTGTTCACGAGAGAGCACGCTCGTGAACTGTCAACGGGGGGGGGGGGGGTGTTATGCCGTGTGTGCATGATGCACCTCGCTGCGGGGAAACGTTGGCGCTGTTCCGAGTTTGTTCTAATCTGTCAAAATGACAGACTGCTTTCAGATTTTTCCGTCATTGTTAAAAGAAATATTCGGTTAACGCGAACACTGCTGTCCCAGCAACATCAGTACCAGCAACACCAGTACCAGCAACACCAGTACCAAGCGAGAGAGTTGTTTCCAGAGCAGGGGATATTGTAAATGCCCAAACATCCCAGCTTATAAATACCTGGAAATGTGGACATTCTCATATTCCTAAAAACCTGTCTGATGATGCCGAGTGAGTGACTAGTGAGTTTGAGTTGAGTTACTTGAAAAATTAAAGTGAAACTTGATTTATTTTATTGCAGGGTCTGATTATTAAATGTCCTTGTTTATTTGTGAGATGCAGTGGCACAAAGAAAATGCCTACTTTGTTTGGTAGTACTATAGGTACAAAAACACTGGTTTTCTTGTTCCAGTCTGTTACTGTCACTTTGTTTTTGACAATACTGCTGTCTTACTAAATCCTGGCCCCCCCTGCCCCCCCCCCCCTAGAACCGCCCCTGGTCATATGATGTTAGTTGGTGGATTTACAATAAAAATGGGCTTTTTTAAATCAAGTAAGATTTATTTTTGAAACAAGATGATCCATCTTTTACAAATACCACAGCAGCTTAAAAACATTTTGACATCTAAAACAAGACCCTATATCTCACTGCAATGGTAATTCTTACATTATTATGTCTGATATCAGGTGCAGACATATTCTGACTAGAAATTAGACAAATATACTTGGTAATATGTCACATTTGTACATACACAGAATAATGAATGTGTGCATTGAGAGTGCTTGAAGGCTGCTGACCTCTGAGTAAGGACTGACGCAGGAGAACTGTCGGTGGAGTTGGAGGAGCTGGATGAGTTCAGGGGAGAGCTTGGCTTTCTCTGCTACCTCTGCAATGAAGTCCCCCGGACTGGAGGCAAATGTTAATGCTGCTTCTTTGGAGCTGAACACATAGAGCTTCTCCTCGTGATGAAAGACTCCGATGTGTGGGTAGCCTGCAACAGAGGAGTCAATGATGAGACATAGGCTTCAAGAACAGACAGTTACATAAACGGTGCTTATCATAAATTAACCCTTCAAAAATAAGGCTTCAGTTCGACACGCCTCTTGATGTTTTCTCACTCAGGTAGGTTCCCCCTTATGAAAGGCATGATCGCATATATTTAGAATCAAATCCAAACCCTATCTTCAACCTCTCTAAACTCTGTGAAGGCTCTTTGGGAAGAGGATTTGGAGCAGCCGATCTCAGAGGATCTTTCAGGCGATATTCTTAACTGGTGCATAAAAACAGAGGAGGCACCTAAATGAATATAAACATAAGGCGAGCTTTATTAAAGGTCACATGTCATGGCCATTTCTACTGATCATAATTCCATTGTTGAGGTCTACTAGAATAAATGTACATTGTTCAATGTTCCAAACTCACATTGGTTTCTCACAGCATCTCTGAATAGTATGTGTATTCACTCTCTGTCCTGAACGGCTTGTTGGAGCTCCTGCCCCCCCCCCCCCCTCCCTATGAGCACAGTGTAAACTGGGTTCATTTCCTGCTTGCTGCGTTGGGTCTGCGAGACAGGGAGACGTCGCGAATGGATGCGGGAAGGGGGGGGGATGCTGAGGGGGCTGCAGCACCCCCATCTGCGAGGCTCCACTAGCACCCGCACCCCCAAAGGCGGCACACCTACAGTGTAACACAGTTTCGCCGCAGAGAGAGTGTGTGTGTGTGTGTGTGTGTGTGTGTGTGTGTGTTGTGTGTGTGTGTGTGTGTGTGTGTGTGTGTGTGTGTGTGTGTGTGTGTGTGTGTGTGTGTGTGTGTGTGTGTGTGTGTGTGTGTGTGTGTGTGTGTGTGTGTGAGGAGCTCCACGGATACCCAAATGGACCAATGGGTCCACGTCACCATACCTAGGAAGAAAAAGAGAAATGTCCAACGAGGCGTTCTGGGGCAGCATAGACAGGTCTTCTCTGTGTTAGAGTTGTAATCGCTACAGGGTGTACTTTGAGGGTTAGTGACTCTGCAGACCGTCTACATGCAGAAAAAGCTACATAACACACAAGGGGACGGGTAGTAACCGGAAAAGCATGACATGGGACCTTTAAGATAAAAAGCTGTTAAAAAACACAAAAACTGCAGGGGCAGGCAAAGTTAAACAAAAAGAACAACCAAAAAAACTAGGAACATGAAAAAACAGACATTTTAACAATCGCCCACTTCATGCAAACATTAGGCGCATTCACACTGCGGTACTTTTCCCACAAAGGTTCATGCGAACTTAGTTCAGTGAACTCTTTTATCGCGTTCACACCAAAAAGAGCCGGTACTAAATATAGCTCTTTTCTCACAAAAGAGCCGCTCGTAAGTCCCTGCTAGAGAGCAGGGACTTTCGAGCGGCTCTTTTGTGAGAAAAGAGCTATATTTCTGATTGGCTGGGCGGATTGCAAACCACGCCCCGTAAAACTCCCAAAAAGTTTTGTGAAGCCGCCATTTTATTATCCTCGCATTAGCATTATTAGCATTAGCATTAGCCCAGCGCAGAAACGCAGAGAGACTAACTTATGGCAACACAAAATAAAACATGGGAGCGGTGGAGATGAGGAGGTGTCGGCGTTCTGGCGATTTACTCGGAAGGCTTCAGTAGAAGCTGCTGGGAGTCCCAGCAACTTCTACTGAAGCCTTCCCCAACTCCGGGGACTTCCGGCCGGGGACTCCGGGCGGCAGTATCCGCCGTGAAGTTGTTTGTAGCCTGCCAGTAAACCCAAAGCAGAAGAAGAAGAAGTGAAGTCAGCGGCTTCATTTGCCTAATCCACCCCCAGGGACTTTTTCCGGTGTGAACGCGATCTGTACTTAGTTCATGCGAACTAAAGAGTTTGCATGAACTAAGTTCGCATGAACCTTTGTGGGAAAAGTACTGCGGTGTGAATGCGCCTATTGGCCAGATGTGCGAAAGTGTGAAAGTAGGCAGAGTTAGAATTGTTCTTTTGCGTCTAAAATCACATCTTGAGTTAAAGCTAATGCAACACAATGAATGCCGTGGAGAGACTGGACAACATCCATATATTTCTTACACACTGGTGTATCATGAGAACAGTACCTGGGAGTAGCAGCCCGTCTCTGGTCACTAGTGAGTAGCCACAGACTCCGTTATACTGCAGCGGCAGCTCATCAAAGCTGGTTGTGGTTTCAGGCAGGAGCCACTCCTGTGTGTTCATCTCAGCTGGGACTATACGCTCATCTGCAATACACAAGACAAGATAAGACAAGATACTGTAAGATAAGACAAGATAAGACAAGACAAGATAAGACAAGATAAGACAAGATAAGATAAGACAAGACAAGACAAGATAAGATAAGATAAGACAAGATAAGACAAGACAAGATAAGATAAGATAAGATAAGACAAGACAAGATAAGACAAGATAAGACAAGATAAGATAAGATAAGACAAGATAAGATAAGACAAGACAAGATAAGACAAGACAAGATAAGACAAGACAAGATAAGATAAGACAAGACAAGATAAGATAAGACAAGATAAGATAAGATAAGATAAGACAAGATAAGACAAGACAAGATAAGACAAGATAAGACAAGACAAGATAAGATAAGATAAGACAAGACAAGACAAGACAAGATAAAATAAGATAAGACAAGACAAGATAAGACAAGACAAGATAAGATAAGATAAGACAAGATAAGATAAGACAAGATAAGACAAGACAAGATAAGACAAGATAAGACAAGACAAGATAAGACAAGATAAGACAAGACAAGACAAGATAAGACAAGATAAGACAAGATAAGATAAGACAAGATAAGACAAGATAAGACAAGATAAGATAAGACAAGATAAGATAAGACAAGATAAGATAAGACAAGACAAGACAAGATAAGACAAGACAAGACAAGATAAGATAAGACAAGATAAGACAAGATAAGACAAGACAAGATAAGACAAGACAAGATAAGACAAGATAAGATAAGAGGGACCTTTATTGATGCCCGTAGGGAAATTCAGTAGTTAAAGCAGCAACAGAGTAAGAGTGAAATACAGGACAGTACAGATAAGAGTTCACATAAGAATCATATAATTAAAGGTAATTGTTAAAACAAGATATAACAACAACGAAGTAAAATAACAAGGAAAACAAATGCATTTAAGATCAGCACTAACTTAAACATGGTTCAGAGATGTTTGTCTCTCAGGTTTGTAAGAATATTTCATACATATTTCATATTATAATAAATGCATAATATTATCAGTACAGAATAACTGATATATTCAAAGTAATACATAACTGAAGGAAGTTGTGTAAATCTAGTGATTTAGACACACTTTGAGCACATTATTTCCTGTTTGTATCACACTGCATCATAGACAAGATGTCCTGTTTTAGGATGTACTATTACAATTCTCTGTCTGCGTTATGTTCCTTGTTCATCATCATGTATCATACATTCTTAATATACTTTGTTATGACAAATTAAGTGTTTACAGTGTGTTCAGATCTTGATCTTCAGTTTAAATGTTAAATACTTATCCTAATAACAATTTCATTCAGTTTTCTTCACACAAATGAATGAGATATTACAATTCTTCTAATCCAAAAGGCCTCACAACAACTTGTCAATGTTTTAGGGGCCTCTCGTGGGAGCAGGAACCATAGTTTGGGAACCAGAGCCTTAGAGGCAGGTATACTGCAACTGTTATTTACCTGCCGACTCAGCCATTCTCTGTTGGTCTGTCTTCACCTCTGCCGCCTCCAGCAGGCCGTCCACACATGCCTCAGAGAAGATCTTGGCCTGAGAGGCAGTGAAGGGCTGCAGGCTGAGCAGGATGCTCCTGAGGATGTTCAGCAGCTGAGCCTCATCCTGCAGCGCAGACCACAGCTCTGACAGGGACTTAAAGCGCGGCTGGAAGACATGAGCAAGGACAGAAATGGGTAAGACATAATATAACAAGACGTGACAGACAATTACATTAGATATACTTTATTGATCCAAAAGTGGGAAATGGGTTTGTTACAGCAGAATGTGGGTTCAAAATATGATCAAATATCTACAGAATAAACAATATAAAACATAATACCAACTCTCTGCTAAAACAAAATAAGTTAGAGGCCCTATTGTGCTTCTGGGGGTTTCCCTCTCCTGTAGTGTGTTCTATTGCATGTAAACGGTCTGCAAAGGCTAAACCCCCCCCCCCCCCCCCCCTGCCTGAAACAGCTCCATTTGACTCCTTCGTTTACTTCTGTAACAGAGTGACATCCCTATGCAACAGTAGCGCTGCTATTGGCTGGCGATTCAACACATTGTACGTGATATGTTAAGGGGCGGGACATTTCTAAGCGGTTAACCGATCACAACAGAGCCGGCCAGCTAACCAATCAGAGCAGACTGGGCTCTGGTTTCAGACAGAGGGTGAAAAGAGGTGCTGCAGCACAGGCAGTGTGAGACAAATAAAGAGCTTTCTGAACATTAAAGCATGGAGACATGTCCATACATTTTATGAACATGTCTCCATTTTAAGTTATTTTAATAGTGTTAAGTTTCAAGACCAAGACACTTACAAAAACGTTGGCAGTGGGTACAGCTGTCTTTGCCTGTATGGTTTCTTTCAGCAGCTTCATTTGGGATGAGAGTGCAGTCTGCAGCATTTCTACATGCTTGGCACATAAACATGCATCAGCCTGTTGGCAAAAGGAAACAATTGATTTGTTTACTATACATGCTACTCTGAGATGTCAAACACGACTTATTTTACTTAATAAGCTGCACAAAATGGCTGTTTGTCATATTCATTGACAGAATAATTGTAATGAATGTAAGCTCGATAAATGAAAATGCCACATTGATACAAAGTGGTTTTTTATGTTTTCTCACCAGTAACATTTTGAGAAAGACTTCATGCTGCCGGACGTTGTAGAGAGCCTGTTTGAGCAGGACGGCGGGGGGGTCGCATTCTGCAGGCTGACTGTCAGACTGCTTCTCCAGCACGGAGGTGTATCTCCACGCCAGAGTCTGTGACACACTCAGCTCCTTTTCTATGCTCTTACTGGTGACTGGAAGAGCTTCATTAAGAATGGAAGGCACTGAGGAGAGAAAGAATAGGAGGTACTATAATTACCAAACGCAGTATTGACATAGCAGAGAAAATAACCTAGACTGATGACACAAAATAAAAAGCTGACTTTTTCTTGATGAAACATAACACTTCTATGGTCTGGATTCCAAAAATCATAGACAACTAAATGATGAGGTATGGACCTTTCGTAAGATCTTATCAATCAACACTTGGGGCTCAGATTTGAACGTCCTCCTTCAACATGTCAAAGTGACTACTTGTATATATATTTGTACTGCTTTTTATATATAGTCATACACTGTCACAGGCCCGGCTCCAGGATGAAATGACTGAGGGGACTGTTAAAAAATATGAGGGGGCGATTTTTTTTTCACAACAACGAAAAATACTGGCAATGTAATGAATTGACACACCAAGTTTTTTTCCTTCTCACTGCTCTACAATGTCTTTGCTTCTTTATTTTTATTCTGGATTTACCCCTCTCATTCCGTTCTTTTCCTCTGATCTTTAATAACAGATAGTAGATAGTTGATAGATAGATGGCTGCACTTTGGTTAACAGACTAACATTGATTTCCTCAATTTATAAATGAACAGGCTCTGTAATTATACCATAACCTTTTCTCCTCTATCCCTTAACTCGTCTTCCTATACAGATTTACTTACCTCTAGTCAGGTCAGGATTAAAGAAACATTAATCTGGTTGATTTTTTATTTTCAGGATTGAATGTTCAAATCAAGGCATAAAACCTGGCATTTCATAAGAAAGTGACTAATATATAAACCAAATGTAATATTGGATCAAATACTACACCAAATGGACAGACACAGATTAAAAATAAAGTCCCCTGGTTTGTCTCTAGCGTCTAACAGCCATGAGAAAAATCAAATCAATGTTCCAAAATCCGGATTTTGGAACTCATTGTACCGATACGGTTGATATAATACAGAACACATTATTATTCTAGTAAAAGGGCTCGCTTTGGCAAAAAGCTGATCCATACAGGCAGCCCTAAATAATAACAAGTAACCATCATGTGTGGTGCTGTAGTTGTCCGTCTTATTTTGTGTTGATGTCCAACAACATGGATTTCAAGTCAATATACGAAAGTAAATCAAGAAATGAAGTAAACAAGCTGATCTTCAAGTTCCTCAAAAACAGGACAAGGATTTAATATAAACATTTAATAAATCAACAGTAGGTGGCAATATATGCTCCAAGTGGAAGCGATTCGCCATTAAAAACAAAAGAAGAAGAAGAAGAAGAAGAAGAAGAAGTAGTAGAAGAAGAACTACGCTAACGCTACAAACAGGCACAACACTGTTACTCTGTTTTTACTGACATGTAACATTTGATTTCACCTTGCTCTATTTTTTTTAACGCACGTTCAAAAACGGGAACATCTTCGGGAGTTTCAACCGGGTACCAGCCACCGAAAACGGGGACTCTGCCCGGAAAACGGGGACATTTTGGTCACCCATCCGACTGTGTTTACAGCTAGCACACACGCTAACTACAAGACTACAAGCTCACTTGGGGTTGAGGCTTTTTTACACGTTGCTTGACTGCCTGCCCACATATCTGATCTAAACATAGTAACGTGTATTGGGGAAAATAATTATTTAAAGTTATTTAATAATTGTGACATTTATTGTACTTTTTGATGGATGAATGATGCTCAAAGTGAGGGGGCAAAGAATACAACTGAGGGGGCAATGGCCCCTTTTGCCCCCTCGTGGCGCCGGGCCCGCACTGTCATATACTCATCTGTTTGAATATACCAGATTGCTATTTTTATGTATTAATCAATGTGCATATATATACATATATGTATATATTTTTATATATTTTAATCTTTGGGACGCTGAGAAGAGGCATTTCGGTCATCCTGTTTAATTATTGATAATTAAGTTGACTTTGACTTTGAAGAGTCCTTGGGCAAGATACTTGCGTGGGGCCTCACCTCGCGGAGGGGGCCTCACCTCGCGGAGGGGGCCTCACCTCGCGGAGGGGGCCTCACCTCACGGGGGGGCCTCACCTCGCAGAGGGGGCCTCACCTCGCAGGGGGGGGCCTCACCTCGCAGGGGGGGGCCTCACCTCGCAGGGGGGGGCCTCACCTCGCGGGGGGGCCTCACCTCGCGGGGGGCCTCACCCCCCCCTGAATAACAATGTCGGTGATAACAGGTATTTTTGTGTGTAGCATGGTGTACTATACTCAGTTCCTGGAGGTCAGTCTCCTCGCCTCCCTTCTTGCTGGCTTTGTTGAACAGTCTGATCCCTGTGACGATCATGGTGAGCTCTCTCAGCTGCTGCTCCTTGTCTCTCTTCAGGAGGACCATGAAGGCTCCCAGCTCAGTCTGAGGGAAGACGCTCTGCAGGGCGGCTGGAACAAAACACTCAGAGTCAGGATACTCTCAAATCAGCCTGAAAAGCTGGCAAGTCACCTTTTGTAAAATGTTCAACATTTAAACACGAGCATGCCATTTCTTGTTTACAAGGCCACGCTTGATTATAAAGCTGAGAGCAACTCAAAGTGCGTACTGATAACAGCTCGTATCAATGGGGTGAGAGAGGATGATCTGAGTGTGTGGGTTGCAGGGCGGCGGGTTTGAAAAGTCGGCTGTGATTCCTATGTCTACTTATTTTGCTTGTATATGTCATGTAATGCTACTCATTGCCTATTGGTGGTTTTTTAATTTATAATTTATCTAATTATATTTTTGTTTGTTTTGTAAGGGAGCTGTATGTATGTTCTTTCAAGTGGTACAGTATGTTTGTGTGTTGTACCATGTTGTTCTGTGTCATTAAAACCAGCTGCACCTTTACCAGCTTTGAGAACACTTAAATGCATCAATAATTATAATCAGAACATATCATATTATTCTGAAATGGACCAATCTGCATGAGTTCTTTACTTTTGGTACATTAAGTATATTTTGATACTAATACTTCTTAACTATTATTTGAGTAACTTTTTGAATGCAGGACCTTTACTCGTAACAAAGTATTCCTACACTCTGGTACTTCTACTTTTACTCAAGTACAAGATCTGAGTACTTCTCCCTCTTCTGGTTAATTGACTGCAACATCGTTTGTTAATTTCTTTTTAAGTGGCACCACCCTTTAGCCTGCATTCCAGCAAGGTGTTATGCTGTCACTGCACTTTAACTGCAGTTCCCCAGAAACAGAAAAGACTTTGGGAAGTGAAACCTGTAGCCTCTTTCAGGGCGGTGTCATCTGTAGGTGAGCCCATGCCGGAGCGCAGCTGGATGTACGTGATGATTTTACAATACAAGGCGTCAAATTCCTCTCGTGTTTTCACTCTGCTGTCAGTGATCTCTCTGCTCACTGAGCTCAGCCTGGACTCCAGCACCCGGTGGATCTCCTCTAGAAACTCTCCTGCACAAACACAAATACCTGCTTAGTCCTGAGGTTCATCTTAGAGAGTTAAGAATGAAGAAATCTAATTATTTCCAAGCTAAAGCCATTCGGGGAAAAAACCATTTGTTATACGTATGCTCCCCTTAGGCAGATCTTTCTACAGTCAGAAGCCTGTCCACAGCTTATTGATGAAGACAGGTACAAAGAGCATTTCTATAAACCAAACATGACCAAATAAAGGCGTCTATCAAACATTCAGTGTCTGCAACCTAAGCATAAATACAATCTGAGCTGCACCTGGAACAATACACTGAATTGAATGGTCATGTTTAAGCTATGTGCTTGTAATACCTGTTCAAAATATAAAAGTCTTGACCGATTTTAAATAAAAACATTTGGTTTTAACATCAAGACAGTTCTTTACAGAGTGCATCACTTCAAAGGAAACATGCTTCGGTATAAAGTGAGGCAGCAGGATTTACATCAGGGTGATTTCAGCATGGTTCAACCAACCTGCAGAGAAACATATATAATGCTCTTCACGCTTACAAACCAGTGGTAGAATTAACCGAAAATCTATCAGCAGCAACCATTTTGATAATAAATGTATTGTTTAAGTCATTTATTAAAGACAAAGATAAATATGATCTCTGTTTGCTGTTTTTATTGGGATTTGTAAAGTTGGTTGGGCATTTCTCCCTCATTTCAGATAGACGTGAACATCGTTGTTTAATCAAACAAATGATCCCAAAAATGAATTGTCATTATCATTACTTATTAAAAAGATCAACCCATGCACCAGAAACTCAATTCATAATGACAAAGATGGCATTAGTTTGTAATGTTGTGGGTAACACTTACGCCGGGAGGTGTAATTCATGTCGAAGTGCACTTGCATTTTGATTGTGTCTAGGGACGTGCTGCACTCTTCCATCAGTTTACCCAGACACAGCTGCAGGACATATTGCACATGAATATTAGAAACACATGAAAGTATGTTGAAACGGTTGCTTCCAGCATCATGTTCAACTGGCAGTGTGGAGACGGCTGGTAAACACTTCACTTGTTCACATTGTTCTCTTGTCTTACATAATAACACTAGTCAAAACACTTCTCATTGATATGTATTTTCTCTTGGAGACGTAAGGTCAGATAGCTTTTATGTGAGTATATTGTGATACTCAGATCACAGGTAACTAGTCATTGTAACAGGATAGTTTAAAGCGACCCTCCCAACCATGTTACCAACTCAAATGGAGCTGTCGGAGTGAAGTCCAGTTTAGTATCTCACCTCTTCCAGTTTCTGGACATCTTGTTTGGTCAGTGTTCGATCAACATTGAAACCATTCCTTGGGTCCAGCACAACAGCTTTCACCTCAAAGAAGAAGAAAAGAACCTTTTCAGTTTGGAGTAAAGAGTCACCTATGGGTGCCAGGCAAGGATAAAGAGGAGCGTGTAAAGACATTATATCCTTACAGGCAGTTGGGAAAAGTACATTTACTCAAATACTTTACTTGAGTACATTTGTGAAGTAATTTCAGAGTTTCCCCTAGGTTTACTGCTTGGGGGGTGGGGGGGGGTAAAATATCTTTCTATTACTCCACTACATTTAATTTAAAAACGTTAGCTACTTTTCAGAACTTTGACATAATGCATCTCTAAAAGAATCCACAAGCGGACTAACTGTGTATATGATATGTGTATGTCTCTTAATGTCCACTATGTTTGTATATGTACATGTATGCGGAACTGCAGGACGGAGTCCAGAACAAATGTACTTACGGGGACAATAAAGTATATCGTATCATACAGTATGGTACGAATTTGTAAAATTATCCTAAATATTAAAAAAAGTCAATATTTTTTTGTTATAGAACTTTGTTTGTTTACAAGAGTAAAATGTTACTTGACACGACAACATTATCTCATAGTCATAAACAATATATATACCCATATATATATATATAGACAGATAGGGACGAGCAGGAAAGACTTGGCCCTCTGTGGGCCCAGAGTGAGACGTATGTCTTAATGTTGTTTTTAGTTTCAATTACTTATATATGTTTTGAATAAAGGTGAATGTATTATTGTATTAATATCACTCTATAACCATAATACGTTACATAGTCTATCTGTTCATGTCTTCTCACACTGAAACGGTCCTGGTGTCCTCTACAGTGGACATACTGTAACATTTAAAAATTAAATTAAATTAAAAAAAAGTCTAAATTACAAGATGTTTTTTTAATCCTAAATAGGTAGGAAATAAAAAATAAAGACGATTGGAAAACATTTGTTTTCCTAGGTTCCCAGGAGGATATATAATAGTAAATCACACATGGAGGCCATTTTTTCAGAATTAATACTTTATATACTTTCCCTAAATGTTGCTGTTGTTACTTCTGCACTTTAACTTAAGTAAGATTATGTATTGGTACTTTTACTTCAGTGAAGAATCTGAATACTTCTTCCACCTTACTGCTTACAATGTGTAAGTACTAAGGTACTAAAGCATTAACATACAGCAGGCGTTGGCTGACGTCACTGGTAAAGCTAACTCTCGGTAGCTAACTTGACTAGCATGTAAGTAAACACTTTACTGACCATGAAAGCGACCAGAGTGTCCGACACCGCGTGCCCTCTCGCGGCACACTGCTGCACTATCTCACGGATAATGTTTTTAATCACGCTCTCTGCGTGAGCCCCAGACATTCTGACTGACGGAAAGTTATTTAACTACCCTAGTTGTAATGTGTGCTGATACAGCTAACGCGGCATCAAAAGCTGCCTGTTGATAACTGGTTGCCATGGTAACATTGCGTGCACACTGAGGGATGAATTGCTTGACACCTCCGTGTCCACTAGAGGGCGCTATAATCTAACTGTTCCTGTTTTTGCAAGACGAAGGTGGATTTCAAGACTGACTCATGTCTGAATGCCTTGTTGGGATGTGATGAAGTACATTCCTCCTCAGATATTGGAGTTAAGTACAGTTCTGAGGTAGACATACTTGTACTTTAACTAAGTAGTTATCTTTCACTACATTTTGGAGGCTAATATTGTACTTTTTACTTCACTAGATGTATAGGACAGGTTTAATTGCTAGTGACCAGATTCAGATTCAGCTAATACTAAATAATAAATAAACATTGACATACAATTATAGGTTTAAATATCCAGCAACAGTATACAAAGTAATTTCAATTAACTCCATCTTTACCAACCGTGATGCATCAACAATCATAATACAGTCATTTGAAATTGTTGAGCATATTTGTATAATAACAAAGTCATGTTTCAGTTCATGTGTATGACATCAGAATGTGCCTGAAACGTGGTGATGCTAATGAGCATGTGCAGTTACAATAAACGGCTCAAGACTCCAGGCCAAACTCTGAGCGATGTGGTCGTGTGTGTTTCTTCTGTCCGTTAGCATACTTACAAGCTACTTTGGTTGACTGCAAACGTGGAGACTTCTGCTGAATATAATGTCTCACGCAACCAGTGGCGTTTTTATATGTACAAAAGTGGTGGGGCACAAAAAACTCAGATGTCTATATATAAGCTTCTGCAGTGAGGTTCATGGCTGGCGAGGCACTGGCACTGACCTAAATCAAAATATAATATTAATTTCAAAAGCTTTTTTTGTCTGATGCTTCAATTAATTTTAAACAGACAGTTCAACAAAAGGATACCCAAAAAATGTAATTTTCTCATTTAAATATTGAATTGTTCTCTCTTAGTAAGATCCCATTTTCAATTGCAGTCTTACCTTGACTCGAAGATGAAGTCCATTTGCCTTTCCTTCTGGACAAAAATCTCTATTACTTTTTTGTAAAAGTCCTCCTTATGTTCTTGTAGTTTCAAAAGTCTATCATAAATCTAATCTAATCTAATCAATAGATTTATGATTAGAAAATTATAAAAGTAGGGTAGACATGTGGATATTATCCGGCTGAACAAAACGTGGCACACGTACTTACAGCCAATCAGCTCTGAATTATGTGAGATGACGTATGGTGGGGATGGCAGCTCTATGCCCCTATGGTCATTATTTTTTTGCCACACACATTAAATAGGAAAATATTCTGAGCATGCGCAGTGTAGTTTTTACAGTCACCGTTCACTTAGACAGAGAGAGGGAGGGGCAGGATCGGGTTTTGTCCCAAATGGCTCTAAACAACTCAATAGGCACACACTGTAGACACTAATTAGAAGAACACAGACTAAAACAGCAATGTACAGACGAATCAGATGATTAAACATGATCTTAAAATATATTTTATATTTTTTTTAATTCTTTTTTTGCATTTTGTTGTAATCATTATTTGTAATACTTTCTGCTGACACTAGGTGGGGCTGTGCATATGCTGAATTAGTGCAGTGTCTAGATAATAAGAGTTTATCACTCATAATGAGAGACGCGAAACGAGATGGAAGAAAAGCGTTGGCAATACTCCGAGAGCACTACGCAGGAAAGGACAAACCACGAGTCGTGAGCCTGTACTGTGAACTCTCTTCTCTCCACAAAGCAAGCAACGAGACTGTTACTGATTATATTATTCGAGCGGAGACTATATTCACGTCTTTGAGAAGGGCCGAAGAAAATATCAGTGACGGGTTGCAGATTGCCATGGTAGTGAAGGGGTTACCGGACTCATTCAACCCGTTTGTCGTGCACGTCACTCAAACCAACGACCGTCTAACGTTCGGTGAGTTCAAAGCTAAACTGCGGAGCTATGAGAGCACTGACAAATATAGGACGAGTGACATGAATGCGGACGAGGACGGCGTTATGAGGACTAGCGGGGCGAGGACACGAGGACGTGGAAGAGGGAAGAAGATGGACTTAGCCGACACTGAATGCTACAAATATGGAAAGATGGGGCATATGGCTAGGACCAGAGATGGGGTCGTTACTAAAAAAAAGTAATATATTACATATTACTTTTATATTATTTAGTAATATATTACACTACTTCGTTACTCTTTACATAAAGTAACTCGTTACTTTACTCGTTACTTTACTTGTTACTTTACTCGCAGGGCCGCCCCGCCCCTCCCTACAGGCAGATCACGCAGACTGCGGCGCACCTACAGTGTAAGCGCACCACAGTTTTGCCTCTGCGAGACTCCACTTGCACCCCCAATTACTATTGCAATAAGGAAGACATAACACAAGTCTTTCTTTTTATATGCTCTTTAATAAAATAGGCTACCAGCCACAACAAGCTAACAGTCTGTGAAACTTAAAGGTGACCTATCATGCTATATTTAAATGATATAGTGTATGACCATACCTATATAAGGTATATTTATACATTTTATTTTTCAAAATACCAAACAGATCATTTTTTAGCCATGCCTCGTTTCGCTCATTTTCGCTTTATTCCAAACCTGCCTATGAAAATTCTGAGCAGCAGCTGACCACGCCCCCCTGCAGAAGAGCCGGCGAGAGTCACGTTACCATGCTTGCTGTGATTACGAGTGTGGAATACACATGTCATCTCAGAGCAATGCATGTGTTCAAGCATATTATCAATTTGATCCAGAAACTGAAGCAGCGGAGGTTTTGGTGGAGGTGCAAACATCTCGGTTGCAGCAGGACGTTTCTGAATGGTTAGTTGACAAGCTGTTGTCCCTATTTATTTTTTTCATTCATATTTTCAGCATATATACAATGGACTCATTGCGTTTAATAGTTTACAGTCCTTTTCTTCCAACATCGTGCAACAACCGTTGGAAAGTTCACACACAACCTTATGCTTGTGAAATCAGAATATTCTTTACCCATCCCAACATGAATAATCACGACACACTTGATATCAACTCGGAACTTTATTGTCAAAATCAACGGTTATTTGAACCCATAAAAAACAGGAGCTTTGTGAGCTGGTGCTGGGGCTTCCTTGGAGAGAGGAGCAGAGTGGTGATTCCGGCCTGCGTTGTCCTCTGATCCGTGAAATGTCTATGTTAGGTTCAGACAGCAGCCAAACTGAACCGTGTGGCATACCCGGCGATGACCTCCTCCCTGTCAGGTTGCTCATAATGGTGCAGGGTCCACAAAGACTTGGTCGAAGATGAGGTCCATCAAGTTAGCCACGTAGCCTGTGCAATGTTAAAAAAAGCACAACAAAAAAAGTGGCTTAGATTAGTATATGCATGTCGTCAACAACAACATACCAGGGCTTTAGCTCCGTTTTACTCGTGGTGTGTGTCCCCTCGCATACATACATACAGTGTTGTATCCTAACACACCCCCATTTATATTCATGTGCGCAAACAAGTAAACATGCAAAAGCTTTTCCATATAACGCTGCAAAAAACGGCATGTCTCATTAGCGTAGCGTAGCTTAGCGTAGCGTAGCTTAGCTTACAGATCGATGATATATGATCGTTCTTACAGACTACAATCACAAAAGCTTTTACATAACGCTGGAAAAAACGGCACTTACCTCCAGGAGATTACGTTTGTTATTATAACTTACTCAATATGATTTTTTAGAGGATACAAAATACTAATACATAGGAGAATAAATACTTGTGTTATCGGCTAGGCTAGGCGTGGCTTTACAGCCTTCACACAGATCGCCATTACGGCAGTCTGAACATGTTCGCAAATGCCTGATAATTAAAATAAAAGACAAAGCAAAGACTGCGGAGCGTACAAAATAAAATGTTACAAGAACATATAAACACCTAACCGATTACTAGTTGGGGTTGAGGCGACATTGATACGGCTAAGCTACATGCTACATGCTACAAGCAAGAGATAGCTTTATCAGGAAAAACACCGCTAAATAAAAACTTACAGCTTCAGAGTTGGATGTGTCCTCACTGGCCTGGTCCCGGATGGTTGGTATTGATCCCGGGTGTAGCATTAGTTTGGAGGCATATCCGTGTTGGACTTGAGAGAAGTTCATAAACATGTCCGTGGTTTAACTGGCTTAGACATCCTAGCAAGAGCAGGCAAAAACACAGATGTGACTGGGGTAGCCTGCCGATAGCCTATATGCGAATGAGAGGTTTGGCAATGCACGTGGCCGTGGCTCATTCCCCTGATAGGTGGAGAGTTGACCAATAAGCGGAGTACGTCTTTGTGACGTAGAAAAGTGTCGGAATGTGGATCCATTTTTTTCAGATCCGTTGCAGCCCCTTTTTTAGAGATTTGGCGAAGGAGGAAAATAGAGAGGGTTGTGTTTTCTGACACTTGGCGAGTTCCCTGGAACACCGGGGACACATAATCATGTATAAAAGACGTACAAAGGTGCATTTAGCATGATAGGTGCCCTTTAAAGAACATTTCAAGAGAAAAATTGTAATAACGGAACAAGTGGGCCATATCAATGTGATGTGACAATGGGCAAAATAAACAAATACTTTACAAATAAATAGCCTGTATAAAACAAAATAAGAGGTTGGCCTTGATAACACATTAAATACACAAATATTGCCTCAACAAAAAAAAGGCCTATTAGAAAATAGCCTAAAGGCTAATGAAAAAGAACACAACCTAAAGCATGAGCTTCATTAATTGAACAGTTAGCTAACAAATATACAATATAGTCAACATGGCCTTTTAACATCATTAATAACAATCAAAAGCGAAAATAGGCCAAAGTGGCATTGGCTGTGAACATAGGCCACACTCCCTCTCATGATCTCAGACTGAACACTTCACACTTATTTGATGTGGTTGTCACTGAAGCAGTGGTTATAACGCATTAGGAGGAGTGTCTCAAATAGTTTATCGGATAACCGATTTCTTCTTGGTGTTAGCACAAGACTGCCTCGGCTGAAAAGCCTCTCAACCAGCGCACTCGATGGGGTAGCGGTGTTGTATTTCAGGAAGATGCGCTTTATATTAGGGAAACGGCTCAAGACTGCCAGCTCTGACCCCGACTTAAAATAGTCAATGACTTCTGTCTCAGAGTTTAAGGAAGCTGTATCTCCCTCCATTTCATCGAAAGAAAAGAAATCCTTCTCAGCGGACGTGATGTAGGAAGCGGCAGATTCCTGATGAGACGCACCCGGCTCCACACCACCGGGTGCAGAACGACTCTGTAGTCAGCAGCGCCCGCGCAGCTTCTCTCCTTCCCTCCTCCATAAACCATCGCACTTTAAACTTTGGCAACGTCACAGCAGCAAGAAGGGCATCTCTGCTGTCAAGCACGGGTGCAAACCGTCTCTTGATGGCCTACGATAGAAATATTGGATAAGATGGATAGGTCAGCTAAGCTACACTGTAACTTGAGAGGCCTATAGCTAAACAAAATTGCAGATTGCATGCAGGCAGCTGTTTGAGGGAATACGCTCATTAGATTAGATGGACCTTTATTAATCCCCGTGGGGAAATTCAGCAGTAGGAAGCAGCAACAGGGTAAGCGTGAAAAAACAAAAACAGGACAGTACAGATTCACACAGGTAAAAAATAGAAATAGGATCAATAATAAAAAAGCAAAATGGTAATGACACGATAACTGCGAACATATATAAACATTTCGTCCTCCGTGCTATGAGGTACTAAAAGTTAAAGTGACAAGTGGAAAGTAGGTTCTGTACATATGACATATATATATACATATCTTAAAATATTTATCTACTAATAATAATAAAATATAATGTATTACTGTGGGTTGTGCAGACAGTATTTATTTTGTTTACATTATTGCCCCCTGGTTGTGCAGCCTGATGGCTACGGGCACAAAGGACTGTCCGAGGCGCTTGGTACGCTGCTTTGGAGCGATGAGTCTGTGGCTGAACGTGCTCTTCATCTTCACTAGCTCTGCATGGAGTGGGTGGGAGGGGTTCTCCAGGATGCTGTCGAGCTTCTTCCTCGTCCTCCCCTCCGCCACCTCCTCCAGATTGTTCAGATTTACTCCGACTACAGAGCTAGCCTTCCTTACCAGCTTGTTCAGCCTGACAGTGTCCCTAGCGTGTGTGTTTCCACCCCAGCACGCCACGGCAAAGAAGAGCACACTGGCCACCACAGACTGGTAGAACGTCTGCAGCAGCCTCGTGCACACGTTGAAGGACCTGAGCCTCCTCAGGAAGAACAGCTTGCTCTGTCCCTTCCTGAGGAGAGCATCAGTGTTGTCTGTCCAGTCCAGTTTATTGTTCAGCTGCACTCCCAGGAACTTGTAGCTGCTCACCACCTCTACCTCCTTCCCCTTGATGGTGATGGGGGTCCGATGTCTCTTCCTGCTCCGCCTGAAGTCCACCACCAGCTCCTTAGTCTTGCTGATGTTGAGCTGGAGTTGATTGTCGTCACACCAGCCTACAAAGTTCTCCACCAGGGTCCTGTATTCCTCCTCATCGTCATCTGTGATGCAGCTGACGATGGAGGAGTCGTCCGAGAACTTTTGAAGGTGGCATGAGCCGGAGTTGAAGCGGAAGTCGGAGGTGTAGAGGGTGAACAGGAATGGTGACAGCACAGTTCCCTGGGGGGCTCCGGTGTTGCTCAGCAGCACATCAGACACGCTGCCCTGCAGTCTGACATACTGAGGTCTGTTGGTGAGGTAGTCTGTGATCCAGGCCACCATGCTGTGATCCACCCGCATCACTGACAGCTTCTCAGCTAGCAGGTGTGGCTGGATAGTGTTGAAGGCGCTTTTCATTTATCATCATCCTCACCAGGCAGCAACATATTTCCATAGGCTACATCAAGTCATCACACTTAAAAGTGTGCAGCACATTCCCATGAGCCTAATTTAGGATTACATTTAAAACAGCCTAATGGGATAGTGTTTGGTGAAAACTAAGTGCAAGTGTCATGTAGCCTAGTTAACATAAATCTGCAGCTTCACAAAAAAACATCCATGCATTCTGACATTTCAAATCTTATGTTCGGTTTACCGTTATATCTGGCAGACCTGCTGTCATCCGGGAAAGCCCAGTTTGTAGTGCCAATGTCCTAGACATCAGAATTTCAAACGTTGGTAGAAGACAGCCGTAGTAGCAGTTGTCTTCCCCTTGCAGAATATCCAACGCCACTGTGAGTGGTTTCAGGACGGTACAGTATTCCTTGAGGAATTGATGCTCCCGTTCAGTGAGGGCTTTAATACCCAGTGGGCTACAGAGAGTATTTAACTCTGGGATGGGGATGTCAGTGATGCGGGATAGGGCATCATGGAATGAATTCCATCTTGTTGATGTCGGCACGATAAGTTTCCTTCTGCGCGTATCCTCGACGAGATCAGATGTCACGGTAGAACGGCTTGCTTTAGTCCAAAGGGCAGAACACTTTCCAGTGGCACTTCTGTAAACCGATTTGGACTCGGTGTTTGATGTAAGCCATTTTTCAACATCATTGCCTGAAATTAAATGTAGTGTGTGTGACGCACACCTCAAGTGTGGAGGTAGAGAACACTGTCCTTGTTCTCGGTTGCTAGACAGCACTTCTCCAACATCTGTGAAAGCTACACCCTGATCTACTTCATCATCTCCCTCGTCAGAATCTGATGCTGGATGCTGCTGCTCATACACCTTGAAAGCCTTGAAAAAATTGGATCCATTGTCCGTGACAGTGACTTTGTGTGAAAGTCCAAACTTTGAATGAATTTGTTCAATTTCACAAGCAATAACGTCATATGTGTGTCGTCCTTTAATCCTTTTGCAAGCAATTGCGGCTTTCTCACGATGGAAATCGCGTGGGTCAATCCAGTGTGCTGTCATTCCCAAAAAACTTTTATTGTGGCTAGTCCAGATGTCAGCAGTGGTAGACACAAATTCTAAAGTTTCAAATGTTCTTTTTAGTTGAGTTTCCATTGTCGCATACGACTGATCCAGACAGATAGCTCCTGAATGTTCTCCTACCTGACCATGGCTGTCCTCTGTCTCCTGCTATCTGTATTTTGTGCAGTATATCTCTGAAAGACGGTGATTCCACTGTGCAAATGGGCAACATTTCCTCGACTATGAAGGATGCTACAAGCCTGTCCATCTCTGCTTTGGTTACCGGTCCTTCAAATTCTAATTTTTGCTGCTTCGGAGTCGGCGGCAGCGCACTCACAACATCCTGGGTTCGGGGGTCCTTAGCTATTAGCTTCACCTTAGCATGTGCTCTTTGCAGGTGCTTGTTTAGGTTTGACGTGGTGTTTACAGCCGTGGATAAAGGCTTCTGGCCTGGACACAGTTGCACCTCACCGTCACATTCCTCTCTAGTCTTCGGACGAACTCAAAATAATGGGCATACCTCCCCCCCTCGAAAGATATCGCTAACTCTGTCTCTCACTCAGCCATGTTTATGCAGCACTCATGGGCGCGGGAAGGGGGGTGCTGA
The DNA here is from genome assembly GCA_902827135.1 of Harpagifer antarcticus. Taxonomy (NCBI): domain Eukaryota; kingdom Metazoa; phylum Chordata; class Actinopteri; order Perciformes; family Harpagiferidae; genus Harpagifer; species Harpagifer antarcticus. The sequence goes on from CADEHL010001101.1 coordinate 251,499, forward strand.
GGGCGCTGCAGCACCCCCTAGCAGGCAGGGTGCGGAGCTCCCCTGTCTGAATTATTATTTGACGTTTATTGCTGCTCCCGCTGTGCATAATCTGTGTAATATGTAGCCAATAAATTCCACATTGTTGGTAAAATAATATTCTGGCCCGCCCCGAATGTTGTTTCTTTAGCCCCGGACAATTCTACCTCCATAATATAATACATTAACCGTGCTTTACGTGAACCTCATCATGACACTAGAGAGGACGACAGAAATGTAATTTCCCGTGTTCAGTGAATGCAACAGAGGCAAGACACCAGACCAATCAGAGAGTTGCACGGAAATAAAAGTGTGCTTGTGTCATTCAAGCTCGGCTGTGTGTGTGTGTGTGTGTGTGTGTGTGTGTGTGTGTGTGTGTGTGTGTGTGTGTGTGTGTGTGTGTGTGGAAATAGCGCATTTAGTGTGTGTGAGAGAGAGAGAGGGACCGGTGCCAGCAGCAGGGACCGTGTTGTTAGCATCTGGTTAGCTAGCTGCACTAACGCTGTTGTTGGTTCCACAACAAGCTGGAGGAGAGCTCTCCTCTCAGACTGAGAGGCTCAGGTGAGCAAAAGGACTCTCTGAGTGTTTAGATAGTTAACTTTAGTCTAAGTTATCTCAGTAGGTCTCAAACGGTTTGGTCACAAATTATTCAAAAGATTATTTCAGCGGCACACCTTCATATGATCATTATCGTTATAAAAAAAACAAGAGAATAAAGAGAAAACAGTTATGAAATACTATCTGGCAGTAAAACAAGAATACAGTTTGAAAGGGGAGTGATTTGTAAAATATCCATAAAGAAAAAGAACATCTGTTTACAGTTGTGTTTCATCTGGGTGTTGAGAGAGGTATCCATAGATCTCTTAATGTTGCTCTCAAAGTGCACCAGATTGATGCTTTTAACTTCAATATTTAAAAAAAATCTTCCCGGGGGAGCATCCCCCCGGACCCCACTGGAGGAGGTCAGGTCCGCTCCCCACTCGTAAAAAATAGCACTTTACCCCTGCCTATATGCCGTGAGCTGATTATCGAGCCTTCATTGTAACAGTCGCGGGTGTACTGTGTGTTTGCGTGTGGGGAGTGCTTTTGTGCGTGCTCTATAGTGCCCGTAATAGTGTTCACTGGAGTCCAGCACCTCAGCACCCCCACTCAAAATACCTTCCCGCGCCTCTGGCAGCACTGCACGTGGAGATGTGGACGTGCAAGTCGCGGTCGCGGAGATTACGTACATATAAACCTGCGGCGGAAAACCCTCTTGTCTGTCAGAGTGATTATGACTGATTTTATAAAAGTAACGAAGTAACGCGTGTCGGGGCAATGTTAGTAACTGTAGTGGGATTACTTAATTATAAAAGTAACGCGTTACACTACTCGTTACCGACAAAAGTAATATCATTACGGTAACGCGTTACTTTGTAACACACGTTACACCCAACTCTGGCTAGGACATGCCCTAACGAGATCCAAGCGAGGCGAGAGGAGCGACGGTGGGACACGCCACACCGAGGAAGAGGGCGAGGCAGAGGGCTGGGCCGTGATCAGGTGAAGAAGGCAGACGGAGACACGGAGGATGATACCGGTGCATCATTCTTTTTCAAAATAACTGACTGTCAAAATCAAGTAGGAAATAAGAGAGGTCTTATGGTCGACTGTGGTGCCACGACACACATGATTAATGACCCGGCAAAGTTTAAGACAATCGATAAGAGCTTTAGACCCGAGGACCATGTGATAGAGCTGGCAGATGGAACGAAAACGACCGGGATGGCGAAGATGAGAGGAGAAGCCGAAGTTGTTCTGCTCGACAGCGAGGGACGGCAAGTGAAAACGAGGCTCAAACGAGCGCTTTACCGCGGTGAATTTAGTTTTAGGTTGGATATTCGACGGACATTCGCGGACCCGCCAGCAGCGTCAGTTTAACGGGGAGATCTTCTCCGCGAAACGAGGCTTTCACTTAGGGACCATCAACAAATGACTTTTACAATTAGACAAGAAAAATGTTCTTTTTAATAAATCGACAGCTTCTCGATCGTGTGAATGTGAAGCAAATTCACTCTAGAGCAGTGGTTCTCAACTGGTGGGTCGCGGACCCGTTTCGAGTGGGTCGCGGATGTGTGAGTGAAGAAAAAAAAATGGAATTTTTTTTTTTTGGGGGGGGAAAAGTCAAACTTTTATTTTGAAGGCCCGATTTTCTAACGCTGTGCATGCAGTCGGCGTTGGACTGGAAGTACCGGAGACCATAAACGGTTTTGAAAACTTCTGTCACATAGTGATCATCTTCTCAATAAAATATCTTTGCTGATGTTTTTTCGAGTCTTCTGGCCAATCAGAATCAAGATTGTTGCCGGAAGTCCCCACGGAGAATAACTTTGCGGTAGAACTCTTCTTTATACATCCATGGTTACAACTTCAGATAGAAATGAACACATAATGAAATATGACCCCCGGTTTGATGACTGACAGGTCACAGAACAATGGGAGCTATCTACCCTTACCCACAATTTAAAGTAAGTCACACAGACTATCTCCTCTTTACTCTTCTGCAAGATGTCAGAACAAAGTGAAAAACAAACAATGGCATAAAATATTATTAACATCTCGAGTAGTAATAGATTTATTTATTTTCTTCTCAGAGTACCAGAATGCATAGTTTATGTTAGTATTTCTAAAGATCTCCTGGGGGAGAATCCCCCCAGACCCCCTGCAGGGGTTGGGTTTTCAGCATGCGTGCCTTTTTATATAGTTCAGCTTTGATTCCATCATCTCATTAAACCTTTTTTAAAAGCATACTTTATTTCTGTGAAGGGATATAAGGGATATATGCACTGTACTTCACTTTTATTAATATTGTATGCTGAAAAGCGTATATATTACAGCACGATTTTTTGTTGAATAGATTTGAGTGCTTCAAAATGTTGGGTCGCGATGTATTGACCAAGTAAGAAGTGGGTCCCGAGGCCTGACCAGTTGAGAACCACTGATCTAGAGCATACATTTATTGAACACACCTCTTTTTATTGCATTTTAATACTTTAAATACGTTTTATTAATATTTTTGATGGAAACATTTGCTTATTTCTTCAATACCTTCCAGGTCATGTGACCGATTCACTCAAAATCAATGCTGGGTCAAAGAACTACACTGGCTGCATAGGACACACCTCTTTTTATTGCATTTTAATACTTTAAATATTTTATATTAATAAATTGATGGAAAAATTAGCTTATTTCTTCAATAACTAATGACTCAAAATCACTTTATGAATTGAATACAAGTCTGTACACAATAGAAACGGCTCTTTATATCGGATAATATTACATCCTCTATTTAATATTAATATTTCTAGGTTTTTTTCTAGAGCTTCCCTGTCATGTGTCAGTGATTAATGATCAGAAAGTAATACAAACAAGGCTACACAGGACACATGTTTTACTAATCGTCATCATTGAGCACATTTCAAGTATTAGCACAAAGGACAATTCCAATATCCTGTCTCTGCCTTTTTAAAGTCTCTGCTGTCCATTGCCAGGCACTGGGCATGGTACCATCGTTCACAGTCATCACACTGAACCTGTTGAAGTGAAAGAAATAGTGTATTTATATATTTGTACCTTAGATTACCATTCAGTTGTCTTAATACTCAAGTGTTAGTGAGGAATCAGCTGACACAATCATCTGCTCCTTAAAACCCACTGCCTGTGTTTTAACATGCTCTATTGTTTTTTTTTATTGTTTCTATCTTTTACATTTTTTTTATTTAAGTATTCCATTAATGTGTGTTGCATGTTTTAAATGTATTGTATTTAGTTGTTTTAGGTTGACTTTTAAAATCTGTCCAGGGACTACAGATGACAAATAGCCTCTTGGCTAACTCTGGCACAGTTACAGAAATGTTAATTAATATGCACTGTCCCTGTTAAATACATGAATACATAAATGTAGACATGACAATTCCACATTTTCTTCACAACAGCTCACCCAGTCTGTGATGGGAGATCCAGATCCTGGAGGCCTTAAGGCAGCACACATAGCACAATAAGTGTGCTCATCAAAGACTGAAACAAGATAACAATACATGTATGTCAGCTTCTATATACACATACATATAAATATATATATATATATATATATACATACAGACACCCATATATACATATACATATATTCATATTTATTTACCTGATGCCTCAAGGATTTCGAGGGCCAGTTCTCTCCTCTCCAGTTTCATGTATTTCTTCGAACACTCGAAATTCACATTGGGGATCAGAGGGAAGGACTCCATGACTGCCTTTGCCATCTAAACAAACAACACTTACAGATACAGACAAAAACATGAGACACATTATAGAAGACATCCACCCTTGATTAGAATGCCTCCCAAAACTTTTGAGTATTGATATAGACCGGTCCTATTATTGGAATTTTGAGATATGTTTTGTCAATTAAACTTTCTGTGTTCAAGTGAATACTACATTAGTGTTAAATAACTGTTCATTTAAGTTCAGCAATGTTGTGTCATAATCCAATTGTTGTCAGTTGTGAAAAATACAATAAACAACAACATGATATCGGCAATATACTGTATATTGTCCATTGGCCAACCTGCCTGCTAAATATTATGGGGATCAGCATCGGCCTTTAAAAAACCTTTATCGGTCAACAACTACTTTTGACAGCTTTTTTAATCCGCCCTTGCATTAAACTGTCTTTCACATTAAAAACTCTGCTTGTTAACTGGATGAAAACAGAATCTCTTCAGCTCACCTTCACAACAACGACACCACAGCTACATCCATAGCGGAAAAAGTGGGTGGCCCATAACGCCTCCCTTCCACTGAACATAATAAGGATTAAAACACACTTGAAGGCTAAGTTAAAAATAACATTAGTCTGAAAATTAAGTTCTTGTGCCATTTATTTGTTGTGCTTAAAACAAGTGTTGGTATGGGAATTCAATAGTAAGTAGATTTATCAGGTGATTTAACTAATGAGTATAGTTTCAGAGAGGATAAAGTAAAATAATCTCAGCTCCTATTTAAGAGCTCAGCCAAAGCTTCACTCCATGTACCTAATGTGTGAGTGTGAGCCCACAAATCAAATCCACACCTACTTCCCCCTACAGCATCACCATGCACAAACACAACACACCACACACATAAACATACACAGACCACACACATTACCTTCGGTCAACTGTGAGATGTGTTAGGATATTATTATGGATTTACGCTCCACGTTTCTAATATCCCCGCGTCCTTCTGAGCTGTTTATATGGAAGGAGTTCAGTGCCACCAAGTCAACCATACTCTACTTTTAATGGCAATATCACAATGCACCAGAAATCATTACATTCAATACACTACACATACAAACACAGTATACTTACAACACAAGATACATATAACACAAATACACACAACATACAACACAAAACATACATACAACCTGGTGATCACGTCAGCCGGCCAGCAGAAAGAGACTGAACCCAGTTGTGTCTCCTGACTATATGCTGAAGCAATGGGAGGGATCTCTGATTCCCCTACTTTGATTGGCAGCCCAAATGTCCCCCCCATCACCCCAAATCTTGAGTTCCTTCACTCACATGTGGCGAGAGCATTTGCATACAGTGCAAGTCAACAGATGCTGCCACCTCCCCCGCCAAATCCTTTGTCCTCCAACACCACATGGTCTTCTCTGAAGTCACATGTGCTTGCTCCAAAGTCCAGCTCAGTTTTAACCCAAATCACTCATTTTTAAACTTATACATTTGGAGCTAACATGAATACATTCAAATATTCTACTGCAATCCCCCTTTTGATTTAAATCTAATAAATCAATTACTTTCAAGACATTCACATTCGTTCTGGGATTCAGACTATTTAAACGTTCAGAAATGGCTCCACATATCAACTTCATATGACCGTGTTAGAAATACCAAAATATGTAAATAACTCCATACCTCAATTACATCACTTAGTAACAACAAAGTTAAAACCCTTCAATCATTCTGATTGAGTATAGTCAATCGTCATAAGGTATAACCTTCACAGTGGTGATTCAATTAATCTGTAATCGGCAAAATTGCAGTGTCTTCAAGCTTTAACATTACTTCATGTATACTTCATTCCGCTTTAGTTTCAGAGCCACACATGATATCAGTGCATTAAAACTTCCCAAAGAGTGGAGACAGTATGTCTCCAACATATCCCTCCTGTTTATACTCCGGAATAACATAGAACCTGGAAAGATACAAATGATTGTAAAAGATCAAAAATTCATATACAAAAGTACCCAAACGGCTGAGGTAGGTAAATTGTATAAGCACATGTTTTAATGTAATCCCCATGGTCCAATTCTTTCTCGGTACATCGTCAGTTTCTATCCCTCAGACCCGTTACTGTTTCCCTGCTCACGTCCACTCTTTAAATTCTACTGGGTTCTGTTGGTTTCTTCACTGGTTTGAGACAAGGGCCCTTATTGGAACCACCTCCCTTTGTAGCCAGACTTCCCCACAGTAGAGGCGAGTTTCTGTGTTTTAGGTTTAAACAGCTTCACAGTCAGATGTATCCAGGATGGTCTCTTCGCCAGTCTAACTGCAGTCGATGTAGACAGGAGTGTTTGTTAGGGACCCTCCCCCTTTGGCGAGTGCCTGCTCCTCCTCTTTATCGCTCTGGTGAACACTCACTTTCCTGGTTTCACTGTCTGCGTAGTGTCAGGTACTTCCATCCGTGGCGAGACCCGGAACTCCTGATACTGCGTCCTTGGATACGCTTCCCACACCGTGGAGTCGCCACCCTTGCTTGGTCAGGTACAGCAGGCCCAGCACGAGGAAGATGACAGCTTTCACACATCCTTCCTGGAGGTTTCCCCACTGCGCACTGATTCCAGTGGTACCAGATGTCTCCTTTCCCTTCCAGGCGGACAGCGTGAGATGTCCTCTGCATCGCCCGATGGGGTCCAGAGAACCTGGGTCCCAGCCACTGGGTCGGATGTCCCCCTTTTGCCTCTGTAATCTGTGTGGAGAAATCTGATACAAAATCTCTCAACCCTACGCTCAGGGCTCCTGGGAACTGGTGACCATGAGTGAGCTCAAAGGAGACAAACCTGTCCCTTTGTTAATTGAGCTCCTGATTTACATAAGAACTAGGGGCCATGCGTCTAACCATTTCATGCCTGTCTCTTCACATGTTTCCTTATATCTTAGTAATATATTTTATTTCATGTTTTTACTCATAAAACAATATGACATTGTCCAGAATAGTAGTTAACTTTATATAACTTTTACTCTTTCTAATCTTTTCAAACATCTTAATTGTCTTGTCTCTCTCTCTCTCTCTCCTACATACTTTTTCCCACTTCACTCGTGGTATTTTAACCACCTTTTATCCTTCTGATCAAGATATCACTTCAACACATTTAATATCTTGCCCTGTCCATCTATTTCAGTCTTCTTTTATCCATCTGTTCTCTTTTCTCTTCAGCCTTCAACAACCTTTTCTTATTTCCATTTCTAACCAGTCTTTTACTTATAATCTGTCCCTTTCCTAGGACAGGTAAATACATCCTGCTACTGTAGTGTTCACAAATAAATCTCCATGCAAACTGCTACTGTACACTCAAAAGTGATCTGTTTCATTTTGAAAAGTCAGCTTTTTGAAAACCAACATGGCTCAGTTCAAACTTCTGTTTCAAAACAAAACTCCTCATCTCTTCCCGACATGATTTGACATAAAGATGATTTGCTACCACTATTTTTCATTGTGATATTTGTTCAAACAGAGACTGCATCTGTCTCTGGATTTAAATATATGCCTGATGGCAGCATATGCATAAAATAAAAATAAGTGTCCAGGATTTTAACCTCTGTCATTAAAGGACTGTATAAAAATAAGACATGTCATCTGATTAATCTAAAATCAGAATGTAACAGATAATTTGTGTAGTACATCCCATCATTTTTAGGGACGCCTAATTAACATTCTCAAATCTTCAATTAACTTGACCTAAAAAGCTAAAACAGTGTTGTTTTATGATACCTAAAAAAATACTACAATAGATTTTAGACTATAAAAATGTAAATATGAAATTCCCATTGTCTAACAACTCACTCCCCCTTTTCTGAAAAAGAATCCCATTTACTGTGGATTCATTTTCAGAAACATGAAGAAAGAATGGTAATGCATAGGAGGCAGAGGCACATGCTGTGCCCTGGGACCTTTACGACCCTGGCATCCTGCTTCAAAGTGTCCTCAGGTTTTTGTTATACGACACTGGCCTCCTGCTTCATCGTAAATGAAGTTTGGGCTCAGTTTGAGATTTGTGATCTGAGTTAGAGACAACAGTATTTTGCCATTGTTCTAAAATATTGGACTCGTTCTGCGACATAGTTACAATCTGTCTTTCATCTAAGTTAAATCTATCCATGTTGTGTTACAAGCATGGTTAGATTTGTAACAGAATACAAAACTAACTGTATTTAGCGCTATATTTGCCTAAAAATCTTAACAAACACCAACTACAAATTAAAGATAAATTGATTTAGCAAAATGAACTCTTATGTGATTCAAAAATGTGACAAAAGAACAATGATTTGTCTTACCCAAGATTGTAGGCTAACAGAATGGCTCTTGACCACATGGGGTCAAATAACTTGGATGACCGGGGGCAGGGAAAAGGAGACTCAAACATGTGCAGAGAGAAATCACACTGCTTGCAGTCTGAGTTCACTAACAATTAAACCATACAACTTGGCTTCAATAAAAATGTAACCAGACAAGGCCAGTTCATAACACACAAATTGTCCTCTTTGTATGTCTAATCTAGGTAGAATAATCCACTATTATATTTAATTTGAATGTACTTAATTCTCTGAAAATCAATCTCTTAATCTGTTCCCATTGTACCCGGTAACTACCTCCTTTCAGAATCGATTTAAGCATTCTGTCGTTCCATATTCACTTCGCTTTTATTTATTTGACTCAATTAATATGTGCACTTCGCATTTATTTATCTGACTCAATTAACACGCTTCCCGTCTTCAATACCGGTCAGCAATGTAATATTTAACCTCAACGCTTGAAGCTAAACTCATATAAGAATGTAAAAGGTGTACTACCCCCTTTCAGCCACTAGATGGCAGCATCAGACCACAAATGAGCCTCACTCATCCGTGTGCTTCATTGAGATCTATAAATATTGAGTAATTACCATATCACAGAACTCCGGCTCTTAGCTAAAGAGCGTTCGTCTGTGCTGTAAAACCCCTCAGTTTTAGGCGGCGACCCGATCTGAAATATCGGGTTTCCAGGTTCTGTCGTGCGGTACTCAAAACACGCCACCAGACAGACTGCACCGTCTCTTACGCCACTGTGGACTACGATACCACAGATCCGCGCTAAACCGTTCTTATGTACGCCACTCAGGACTTTATCTACCTGTAGATCCGCGCCAAACTGTAATCAATATGTAACTGTCTATGTACGTCACGCCGGACTCATATCTACCTGCGATCAACGACTATGTTTCTAAATATGCATTGTATATCCCATTTAAACTTTAAAAACACTGTGAAACGCCTTCAGACAATCCTAACATTTTAGTGTATTCAATCACAGACAATCGGTTTATACAACAGGAGTCTGAAATACCTTTGAGTAGTGTAGGGCCCTTGTGATTGTCTGAAGCGTTTAAAAGCGCTTATTCTCGACCCAATCCGGTCGTCTGAATCCTCCTCAGCTCATTATCTTGTACGTCGGGTTCACCATCTGTTGGATATTATAATGGATTTACGCTCCACGTTTCTAATATCCCCGCGTCCTTCTGAGCTGTTTATATGGAAGGAGTTCAGTGCCACCAAGTCAACCATACTCTACTTTTAATGGCAATATCACAATGCACCAGAAATCATTACATTCAATACACTACACATACAAACACAGTATACTTACAACACAAGATACATATAACACAAATACACACAACATACAACACAAAACATACATACAACCTGGTGATCACGTCAGCCGGCCAGCAGAAAGAGACTGAACCCAGTTGTGTCTCCTGACTATATGCTGAAGCAATGGGAGGGATCTCTGATTCCCCTACTTTGATTGGCAGCCCAAATGTCCCCCCATCACCCCAAATCTTGAGTTCCTTCACTCACATGTGGCGAGAGCATTTGCATACAGTGCAAGTCAACAGATGCTGCCACCTCCCCCGCCAAATCCTTTGTCCTCCAACACCACATGGTCTTCTCTGAAGTCACATGTGCTTGCTCCAAAGTCCAGCTCAGTTTTAACCCAAATCACTCATTTTTAAACTTATACATTTGGAGCTAACATGAATACATTCAAATATTCTACTGCAGATGTTAGCTGAGTTCTGTCCCCGAACAAAATGACACCTGCTGTGTAGTGATTTAGCAAGTACATTTTGTTCAGAACGGCAAATTTGTCGGCAGCAACATGTAACACGCCTTCAATTACCTGGCAAAAAAGATCATAACAATTTGCCAATTAATGCATATTCTCAGTTATACTGAACTTTCATTTCCTGCAACTTTGAGAATCTTGTGACTGACAAAAGTATCTAGACATTTTGGGGAGAAATCGTTAAATGCTAGATAAAGAAAATAACACAGTGTAGAGTGAAACTTCAGACACTTGAAACATGTAGTCACGTACCTCCCCTGTAGCATAGCTCACAGTGGCGGATAAGCAAGATGCGTCCTTTCATCTGTGAGGGGAGCACTGCCACGACCATCTCTGTGTCCTTTTTTTCCACAGCCAGGTCAACTGCAAGTTAGGATTGAGGGGAAATAGATGCAGTCTGTTTAATATGGACACTTGAGGAATCTTTTAACCCTCTGGTATCAATCTGGACATTTTTGTCACTAATGACTAATTAGGGTCGTGCATTTGAATGACACCAGAGGGTTAACAATCTTGAATGTTTGGGTGAAGGCCTTGTTTTTGTATATGCACCATCAAAGCTACATGCACAAAATATAATGAAACTGTCCATGTTTATGCATTTAACCTCAGTCCCTTTTAGAGTTTTCACTAAATGACATTAAACATGCTGCTCAGGAACAGAAACTGTAATTGCAGTTTAAAGTCTGATTTGGAAATCTAGTTTCTGTTATAAGTTTGTAAGCTGTATTTACATTTTTCATCTTCATATTCTCCCCCTACAACATGCACCTAATCATCTTGGGTTATAATACTTCATGTCCTTTGTCCTTCACCTCACTCTTTACCAATTTAGTCCATGCTTTACCTTCTGACAATATTTACTTATTCCATTGTTACAATTAAAATGCTGGAGAACAATTTACACACTTTGAACATAGTAAGTCTTAGAGAAACTCTCATTTCCCTGTGCGTCTTTTTCCTGTTGGTCCACTTTTCTTTTCTTCACCTTTGTGGCAGGTGGGCTCTTGGGGTTGGGTAGTGTTTTTGGTGGATTGAAGTACTTAGACTTGGACTTGGTGTGACCAGCAGAACTTTCCCGCTTGTTCCACTGTTCCTCGTGGTCATCATTTGGCCTGCTAGGATGTCCAAAGTTTTTGTCCAGAATATGCATTGGCAGATTGTGTTGCTCAATGTGCTCTATATATCTTCCTTGTATTGAGGCATACCTTTTGGAGACGAACTCAGCTGGTCTCAGGTACTTTTAAAAGGATGGAGTGTTTGACCAACCCAAACCAGAGCTCAACATGGCAGTTGGTATCCCTGGTTTTATGACTTCCATCTTTTTTTGAGGTACCTTTTCTATGTCTCGACAGACCCCCAAGCAACAAACCACTCCACAATGGGAAGATCCCCATGTAGTTCTTTAACAGTGCATCAAGGACACCAGGACAGAGGTAGTGGTTAATACATGAACAGCATCGTCAGAGAGAATGTCACACTCTGCTTGGTCCCGCCTGACTTGAAAAGCTTGTGTAAAAGGGGACTTTCCAATAATGCTATGAGCATTTGTTTCCATTTTGCTTTCCTCCACTCCCATTACATGTCCACTTTCCTCCAGGTTCAAGTCCCGAGTTTGCAAAATGCACTCGTCGAGGTACATTTTGCTCTGTTTCACCAAATGAGTGTGCTTCCTGCATACTTGTGCAGTTCAGGAAGTACGCAAAACAGAATGTTGCATATTCCTGTGTGCCTCTGTCTACATGCTTGTGACACAGCCTTCATGATATGAGCAGAGCACAGATGCAGCACAGTGAAGTTAGGAATCAGTTCAGTTTGTCCAGACATCTCAAATGCTCTGTCAAGGTACACTGACATATCTTCCCTGTTAAAAGACAAAAGCACAAGTTTATCAGAGCCCAACTATAATCTGTCTCAACCTGTGCTATCTTTCTTTTTGTTGTGTAAGACAACTTTCTTTTAAATTCCATGAGCCAATGGGAAGTAGATGGAATGGAATGGCTTTTGGTGATCAGTTCTGTGACCGGCAAGGGAGGCTTATCCTTACCCATTCCGGGCAAAACCAAAGCATAATACAAGACCTGCTTATTTTGATCAGGACTTGTCTGTATCACGCTGCCTGTGGCATCAAGGTAGAGAGTCGTAGGTGTTGGCTTTTTCAAGTGCTCAGTCATATCTTTATTCCAGCATCTGTGTATAAATGTACAGCAAACGGATCAGTGTGTAGGTGCTGAAGATAGCCTTTTGATGATGCATGACTGTTGCTCTCTTTCATTATCTTTTGAGTCAACATGAGTTCAAGCATCATGTCGTCGTGGAGCCTTGCACTTTTCTTCACTTCAGAGGATATTTTCTTTAACACGTCTTTGGTGAGGCTTCTGCTTATGTTACCAGCCATTACTTCCTCTACTGGTGTCTGTCTTAACATCGTGTAATAATAATTGCTGACACCACTGGTTAAGGCTTTGGAAATTGTTCCTCTTCTTGTGTATTTTGCTGGTCTAAATCGCCTTTGATTTTTATGGTGTATAACTTCACCAATGCGCATGACTTTAAAAATAATTTTTTTATCCGTTGATTTCGGCCTGTTCTTTTTTGAGAAACTGTAGACAGAGTTAAATTAAATTAAATGTGCATTTTGCAGAGGCACAGAAAAATGGCGAATTCTTTTTACGGCTATCATTTGTCTTAACATGCTGGTATTTGAAAGCAAGTGTGCAGCATGGATTTTTTTTTTTAATTCTTGATATAATGTATCAGTCCAGGGGGGACGGAGTTTTTATTGCCATGTTTAGGTTTCATTTTGTTCCATTGTTTTCTTGTCATGGCCATTTTTAACTTTGTTGGCCCTGCTTTGCACTTTCTGTTCATTGTTGTTGTCATGTTGGTGGCTGTCTCTGTACTTTGTTGGTCTGACTCTTCTGTGTCTATCTCACACTGTGGCTGTGCGTTACTTATTTCCCTGTCATCCTAACTTGTGTCCTCGTCTTCCTCACCCTTAGGTGCGCTGTAAGACTGTTTCTTGATACTGTGCTGTCCATCTCTCCCTCTTTCACTGACATACTTTCCTAAATACAAACATTACAAAAGTAAAAAATCTCATTTAATTACTGTATCTCTTAACGTAAGACTACAATGCAACTTTAAGCAATCTGCCATCCTTGGGTCAATTACAGTACATTCTGTTAACATCCTACTGTGATGCAGTATTTCATTAAATAAGCACATTAACCCTTATGCCTTCCTAAGGAAATGTATTATCCATGCCACTGTTTAATTTTGCGAGCATTCTGATTGTGTTAAGAATATGGCACGACATTTGGTAAAGATGTGAGTTTTTTTGGAAACATGTTCTTAATAAGTGTATGTGTAAGTATAGTGACTTTAAAATCCCTAGCGACAAAAATAAAAATGAATGAACATTTGATAATTATGATCAGCACTGAATTTGGTTAAAATATGTAAGTAATTGAAAGTGGAACAAAAATATTAACATAGCCTATAATATCTTTATTACAGTATTTTTAGATGCGGACATTTTTGTCGTTAGTGTTTTCAGAGTAACGTTTTAAAAAGGGATTCACAAGGGTTAAGCTTCAACTTAAAAGCCTCTGGGGCAGAGTCCTGCATGGGTCCAGTTCTGCAAATCTGCACCCACCCGAACCCTCGCAGCTCAGTAGCTACCGCGAACCGACCGTTACACGCAATTATCTTCAAGTCAAATCTGGACACGACCCGTTGTGAATTTGGGGGGGGGGGGGGGCTAGTGGAGTACTTTGTGACCACAGAGCGTGAACGTTGTGATCAGCTGTTTTAGTGCAGTTTAATGATGGGAATTCCGGCTCTTCTTGGTGAGCCGGATCATTTGGCTCGGCTCACCAAGAAGAGCCGGCTCTTTCGGCTCCCAAACAGCTCTTCAGTTTACCACATATGCCCCTTTCACACCAACGCGTTTTCAGCTCCGACTCGGAGCTGGGGCTGAAAAGTGCCGGTTTTCCTGTTCACACCGCAGCGGCGTCGCCTCTTAGCTCCGGAATCCGGTTCACTTCCAGCTCCAAAAAAGTGTCGGTCTAGAGGCAAGAGCTTCGGAGCTAAGAGGTGGCGTCGCTTACGTCTCTCTTACGTCGAGGCTTGCAGGAAACTAAACCCACCTCCCTTGAACCAGTAGCGTAGGCAGAAATGTACTTTAGGGTGGGCCTGTAAAAAATAGGGTGGGCCAGATTTTTCTTCTGCGCATCAGAAGCTAACGGCAATCCCTGCCGGTACCGGTGGCAGATTACTTTTGGAATACTTTCTTTTTCCATAACAGATGGGTATGTTTTGGTGAACAGGAGACACGTATTTTACTGTTCTAATGGCTTATCAAGAACTCAAACACAACATCTTGGTGTCCTTCTGGACAGCTCCCTCTCATCTGCACCCCACATAACATCACCCGGACTGCATTCTCCTGCTGTAAACCTTTCCTTAGAATATGTTATGAATTGTAAGGTGTCCTTGGGTGCTTTGAAAGGCGCCCCTAAATAGAATGAATTATCATTATTATCTGAAACGATGTAATAACTTTTAAAACTGTTTCCAGTCACTTGCCCCATGCCTTCAGCAGCAGCAGGCCATTCACTTTGATTTGATCCCGTTATAAATGTCATCATTTCGACAATAAAGAAATGCTACATCAACGTTATCTTACACATTTTATCTAACCATCTCCGTTTCTAACTTTCAATATATTTCAAAAGAGATCTCTCTCTCTCATCTGCGTGCGGGGGGGCGGGGCCTCACAGACACGCTGCATCTCTCTCTCGCTCACAGACACGCTGCAGCGCTGTGCAGTGTGCACACAGTTCTGCCGGTAATGAATATTACATTTTGTGAGGAAACTTTTCCACCAATAATTCCAATAAGAATTCCAAAATGTATTCACTTCAGGTTTACGAAAGTAACTGTAATCAGATTACTCGTTTTTCAAATGTAACGCCAGCTGAATATACTTGCTTTTTGTATTCTGATTACATAACGCCGTTACATGTATTCTGATTACGTAACGCCGTTACATGTATTCTGATTACGTAACGCCGTTACATGTATTCTGATTACATAACGCCGTTACATGTATTCTGATTACGTAACGCCGTTACATATATTCTGATTACGTAACGCCGTTACATGTATTCTGATTACGTAACGCCGTTACATGTATTCTGATTACGTAACGCCGTTACATATATTCTGATTACGTAACGCCGTTACATGTATTCTGATTACGTAACGCCGTTACATGTATTCTGATTACGTAACGCCGTTACATGTATTCTGATTACGTAACGCCGTTACATGTATTCTGATTACGTAACGCCGTTACATGTATTCTGATTACGTAACGCCGTTACATGTATTCTGATTACGTAACGCCGTTACATGTATTCTGATTACGTAACGCCGTTACATGTATTCCGTTACAACCCAACCCTGTGTATATCTCTCCGGACTGTCCACCAGCAGATGAAAAACACCCACCTCTCCGCCTCTTCCAAGGGACGAGGGAACCGTGCGGCAGAGTTTCCGTTAACATTTTTTTCTTCTGACAGCCCAGCAGCAGGAGAGGTGGGGAGAGGGAGACGTGGAGAGAGGGGGCTATTTCATCGTTATCAGAAAACGATGCGAGATGAGGGCAGTGGGGGCTCTTCTTGGAGTCTGGCTTTTTAAAAAAAAAACAAAGTTCATTAGTGAACTTTGAACCATCATTTATTTTGCAGGCAGCTCTCTGCAATCACAATCAGTTGTTACCGTAAATGAGTACGGTTTAGAGGATAAAGCACATACAACATTAATTAAACTCCATATTTGGTCACTTGAATTTCACTTTGAATTATTGGATATTCTCAATGGGTGAATACATTTTTTTATAATAATAATAAAATAATTTAAAAAAATGTAAAAATTAATTTTTTTTTAATTGACACTGAAGCTTTCTCAGGGTGGGCCAATGAGTAAACTGGGTGGGCCTGGGCCCACCCAGTTTACCCTGGCTCTATGGTGGCTACGCCACTGCCCTGAACATGGGTCGACAAGCAGTAGTGCTTAAAAACACACTTTATAAAGTCAGGCAACACTAACCAGGCTTCGTGTGATTCTGTTTTTTGTTTATTAATAGGATAGCAATAGCAAGTAGTCAGTTTAGCTTCGGTTGCTATGCTAACATCACCCATTTTATACCAGAGACACTTTCATAACAGCGTTGTGATGCCAAACAGCGTCAATTCAGACTGACACACATTCACTTAGGCTAAGGGGAACTGGGGATATGTATCAGCTGCTTGTGTGAGTCGGACAGTGAATACTTTTGAGCGTCCGCTGCAGTGTGAGCTAACCGGGAGCTAACGGGAGAATAAACTCCCGTGGAAGAGCAGCCAGCACTGCAGCGGTCGGTAAATGCCGCAGAAACACATTAATAAACAATGAACCACGGCACTCTGGAGAAAAGCATAAGGTTGGAGAAGTCGTTATTTAATTTAATCTGGCTTCGTGTGATTAAAAGCAACACGATCATCGACCCGACGCAGTTCCCCGTTGTTGTGTGAGCACCGTAACGCCGTTGGGGAGCAAATCAGCTATGTAAACGGTGACATCATGACGCAGCAGCGGCAGCACCAGTCGGGCTCTGGGCGGTGTGAACAGAGCGGGAGCAGAAAAGGGAAACCGGAGCTGAACCAGAAAAGCTCTAGCTCGGAGCTAGAAAGGGAAAAACGCTGGTGTGAAAGCCGCAATATTATACCTTTTAATTAAATCAAATGTAGCCCTGCCCCACTAATTATATGTGTACACATATATCACTTAAATTATTCAATACAACCTTTGTACTGAAGTATTCAAAAGTAAAAATGACATGTTTAATATAAATGATTTGCTGTGGCTAATTGTTTTCATTGCATTTACAGACCCGTGTAACTCTCTGATACCACCCAATGAATGCATTGACTTGCTTGTAGAACCACGCTACACAAAACAGATAGCAACACCTATAAAAACTATTTTTTTAAAAAGTGGCTACTGTATCCACCTCTATAAAGTATATAAATATAGTTTTTTTTTCAAAATACCAAAAAGATCCTGCATTTTAGCCATGCCTCATTTCGCTCTATTTGCTCTTTCCAGCGCTGTTTTTGCAGGGGGCTGATTCTGTGAGCTGCAGCTGACCACGCCCCCCTGCAGGAGAGGGGAGCGTGCTATGAGATCAGCTGCTAGGCTGTCAGAAGAGGGGGAGAAAAAGAGGGGGAGAAAAAGAGATCTCAGTCCTCGGTGTTTTATTCTTATAGAAGTAAGAAGAGAAGTAACGGGGCAGAAACCCTCCTTTTTACGCAGCGGTCCAGACATAGACATCAAACGGCGACTTTGGCATTAGGGCAGGGATATCTAGATACTTTCCAATGTTTGACATAATGAGTTGTGCTACTTTTAAAGCAAGCAACGATGTTTTCAAATCTGTAATCAAAAAGCTCCTCAAAAACACTATTGAAGCAGTTCCTGCCGTTGCTACGTTAGTTCAAACAGTAACAACGGACTACTTTTCTTAGCGGATACATGTCAATTTAAATCAATACATACAACTATTTTTTAAATCAATAAAATCATTTTCTAAATCCATAAAAGCATTTCAATTAATATTGGGAGTTATGTCGTTACTTTGTTGAGAATGTGGCCATGTAATAAGCGGGATAATGTGTAAATTGCACACAAAAACGGCTTGTTCGCGGGCGAGAGCCGGCTCCCGTCGTTCACTTAAAAGAGCCGGCTCTTTGGGGGGGAAGAGTCTCCCTCCGCAGCCGGTTGGCGTAGTTTTGGCACAATTCCGCTGTACAGACCGACGTTAACAGCAGCCCTGTCTGTGCACACGGAGACCGACTCTGTCGTCCGGTGATCTAACCGCCTTCTGGAAAAGCTTCACAAGTACGTCGGTACGCAAATGCGCTTTGTGACACAAGTGACGGTACACATTTCAGATTGTTGCCGCGCATGCGTACCTGCGTACCTGCGTACCTGCGTACCAGTTATGTGCACCCCTGGGTATAGGCCTACATGTATGTTTTGCCCGTTACACAACTATTTTGCGGGTTATCCGCCGGGTATCCGAGGCAGGACTCTGCTCTGGGGCTCATCAAAGTTATTTTTTAACAGTACCTGCTTGAAGCACCTCAGTCCGGACTCCACGTCGGTCTTCACCCCAGATGACCCTCAACCACTTAAGATGCTCTTTCTTATTACTTTTAAACACTGTAAGTGTAACTGAGGACCACTGCTCAGTTGTAACATTAACTTCACTAAAACCATGAGTAATTAAAGACCTGGTGATGAAATCTCTACCTCCTGCTTGTTGCCAGAGATCTAAAGCTTTCTTTGTCTTGCCTTTTTTGAAGCGCACCATTTTTAGATCAAACAATGTGATCTGGTTTCTAAAATGTCTTCTTCTTCTTCTTCTTCTTCTTCTTCTTCTTCTTCTTCTCTCGATTTTTGGCGTATTGCAAACAACTTTAAAGGTGCATACCGCCACCTGTACATGAGTGTGAATCACCATATCATTCCATGTCTTAACTCATGGACGTATGATCCAATAAAAAAAATACATAAAATAAATAAAACAAAATTAAAAACCTATGATCTTTCCTGACCTAATGTTAAATTATTTTTCCTACCCCAGTTTCACTCAGGAAGGTAAACAGTGCCTTTCTTGTAGCTCCCTCTCCTTTTGTTCCCAAAACACCAACCACACTCCATTCCCTCTCTACCTCTAAAACGTTATCCTTTAGTTTTTCTCTTTCCGCTTTATAGATGTCACAATGTAACAATATATGTTCTACATGTTCTTTAACTCCACAGCTCCCACACTTGTCACTTTTCCCCATGACATACAGAGTACCATTCAAAGCTGTGTGATTTAGTCTGAGTCTAGCTATCATGATTTCCTCCCTTCTGTTTCTTTCTTTATAAATATTAATTGTAATTGTCTTTTGAACTTTATGATACTCTTTGTCTTTCTGGTCTTCCTCCCACCTTTGCTGCCAGATCTCCATCCCTTTCTTCTTAATTACTGCTTTTCCTTCTGTATCTATACCGCCTCTGTGCAGTCTTAACAGGTTATGATTCAGTTCTATGAGAATGTCTTCTCTGACAGTTGTTGTTGATTGTATGCTTTTTAATATGGACAATGAATCTGTGCATACCACCACCTTATCAGGTCTGACCTCTTCAACCCACTGTAATCCTATTATTACAGCCAGCATTTCTGCTATACTGATAATTGAACTGATGCTCTTTTTGAGATCGATATTTTAACGTCTGGGATGTATATATACCAACTCCAACACACTCTTCTTTGTTCTTAGATGCATCTGTGTACATTTGTAGGTAATAGTACTTTTCTTTCAGATACATACTTGTTTTAATTCCCACTTCATTTATTTGCCACTCTTTTTTCCTTTCTACAATACTCTATCTATTTTAGCTTCTGGGAAAAGCCATGGAGGAACACTACTAAATGGGGTTACTTTGGCAAACGTGATGGTCTCCACTCCATTATGCCCTCGTTCTTTCCTTACTTGTCCAGCCAAACACACATCCCTGGGCTTCTATGTCACATGACAGAGAAGCTGTTAAAACAAAATTGAGTGTGACATTCGGTCACATGACAGAGAAGCTATTGAAAACAGAATTTTCCATAGAAAAATTAATTAATATTAACCCTTGTATAATGTTTCATTGTTTATCTAAAGAACAATTATATGATACATTATTTGTTCAAAAAAAGCACATTTTTCCATCAATTTATTAATATAAAATATTTAAAGTATTAAAATGCAATAAAA
This sequence comes from Harpagifer antarcticus, assembly GCA_902827135.1. NCBI lineage: Eukaryota > Metazoa > Chordata > Actinopteri > Perciformes > Harpagiferidae > Harpagifer > Harpagifer antarcticus. Next base: position 271,808 of record CADEHL010001101.1, read on the forward strand.
AGAGGTGTGTCCTATGCAGCCAGTGTAGTTCTTTGACCCAGCATTGATTTTGAGTGAATCGGTCACATGACCTGGAAGGTATTGAAGAAATACGCTCATTTTTCCTTCAAAATATTAATATAAAAATATTTAGAGTATTAAAATGCAATAAAAAAAGGTGTGTTAAACAAATGCATGTTCTAGCGTGGATTTGCTTCACATTCACTCGATCGGGAAGCTGTCGATTTATTAAAAAGAAAAATGTTCTTGTGTAATTGAAAAGTCATTAGTTGATGGTCCCTAAGTGAAAGCCTCGTTTCGCGGAGAAGATCTCCCCGTCGTAATACAGCCAGCAGCAGGGGAAACTGACGCTGCTGGCGGGTCCGCGAATGTCCGTCGAATATCCAACCTAAAACTAAATTCACCGGGGTATTGTAATTTTGAGGATGTGTCTAAACTTGAGAAAGTGGTTAAAGGTATGTCGATCAAAGGGAAACATGACATGTCTAACCATAACTGTGAAACATGTACGCAGGGAAAATGTACTCAAAGCAGAAACAGGCAGGCAGATACTAAACAGGCAGGCAGATACAAGACAGTACTAGAGCTAGTACATACAGACCTATGCGGTCCAATAGAACCAGCAGATAAAGACGGGTACAGATATGCAATAGCATTTACTGATGATTATAGTGGGATGATTTTTCCCTACTTTATCAAAGAGTGATACAGCAAAAGCTACTGAGAAATTCATAGCGGATACTGCTCCATATGGACACATTAAGTGCATAAGATCTGACAACGGCACTGAATTCACTGGGCATGAGTTTCAAACTTTACTTAGGACGAAAGGGATAAGGCACGAGACAAGTGCCCCATACTCACCTCACCAGAATGGTACTGCTGAGAGAGGCTGGAGGACCTTATTTGAGATGTCAGATGCATGCTATTGGAGAGTAACCTCCCAAAGCAGTTATGGACATATGCTGTACAGACAGCAGCACAGATACGTAACAGGTGTTACTGTAAGCGTCTGGAGCAGACACCATACCGTGTTTTTACTGGCAAAACACCCAACTTGTCCAACATGAAAATGTTTGGCTCTGAATGCTACGGATATAAACAGGATAAGAAGAAGCTAGATTCTAGATGTGCAAAGGGTATTTTTGTAGGATACGACAAATATAGCCCAGCATTCCAAGTATTTTATCCTGAGACAGGGAAAGTCCTGAAACATAGGCTGGTAAGATGTATCACAAAGAGTAGTGCAGATAGTCAGACTCAGACAAATCATAATATGGATTTTGACACTTATGGAGAAACTATTCCCACAACACCAGCAGGGACAAACATGGTGAACCAGAATCAGAGAGAGCCTAATGTGGGTGTACAGTCCTATAGTGAGGAGAATATTGAGGCTCGTCAGATCCAGACAGATGGTACTCAAAGAGAACAGGGACAGAGTGCACGACGCTATCCCACTAGACAAAGAAACGCTCCAGAATATTTAATGGAGTATCAGTGTAAGGGTGATTGTAATGATGAAGGTGAAAATGTAGATTATTTCTACAGGGTTGCTTGTGACGTACCCACAACATACATGCAGGCTGTAGGCTCTAAGAAATCCAAAATGTGGGCTGATGCAATGAAAGAGGAGATAAACTCTTTAACAGAGAATGAGACCTTCAGTCTGACCACACTGCCAAAGGGCAAGCAAGCAGTGGGAGGTCGTTGGGTATATGCAGTAAAGGAAAGCCAGATATGTAGCTAAAGGCTATAGTCAAGTAGAGGGAATTGATTACAAGGACACTTTTTCACCGACAGCAAATATGACTTCTGTACGTACATTGATGCAGACGGCTATACAGGAGGATCTTATCCTACACCAAATGGATGTGGAGACAGCTTATCTCCATGCACCATGGAGATAAGCTGTCTCACTCAGTGATGTCAAAGAGATGTTGAAGAGGAAGTTTAAAATGAAAGATTTGGGTGAACTTAAACACTTCCTAGGTATGGACTTTACACAGAGTGAGGGGGAGATCAACATGAGCCAAAAGAGACACATAGCAAAGATGCTAGAGAGGTTTGGCATGTCAGAGTGCAAACCAAGGTCAACTCCATGCGAGCTAAAGTTACATTTTGACACTGAGGGTGAAGTTATGGATTCAACAGGATACAGAGAGATAGTAGGTAGCTTGATATACATTATGACATGTACTAGACCTGATCTGAGCTGGATTGTGAGTAAACTATCACAACACTTAGCAGAACCAAAACAACAACATTGGGCTGCAGCAAAACAACTGTTGAGGTATCTAAAGGGTACAACAGACCAAGAGCTACATTACAAGAAAAGTGAGGAAAGCCTAAAGCTTGAGGGATACAGTGATGCTGATTGGGCAGCCGATCAAAATGATAGGAGAAGCACAATTGGATATTGTTTCAGCTTACCTGAAAATGGTCCAGTTATATCCTGGAAAAGCAGGAAGCAGCCAACAGTGGCGCTATCGACCTGTGAGGCCGAGTACATGGCATTAGCGGCTACTACTCAAGAGAGCATGTACCTTGTACAGTTAATAAAAGGGGGATACATGAGGACAACCAGGGAGCAAAAGCTCTATCAAAAATCCTGTATCCAGACAGAGAAGCAAGCATGTAGACATCAAATACCATTGTGTACGATCTGCACATGCTGAGGGGAAGATATCTATTACATATTGTCCTACTGCAGATATGGTAGCTGATTTCCTAACCAAGCCGTTGACAAAGACACAATTTGACAAGTTCAAAGGGTATTTGTTTGGAGAGTAATGTAAATTGCAGGTATAAAAATTGAACACTGCTAGAGAAGCTTTTGTTTAGTTTATTTGGATTGTGTGTACCACTGTAGAGAGTTATCAACATGTCTTTGAGTGGGAGTGTTGAGCATATTTGTATAATAACAAAGTCATGTTTCAGTTCATGTGTATGACATCAGAATGTGCCTGAAACGTGGTGATGCTGAGCATGCGCAGATACAATAAACGGCTCAAGACTCCAGGCCAAACTCTGAGCGATGTGGTCGTGTGTTTCTTCTGTCCGTTAGCATACTTACAAGCTGCTTTGTCTGACTGCAAACGTGGAGACCTCTGCTGAATATAATGTCTCACGCAACAGATATATTAGTCTGAAATGCTTAACAAGTACTTTTGGTACTCAATATGTATTGATGCTATATATTCATATTTGTGTTATTTGACTTAAGTAACATTTGTAATGCAGGACTGTAAATTAAGGGGAAGCTTTTCTAATTTAGTATTACTACTTTTACATCTGAGTACTTATTCTACCACTGTCTAAAGTTGATCAAAGTAACACCAATACATTTTATTCTTGTCAGTATGATGTACTTTAATATTTCATTTCTTACTTTGTGCAAAAAAACACATTTTAACGAATCAGTCCAGTAGCATTAAAGCCATAGAACCTGATCAGTAAGGTATTGCGTAACATATTCAATCTAACAAATATACAGTACACTTGCAAAATGATTGTCAATACATCTGCCATAAACACTATTGTTTGAATGTTTAGTTTTTTTGCTGGCAATTCAGAGGGTTGCTGTGATTTCCATGTTTAAACTAGTTTTGAGTTAGTTCCAATAACAGAGGTCCTCAAATCCTTTTTTTTTTTTTTTAAATATCAAATCCACCTCTGCGGTTATTACCATGGTGACGTAGCTCTGACACTGAAGCTGGAAGCCAAAACAACAACATTTGTTTAGCTAGATGTTAAGAGGAATTGTAATTAAACCAGTTATGATTTAACAAGTACATTGCATTAACTGAGTGGAGCAAGTTATTTTAAAACCAAATCCAGTGCTTTACACTAAATTATGATTAGTACAAATTTCATTTCCTCCTAGAGTATTTCATTTTGATGTGAGTTTTAACCCCAGATGTAACAAAGAGGCGGTCTGCAGAACAAAAGAATAAGGATTAAAATATTTATTGTTAAAAAAAAGACTAGACATAAATACTATGGTTTTGGTCACATGATTACCCTGTGCTTGGAGAGACAAAACGTCTTAAAACATAAAGACAAGAATACATGCAAAAAAGGTTCAAATAAACAACATGCAACAAAACAACTCCATGCAAATGATAAAGTCAAAAAAAGAACAGAGTATAAATATACACAGGTTCGGCAGAGGGCTTTAAGGATCCACGGTGAAAAATAAAAACGTACACGTTTTGGCACTGTTGGCACACTTCACTGATAGACACTACTGTACAAGTTTAAAAAATCCACACAAACACGGTTTTCATCTCAGATCACATTTGAGAAAAAACAAACAAATTAGTGGCAATACACTGCACTCCAGTAGAAAACTTTAGACACCACACTGTACCTGCAGCAGTAGCATTAACATCTGCTGATTCAACAGACTGAGATCAAGTGACAGGCACAACACGTCCATACTGTACATCACATCTTCCTCCATGTATCTGCACTTCCTTACCAGATACATTAATATGTTCTAACCAAAAGTTGACTTAAGTGCAGGATCATGCAACATCTGAGTAACACATGACTCAGCAGTTTTCTAGAACACATGCTTCTTATAACACAAATCCACATTTCATCCCTCCTGTAAATATTACTGCAACAGTAAGTGGTCTTGTTCAAATATGTTTTTGCTTTGGAATTACTAGGGCCACTGCTAGGGGAAAATGTTCAATCATGAAAAATACTTTGAAAAATCAGGATATAAACACAGGGGGAAAAAATAAAAATGTAATCAAAAAAAATAGTAACATTTCAAGAAAAAGATCACCAAGTCATTGTATCATGAGCACTAAGTCATGGTATCATGAGCACTAAGTCATGGCATCATGAGCACTAAGTCATGGCATCATGAGAACATATTTGTCCTAACATTGGCCATAAAACTCATTGTAAGAATGATTGAATGCCAGTGCAGCTGTGTCATTGTGAACATGACACAGCTGCACTGGCCCCGGTTTCAAAATGAATGCAACCATCACCATGTCGAACACACAAAGACAGTTTGTTGTAGCAAATTAATTAAAAAGAATTGTTGAATAAATACATCATTTGATATTAGATTAATACATATTTTTGGAGTCAGCATATTTAGTTCTCATGTCCCTCATATGCTTATCCTGGAAACAAAGTTGGCAGACATCGATTAAAGGCCAGCTTCAATTCTAGACCCAAAAACATCAATAAACTTGTGCTTAAATTATTGAGACATATATATATATATATATTCCCAAATAGGAAACTTTAGGTAAAAAGTATTGAGGGACAATAACATGGACTGACAGGAATTGTATGACACTAACTCCAGTTTCCCCCCTCCCAGGTTTTGTGGATCTCAGTAGAAAGAGCAGCAGGTCAAGGGAAACCCTTGTGTCTCTTAAATGTTCACAAATGAGGATCCACACTAATGAAGATAGGGTAAGCTTAATACATAAAAAGACAAATATTTGAAAAAGGGCTTATAATGGCTCATACTATCCATGACACTGCATTAGAGCTGTGTGATATTGCACTTAACGTTCCTCAGGCCGTCTCAGAAGCACTTCCTGAAGACGATCTGCGGCCCGTGCTCCTCGTATTCCTCCTGGCTGATCCAGGCGGAGCTGAAGGTGGGCAGGTTGGCCAGCACTGCCCCCCCGCTCCACACTGAGAAGTCTCTGTCCTTGGGGCTGGTGACGCGAACGCTCTCCGCCGTGTCCGTGGGAACCAGTCCTTTGATTTCAGCCTGGAGCCGCTCAGGAAGGCCGGGCAGCAGAGTGTTTCCGCCTGCAGCGAGAGAAGGCATTCAGTAAAGAGTGGGACATTCACTGGAACAGGACTGAATCAAAGCATCAACACCACTGTGCAAGTTTTTAAAATCCATTCAGACAACATTTGAGAAAAACTAAGAACATTGGTGGCAATACACTGCACTCCAATAGAAAAGGTTAACTTTAGACACCACACTGTACCTGCTGATTCAACAGACTGAGATCAAGTGACAGGCACAACACACGTCCATACTGTACATCACATCTTCCTCCATGGATCTGCACTTCCTTACAAGATACATTAATATGTTCTAACCAAAGGTTGACTCGGGTGGAAGATCATGTAACACGACTCAGCGGTTTTCTAGAACACATGTTTCTTATAACGCAAATCCACATTTTGTCCATCTTCTGTAAATATTACTGCAACAGTAAGTGGTCCTGTTCAAATATACCGGTTTCAGCAAGAGAAATCATTCAGAAAAGAGCATCACATTAACTGGAACGGGGAGGTTCGATTTCCGCCCATTTCCACCTTATAAGGATACAACCAAATAAAATAAATCACCAAATAAGAGGAATATTGGAAGAATAGTACTTGTACTGTAATTTCATGTCTAGTTTAATTGACCACTCAATGCAATCTATGCCTCCTGATTCTTTCTAATTTGACCACTGCATTCGGCAACTCTTAAAAAGCAAATACGGGTGAGCCATAAAATCATATTCCTAAGTGGTGAAATCACGCTTTTAAGACCTTTTTCCGCATTCCATCTGCGAATAAACTTCATACTGAAGAATAATTTCTTGTTCTGTTGTTATGCATCACTGATAGATTGTCACATTTATTGAAGATAAATGATTATTGGCAAAGAAAATCTACAAGAGATTGTACAGCGCAATCAGAGAGATACAGTATGTCCACGTTTTTGAGCAAGTCCACGAATCCAGTCTGTCAAGTCGGTCACCACCTTCGCGCAGCTGCCGGCGCCACTTCATCCGGTCCTCCGCCAGCCTCTCCCAGTTGTCCGTCGCAATGTCCAGGGCCTTCATGTCACGTTTTACGACATCCTTGAAGCACAGCAGTGGTCGTCCTCTGCCTCTGGAACCAGCGCTCAGCTCGCTGTATAAGATGTCCTTTGGCAGGCGGCCATCTGGCATTCTGCGAAGGTGACCGAGCCACCGCAGCCTCCTCGTTTGGACCATTGACTTGCTGCCCGTACGCGCCAGCACCGCCTCGTTTGTGACCTTGTCCCGCCATTTGATCCCGAGGATGTTGCGCAGGCATCGCATGTGAAAATCATTTAGCTCGTTCGTGCCGCGCGTAAGTTGACCACGCCTCGGAACCATACAGCAGGACGCTGACCACGCAACATTGGTAGATAAGTGTCTTAGTGCACTCGGTGAAGTATTTGTTGCTCCAGGCTCTTGAGCGCAAACGACTGAAAGACGTTGCGGCTTTGCCGATACGAGTCTGGATCTCCTTAACTAATGACAGGTCACTGCTGATTGTTGAACCAAGATACGTGAACTGGTCAACAGTCTCGAGCACATGCTCGTTCACCATTACCAGCGACGCTGCGCTTCCTGCTTGGTGCATAACAACTGTCTTTTTGATGATCAGTGCAAATTCAGAGCATGCTGCACTGAATCTGTCCATCAGGCGATGTAGACCAGCTGTGCTGTGAGACACCAGAGCTGCGTCGTCCGCGCATAAGAGCTCACGAACTAGCACCTTCCGTACCTTTCTTTTCGCGCGCAGTCGGGCCAGATTGACCGCGTGTGCAGGAAAACGCCGTCTTCGTCCACGTGATCGTTGAATGCATGATGCAGCACAACAGAGAAGAAGATGCCGAAGAGCATGGGCGCTAACACGCAGCCTTGTTTGACGCCACTGCGAACGGAGAAGCTGTCTGAAGTAGGGCTGTGCATCTTCACTGGTCTCACGATTCGATTACGATTATCCTGTCAACGATTCGATATCCCGATTCATACCAATGCGTTGCATCCTCAATTTTCTATATTACTGCACATGGCTTATTTTTTATCAATGCATACATGCAGTAAATACATATGAACTCTCTTTTTATTATTTAGAAAGTGCTTCAGAAATCAATAACATAAATGTCTTGACATTAATTTATAAACCAAAATAAATGAATTGTATAGGTCTATCCGCTGCAGTCTAGCTGCAGCTTCTAGCAACGGTCTGCTGTTAAAAAAAGGACACTGAATGTCCTGAATGTGGCATCACACACAGGACTTGAGTCTGAACACAGCAGACAACAGGAGTATTTACAATAGCATATACAAACAAAAATACTACATGTGGGTGCACACTTACATTCTCTGTCTTACCGTTGCATACATCCCATGAATGTATGATATTAAATTAGCTTCATTATATCTCAGTGATTAAGTGAATAATAAAGTTTCTATCGGGTCACTATCAGCCTGTCACTCATTATTTTCAGGGAGGGGGCGGGGTTTGGAGGAACGGAGAGGAGACGTGATCGCGGAAGCTTTTTTCCTCCTGCCTTCACAAACTTTACACACGTATACATCGTCTGAAAATTGCTAGAGGACATTCATACTTTGCAATCCAAGACTTAATTAAATCCACCAAAAACCTGACATGATTGTAACGCGATTATTTTTGAAAAACATAAATCCCTGTGTCTGAGCCGCAGCGACACGGAGTGATTCAGAGCGGGTCCTTCTGCCGTTGGTTCTGGACTGGTGGTGTTGTGTTGGTGGATAAAGCAGACTGCTCCGTGTTTGGTGTTGCTGTGCCGCTGTCACGTCTGTTCGGTGATCTCTGCGTCACCGAACGATTTGATATTAAAGTGACAGAAAAAAAAAACGTTATAGTAAAACCGCGGCCGGAAAATCAGGAAGCAACGTTACTACGCTATAACCGATTATCTTCCGTCACTGCATCGATACCGAATCGTCCACGTCCGCATCGCAATGCATCGTAGAAACGATTATTTTCAACACCCCTAGTCTGAAGTAGATCCTTCAAAGAAAACCGTTGCTGACATGTCCTCGTGAAGCGATTTGACCAGCCCGAGCAGTGTCGGTGGGCAGCCCAGTTTATGTAAGATGGCGAACAGTCCTTCCTGACTCACCATGTTGAACGCCTTCGTCAGGTCGACAAACGCCATGTGCAGTGGTTTGTTTTGCTCTCTGCACTTTTCTTGCACCTGGCGCACCGTGAAGACCATGTCTGTTGTTGATCGGCCACTTCGAAACCCGCACTGTGACTCTGGGTATACGCGAGCGGCCAGTTTCTGGAGCCGCACCAGCAGAATTCTGGAGACGACCTTGCCAAGCACGCTCAGTAGCGAAATGCCACGGTAGTTGTTAGAGTCCCATTTGTCACCTTTGTTCTTGTAAAGCGTGATGATCTTGGCGTCCTTCATGTCCGATGGGAAAGCGCCCGCTTGCCAGCAATGACAGAGCAGCTTGTGCAGCAGTAAGCAGCTGTCACATTTGAGGAGATCAGCCGGGATGCCGTCCGTGCCCGCAGCTTTGCCCTCAGCAGTGTGCTTCAGCGCATTCACTAGCTCTGCCATGGTTGGCAAGTTGTCCAGCTCAGCATTGATGTCAAAGCTGGGTGTTGAGGCCAAAGCCACATGGCTGATGCTCCTTGGTTTGCCATAGAGCTCTGAGTAGTGCTCAACCCATCGTGACATCTGTTGCCCTGTGTCAGTGATCAGTGCTCCTTCTGCAGACTTCAGCGGACTCACCTTCTTTGCTCTCGGCCCAATAGCCTTGTTCAGGCCCCTGTACAGGTCCCGCAGGTTACCAGTGTCTGAAGCCAGTTGGATGTTGTCGCAGAGCTTGTTCCAGTACTGGTTAGCACAGGATCGAGCTGTCCTCTGAAGTTCACGCTGCACATCCTTGAGTGCAGTGAGAGAACTCCGTGTTGCCCGTTGCTTGTACAATTTGTGTGCCTTGTTCTTGGCAGCGAACAGCGGTTCCAGGACTACAGCACTTTCGACCATCCAGTCTTCTTGCGGCGGCCTTTTCGTGCCAAAAGATTCGGTAGCCGCGTCATGCATAGCAGCTCGCAGGCTCTGCCAGTTCTCTTCTGGTCCTGTGCCGGTACTGCTTGCCGCCATCTTCTTTGCAAACGACTTCCGGAATGCTATGACTTCATTCTTGCAGTGTTTTGGCGCGGCTTCTCTTTTTGTCTTGGGGTAGGTTTTCGTTTAGGCATGTTCATCTGGGTTAGAACAAGCGAGTGGTCGGTATCACCATCAGCAGTGTGGTAGGTTCTGGAGCATCTGACTAGGCCAATGTCACGTCTGACCAAAGCTAAGTCTTGCTGGTGCCAGTGCTTGGACCGCGGATGCATCCATGTCACCCGCCGACGTTGCTTCTGCTGGAACCAAGTGTTTGCGATGCAGAGCCCATGTTGACTGCACAGCTCGAGAACTCGCTGTCCGTTTTCGTTGATTTTCCCAACACCAAAGTGACTGATTGCATCCGGCCATGCCAGATAATCGGCACCAACACGAGCATTGAAATCGCCGAGCAGCATCGCGCATTCCTCGGGGGAATCTTGTTCAAGGCGCCTGCCAGGCTGTCGTATAACTGGTCCTTGACCGCAGCTTCACTCGGCAGTGTGGGAGCGTAGGCACATATCAGATGTATTGGGCTGGCAGATTGCTTGAGCGTCAGGGAAATGATCCTTTCCGACACACCGACAGGAGTGTCAAACTCTTTCACCAGCTTGTTGGACACTGCAAAGCCTACTCCGTGTGTGCGTTGTTCATCTTTGGCTTTTCCCCATCCAGAAGAAAGTGTAGTTTTGCTCTTTGATAGAACCAGACTCAGCTAGTCTGGTTTCCTAGATAAATAAATGTACCGTTAGTGCTCCACAAAATTACATATACAACTTATTCCTCAGTTTAGAATATTTACCTCTCTCAGATTGACTACAAAGAAACACTCTTTAAAATAACTTGTTAGTGAACAGCAGTATCTGCTGATTTCAAGCTTGAACTCTGAAGTTACTAAGTAACCATGGCAATCTAGCCAGGTTAAAAGAGAGCCACTTAGGTACTATAGAAAACTCTGGCTTTAGGCTCATCATACCTCGCTCTGATCTGGCTTCATATTAAACCCCTCCTCAGGATTAGAGCATGGCAGCAGTCAGTGCAACAGCTTAACAACAACAACCCTCCATTACCTGACAGGACGATGTTTCCCAGGAAGCTGCGCCGCAGGTCAATGTCTGAGCTGAGGATTGACTTGTAAACGCTCTCATGCATCCCATAATGGTCCTGTCCAATCAGCTCGGGTTTGAAGAGAATCTCAGGGGCCCTGGAGGAACAGTGGAAGTTATAAAGCTATTTGAGTGGACTGTTAGAAGAGACATCTGCCCTCTGAAGTGGGCTTTGACATTATTATTGTACAGATCAAGTCAGATTTATCCTTAAACTGGTGACTCCTGTCCTGACCCATGTTAGAATCATGAGAAACGTCATCAATGCCTGGGAGGCAAGTTCACTTGAACCGCAGACTCTCAAGTTTCCAAGCCGAGTCCCCACGTGCCATTTAGCATTAGACACTAGCTGAGGCTAATGTTCGTGTTACGCGTTATGTTTTGTGTCAAACATCAAAGTACTGGATAGTAAAAATGACATGAAGATTGAAAGCCTTTCAATATGCTTTGCACTTTCAAGCAGTGGTGTAAGGTAACTAAGTGCTTGTACTCAAGTACTGTGCTTAAGTCAAAATGATGAGGTACGTGCACTTTACTTGAGTATTTCAATTATTGGCTACTATGTACTTCTACTCCACTACAACTCAGAGGTACATTGTGTACTTTTACTCCACTACATGTATTTAATACCTTTAGTTACTTCACAGATGTGGATGAATGATGTGAAATATAATCAAGTGTTAAATCAGACTTTAGTTCCACCTGGAGTAAATTCACCAGCTACCCTGCAGTCTACAAAGTCATTCAAACTAGCTGCACCTTCACCAGCTTTGAGAACACTTTCATGATCAATCATTATAAAACATATCATATATATTATTCTGAAATCTGCATTGCGAGTACTTTGACTTTTACTACTTGAAGTACATTTAGATGCTAATACTTTTACTTGAGTAACATTTTGAATGCAGGACTTTTACTTGTAACAGGGTAACCCTACACTCTGGTACTTCTACTTTTACTCAAGTACAAGATCTGAGGACTTCTCCCACCTTTGCTTTCAAGTAAGCTTTATATCTCAGAGGAACTGGTCAGCACTTGCCTGACAAACACAAATAATGAAATAGATCTTCCTATAAACACACTCTCAGTTGGCGGAGGTACCATGCTAATGATATCTCTTTTTGTTTAGTATGTTTCACAGAGCCAACGCTGTCCTCCAATGCTGAATGAAATGACTTTCCAGCCTTCTAGTGTACATTGAGTGTCCTCGATGTGCAGACGGTTACCTGAACCTCTCCGAGCTGAGGGTGACGATCTGTCCATCCGGCATGTTGTAATGCATCTCTGCGCTGGACACCTCCCCCTGACTCAGCTCAGCTTCATAGTTGAGAGCCACACAGCAGCACTTTTCCTTCATCTCCCTCACTATCTCCATCTCCGCTGAGGTGCGCATGTTGACCCCTTGTTCCTGCAGCAGCTGAAGCACAGGCACACAGGGATGGAAGAGGCAGTTACAATTTCAATCACACCACACAGGGACTGGAACACACTGCTCTGTGATGTGGACAGTCACAAATCACTAGTGAATTTAAACTAAGTACCTTTTGTGTAAATGTGTATGCTACTGTTGGAGACATTCTGGCTTATTCAATACCCAAGGAATGCACAATTGTATATCTTGGAAATATAAATGTGTGATTATAAATGTGTGATTGATAATGATAGATATATGAGAGCAATGGATGGATATATAAGAGAGGTCTATATAATGTAAACAATTACTTACCAACTTAAATGGAAAATGTATCACACAGTGGGAAATGTCTAAGGCAAACAAATGTATTCTTTTATTTATGTCTTTATACTTTAGTTCTCTAAATTTGTTCTAAGTAAGAGAGGCCACAAGTTAACATGTACAAGGTTGTATGTTGAATATACAAACAAAAAAAACATTACAAAAATAAATAGTCAGTAGTTTGACTAACATTTATTTGTATACTTTGAGATAAGTGTCATGTAAGAGATGTTCCATTATGACTTTGTACATGGGTCACAAACCGATCATTGGTTCATCTACTTGAACAGGTATCCCAGTGGGGTATAGCCGAGAACAGCAGAGTTATGATATCAATCAGAAGAGTATTTCGGATGATTTAAAAGCTACATAAATGATGGATTAAAAACATTTGAAGCCTTTATGGCAATTTAATTGCAAGAGGCCCTTCTTATCATCTTAATGAATCAAATTACAAACTGGCATTCAGTCATGTTAACAGGGTTGGATGAATAACATAATAAAATATTGTTTTGATAAGCTTCCATGTTTTAAAGTAGGCAAAGGCTGTTTTTGACGACAGTTATTGTGGTAAGTGTCCAAATTAGATGGTTGTCGTCATCATTGCAATATTTACTTAATGAAGCACGATCCAATAATCCAATGAATGTCCGCTGACGCTCGAAGCACCCTGTGCAACATTGGCTAAATATTCACGTAAATAATTCCTCTTTGTACAACATTTTTCACAAAACCCCAAAGCCAATCGGAAGTGTTATCCATTCACATTACTGCCAATAAACTGTGAAACACAATCAAAGGAAAGGAGCAGATTACCTTTTTCAGATGCATTGTAACATCTACACCAGCCAGAGGGAAGCGCTGCACTGCATGAGGCAGACAGTATCCCTCAAACACTGGCACGCTGTGGCTCACCCCGTCTCCAGAGTCAAACACCACACCTTTAAATACAAATAAAAGTGCAATGATTTTCAAATGGCTCACATTTTTTGATCCAATAACATAAAAAATGGCTTTAAGAAAGAAGTTTAAACATATGAAGATGCAAGTTCAAGTCCTTATGAAGACTTTATGACTTCATAAAGTGGCGTTTGTAGCCACCGTAAAGCACAAGTACACTAACGGAGTTGTATATATATCATAAAAAACGGTGTTATTCATGAGCCTATGTCTAACACTACGGAGGAGCTTATCTTATGGTTTCACTCCACATGTAAAGCTGCTATGGACACTGTGGCTCCATTAAAAACAAGGCAACCCAAAACTAAATCCGAGCCTTGGCTAAATGCGACGTGAATGCCGTAGAGCTGAGAGAAGATGGAATAAGGACAAACTACAAGTCTCTTTTCAAATGCTGAGGCAGTGTTGGCGTCTATCAGACAACTGTGAAAGAGGCAAAAACAAAACATTTCTCCGACATCATTCTTTAAAGCAGTGCTTCTCAAACTTGTTTAGTAATGTACCCCCTTTGAAACATTTTCTCAGCCTAGTACCCCCTGACCGACCCCGACATTTTTGATTGAAAAAGCCTATACAAATAATTCCAATACAGTGATGTTCCCTCAGTGTGTGATTTATTAACTCCTTCATGCATGCATTACAACAAACTAAGGATATTTTCACTTTATGCATGAAAAAAAAAATAACATAACGTTTTTTTAAACTGATTTTTCCAAGGAGTTTTTCAACTGAAGTAATATCTGTTTAACAAACCAATGAACACAATGATATATTATGCAAAACTATAAAATACACAAATGTGACATGTTTATATGAGGACCCCCTTGGTGGTTCTAGGAATATTTTATATAAAATTGTGTTTTCTATTTAACTTATTGTACTAAGATTATTTTTGTAATCATGCATGGTATTTTTTTAATTAACTTTTTTTTTTTTAAATCTCACGTAACCCCTAGTACCCCAACGTACCCCTAGGGGTCGGCATACCCCCATTTGAGAATCACTGCTTTAAACTGTCACAAACCTCGTGTACTGTTTCAGACAATAGATTCAGTTCTTAATGCCCCTCTGACTACCTGTGTGGAGACCTCCCCTGCAATCTGTGAACATTTTCTTCAATTTGTTATTAATAAGGTTACTTCAGCTAGGGCTCAAATCACTGCTCCAGTAAACGACACCTCTGTCTCTGCCCCCTGCTTTGCTGTTTTTGACCGTTTTGAGCCTATGACTCTGTCCTCTGTGCAGGAGATTGTCTCCAAGATAAAGCCCTCTGGTTCTCCAATTGACCCTGTCCCTCCTCGGTTTTTTTAAAGAGGTATTCCCCACTGTAGGACCATTTGTTCTTGAGGTTTTTAACAGCAGTCTGCTCACAGGGGTTGTTCCGGAAAATTGGAAACATGCAGTTGTACAACCAGTTATTAAGAAACCTAGTCTGGATCCCACAGTTCTTGCAAACTTTAGGCCCATTTCCAAATTGCCTTTTATGTAGAAAATCCTGATAGCTCGTTTGGAGCAGTGGGTGGGCATTGGGGGCAAAGCCCTGGAATGGTTTAGGTCTGTAATGCACTATATATGGGGATAAGTGCGTCCTCCCTTGCTCGCCTGCAGATGGTGCGAAACGCAGCAGCACGGCTGTTAACTGGCACACGCAAACACGAGCACATTTTCCCCATTTTATCTTCACTCCACTGGCTGCCGTTCATTCGAGGATTCATTTTAAAACTCTTTTATTTACTTTTAAAGCCCTCAATGGCCTGGCCCCGCCCTACCTCCCTGAGCTGTTACACAGCTACACGCCCACTCGCACTCTCAGGTCAGCTGATCAATTGCTCCTGAGGGGGCCAAAAACAAAGTCAAAGCTCAGAGGGGACCGTGCTTTCTCTGCTGCCGCCCCTAAACTGTGGAACGACTTACCCTTGCTAATCAGACAGGCTCCCACACTGTCTGTTTTTAAATCCCATCTAAAAACCCACCTCTTCTCCTTAGCATTCGAAACCAAGTTTTATTTGCTTTCAGTAGTCTATTGTTTTTACTATATGGCCGTTTTTTTTTTTTTTGAATTGTTACGTTTATTCTGGTTGGTTTTGTGTTTGTACCTTTTATGTGATTTTATACTTCTTTTTATGTTTTGTGAGCCGAGTGATTTTATATTTTCTGTATCTCTGTACAGCACTTTGGTCTGGAGGTTTTAAAGTGCTACATAAATAAAGCTAGATTGGAGAGTTGGCCTACGTACCGGTGGATCTCCCCGCTGCGTAAAGGGCCAGCACGGCCTGCATAGCCACGTATGTGAAGGGAACATTGAAGCACTCGAACATGATCTCCACCATGCGCTGCCGGTTCCCCAGGGGGTTCATGGCCGCCTCCGTAAGCAGGACAGGGTGATTGTCCGGGTCCACACCCAGCTGCTGGAACGTGTGTTGCCAAATCTGAAACAAGAAAAGGGAGTCAAAGAAGTCAAAGCTCCCCTCTCCATGGTTACCTACTAAAAGGTGTACCTTTCTTCTAGCTGAGCAATGTGATCACTGGACTACTAAATGTCAGAACACAATGTGTGACCGGGGGGAGAAAGAAGAATTGGATGGCAGTGGGTTTCTGTCCAGCTGTGTTGTTGTAAGAACAGATTTTTAAAAAGAAGCAGAAAAATGAGAATTGATAACGTTTCATTTCAGAATTGATGCGTCATCTGCTTTTTGGAGGTTGGGATTAACAGAGACATTAAGACGCAATTTAGTACAAATATGGGCCGATTAATATCTGCGGCTGATTTATTTACAACATAAAACAAAATTCTAAAATGGATAGCGCTTAGTTATGCGGCACCAACACTCATTCAGTCAAATTAAAGTTAAAAAAACGTGTTCTTCAAAAGCCTCCCCATTTAATGAAGAATCATACAAATATTTGTTATATAGTAATAGATTAGTGAAAGTGTTTATGAGTTATGACGGAGGAAAATGTGACTTGAATTAAGTGGAAAAGTTGTGGAACTGATCCACTCATACTATTTATATAAACACGGTGCCGGGTTTTAAAGCTTGCCCCTCTTGAAAATAACGCATCCATTTCATAGAGATATACTCCCAGTGACATCATACTGTACCTACTGCATCAGTCATATCCAGTCCCACTTACCTTTTCCATATCGTCCCAGTTGCGAATGATCCCGTTCTTTATGGGATGCCTCAGAGCCAGGACCCCTCTCATGTGCTGAGCCTCGTGTCCAATGTAGGTCTCCCTCTCAAGGTTACCGTTCATTATTTCCTACAAAGACAAAACTTCTGATTAGAGGCGAGCTAAAATCAAAGCCACGTTATAATGCTTTTTTGTAGAGAAAATGGAGTTATACATATAAGTGTATGCCCTTACCTCGTATTTTGGCATCCCAATGATTGTTGGGAATATAATGTTTGGGAGGTCTTGATCTGCAAATCCTGCTTTCATCAAACCAGAGCCCGTATCCAGAACTATGGGGGTCTTAAAATCTGTCATCTGTAATCACAAAAATACACTTCAATCAAATGAAGGATGATGCTGGGGATTCTCACCAGCGCTGGGCAACTCACCGCATATTCATAGCCCACATTCAAATGAGAACAGTATACAAACGTTTCTGTTTAACTGATGTTTGTGTACAAATTTAAATACGAGATGCATGTAAACAGTCTATTTGAGGGATCTTAAAGGGGACATATTCTGCTGATGTTCAGGTGTATATCAGTATGTAGTGTCTCTACTGGGACATGTCTCCATGCTTTAATGTTCAAAAAGCTCAGTATGTTCTCATACTGCCTGTGCTGCAGCACCTCTTTTCACCTTTGGTCTGAAACCAGAGCCCAGTCTGCTCTGATTGGTTAGCTGGCTAGCTCTGTTGTGATTGGTCAACTGCTTATAGATGTCCCGCCTGCTCCGCCTGTCACCGACAAGGGGTTGGGGCGCTAGCCATTAGAAGCGCGGATTTCACATATTGATGTCACTATGTTACAGAAGTAAACAAATGAGTCCAATGGAGGCGTTTCAGGCAAGTGGTCAATCAAGTGGTCGACTAAACCATTTGCATGAACAAAATCTATAAACACACTACAGGAAAGGGAAAACCCTGAAAAGCACAATAGGGCCTCTTTAATATAAAAAGGTATGCAAATAAGAACACCGCTTTAACTGTGTGTTACAGTAGAACATGTACCTGCGTCATGTTGATGTTGAGCTGGGCTTGAATCCCTGAGCCTGGTCCCCTCATGGCTTCAGAGCTCTGAACAGCATCCAGGAAGTCCACTCTCCCTCCAGGTTCAACCTCCGGAGGCAGGTCAGGGGGCAGGGCAGGGGGCAGCTGGGGGGCCGAGGGCACCTTTGCAGGAGATAGAGCCTGCACCTCCTCTGCTGGCTGTAAACCTGTCTGGCACAAACATGCAGCTCCCACTGATGCACCCCCTTCATCTTCAGTGTCTGAAGAAATGTTGCACTCCTCAGTGAGTGCCTGGTTGTTGTTATTGTTGTTAGAGTGCTCCTTCACATTTGGATTGAGAACCAGGCTGTGAAGGACAGCTGCAGTCACATCTGGCAGTGCATCATGTGGTTCATCTTGCAGATCACGTTGCACAGGACCAGGACCTTGATCAACAGCGGGCCGCTCTGGATTCTGCAGCTTTGAGGAGTGGGGGGGTTCATGTTGGAGGTTGTTGTTCACAGGAAGGGAAGCTTTCCTTGGCTTAGGCACGGGAGGATGGGAGGGTTTTCCTCCTGGGTCAAATGATCCATAATCTAGCTTTATTTCAGAGGCTGGAGAAACCTTTTCACTTGATCCGTCTGGTTCGTTATCGGACATACATCTCTGAGGTTGGATACACAGCTCTTCGTGAGGTACCTTTAAATCAGAGGTATTATTTAAAGTATGTCTATGAAATACTGACGGCTCAGCTTCAGGGCTATCCTCTTGACATTCCGAATCAGGAAGTTGAACCAAGTGTTGTGGGGTAGCCTCTTTGGCAGCATCGGGATCTAACAGAATATGTTCAGCCTCACAGGAATCCTGACCCTGGGGATCAGTGTGGACTGAAGCTGTAGGATGAGTTCTCCGTGATCCGTTACAACCTCCTGATAAGAGCTCATCACAGAGTGCTTTGTCCTCCTTGGTCTCACTTCTAGCCTTCTCCATAATAGAACATTTTACAACCTTTTTAGCGCCGTCCTTGTGCTTCTTCACCCTCTGCTCGTTGTCCAAGCTCTTCTCTAGCTTCTCCACCTCCCTTTTCTCCTTCTCCAATTGTACCCTGAATGCCTGCCTCTCTTTGTTCGTCTCGTTTGTGATTGAAGGTTTGCTCGCAGACTCTTCTGGGCTTTCTATGCAGCTCCGCAGCTTGTGGATCTTCATGTTCTCCTCCATGATCAGCTTATCCAGGATGTGGACTTTCCTTAACTCCGTCAGCAGGTCCGGCCTGCTGTGAAAAACTGCTGTATCAGTGTGGAGCCCCTCATCTTCAGAAGCCTGAGCTCCACCTGGAGACCCAGCTGATGTGGGCTCACTGAGTTGGTCGGACTCTGCAGGGTTCAGGTCATCCTGGAGACCCAGAACACCAGCCTCTGCCAGCTCACTGGAGGACATCTTTAGAAATGAGAGGAAGCAGATGGAGCATAATGAACAAACACCCCAGGTTTACACTGGCTGTATAGTCTGCACTTCAATAAAGGTGTGTAGAGAAAAAACCCTCAATCTATCCCCCACTGTATACGAGTACTTTTGGTAATTTAAGTATATTTTCATGCCAATACTTTTGTACTTTTTTTTAAAAATGGACTACTACTTGTAACAGTGTATTTCTACACAACACTTCTGCCCAAGTTCAAGATCCGATTACTTTTTTTCACCTCTGGCACAATGTACACCTGAAACTAAGTAATACAATAGGCTTCCTGTTGGTTTCCATCTGTCAGAGCACTCTACCTCTACCTTAGTCAACACAATGATGACTCATGATGAGTCTTAAACTAAGTTCACAAACAGTCACCAAGTGCACCGTGAGTAAACGCGGTATATTCAGTGAGCGAATAACCTTGTGAAGGGGACTGAAGTGTAACCTACCGCACTGAGCTGCGACTCGCTGTCCCACAGGGGCCACTGTTGCCTGTCCTCGGCCCTCAGCAGGGCCTCCAGCACCGCCTCCTGAGCTAGGACGTTCTCCTCTTTCTGTGGAGAAACACCTTAATTTCACTGTCCGTCACATCCACTAAGAAATCAATCAGGCTGTTTTAACCTGTGATGGACATCTAATGTGCAGCCCTTAATGCCACGAAGGGTGCCTCTCTTACCTCCAGCATTTCATCTGCCCTGACCAGGATCTGCTCCACTTCCCTCAGACCCTCCTGCTCCTTCACCTCCCAGTCATTCAGAGAGATATCCATCACACTGAAAATAAGAAAAGCAGGACGTTTATAGCAAGTAGAAAAACAGTACTTTCAAAAGTAACCTCTTTTTAGCAATGCCTTTTGTGGAGCCTTCAATAAAGGAACGTTGGAAAGTATTCGATGTTTAGTAGCAGCAGAAAGTGAGAACTGAGTCCAATTTGATCATATTTTCAGCATACTGTAAAGTACCATGCTAGAAGGGAAAGCTTGGCGTGGTTTGCTGCGCTGATGCACCCTTCAGTAAAGTAGCTTATTGGAAATCTAGAAGCCAAATGATCCAAGTGTGGAAGCATTTTGGATTCAACATCACAGTTGGAAATAATGCAGTTAAAGAAAAAGTGCCCCCATTAGCAAGTCACTCAAATGAGGAGTGGAATCCTAACTTCACATGTTGACTCAATTTCTTCTAAGAGTTGTTAACATGTTTATCCCATGTGTGCTTTGCGGGGAGGAGTTTCCCCTCTGACCCGTGTGGTGCCTGCACAGTTTGGTTCAGTATGTGGAAGATGCCGGTCGATTATGTGCGATCTCAATAAAGCAGTTAAAGTATTCAAACGTTGAGTTTATTACGTTTAACAATATATATTTAAACAATTGTTTTTACCCATCCACAGCATCCTGAACCTGCTCATGGAGGTCATAGGAGTCCCAGAGGAGAGTGGGGCTCCCCTCTGTGGTGAGGATGGAGCGCTCTCGGCCCTCTGTGATGGTGCTGGAGAGGACTTTGCGAATGGGACTCAGTTCAGGGTCCTCTAAGCTGCTCTGAGAGTGCAGGGCCCAGTCTGTGGGCCGTGTGCGGCTCAACACGTCCGTCTGTGTGGGCTGGTCCCGGCACCTGCAGGGGTCGGCGCCATCCAACTGAAGGTCTCCCTTGCGCGGCGTCAGGTTCTGCGTGATGGTAACCGTGTACGAGTTCTCCAGATTGTCCACCGGCAAGCTGAGCCAGGGGTTAGTGGGTAGGGCGGCTGAGCGCTTCACTTTTATCTCCAGGTTGAGGGAATCCACGGTGACTTTAGGGATGATGTGGATACTCGCCCTGGATGAGTTCCCCAAGGAGCCAAACTGCTCTCTGAGGTCTTCAGGATCGGAAACACTGGAGATGTTCTCCTCGTGGATTTGAGGCTGACTCACAGAGTCCCTAATCCCAGCTGATGTGCACAGACTCTCCACTCCTTCTCTCCCCCCCCAGGCCTCCAACTGGCAGCCCCCAGCTCCATCGAAGCCTGAGTCGAATGAGCTGAGGGAGGGGGGTTTGCCCTCAGCTGAAGCAGAGACAGTCTGGGGAAGATGGGCTGCTTTCTGTTCCTTAACACCATTAGTGAGGTCCTGACCTTCTTTAGCTGTTCTGTTTGAAGCACCAGCATCAGGGGGGGGGGCAAATTGGCTGTTCCGCAACAGCTCGTACTGCCACTGTAGGGCCCGCTGCAGCGGCCCCACAGCCACGGGGCCAGAGGACATGAGGAGCTTCCTCAGGGTCATGCACCTGATGGAGAGCACATGAAGAATTGTGGTAAAAAATAACAGTGAAATACATTTTAAAAGTTGTACTGCTTAGATAGATATTTTATTGAACCCAAATTGGGAAATTATTTTTGTTAAAAGCAGCAGTGTGCTCAGGCATTCAAATATTTAAAAAGGTGAAATAAATAGTATAACATAAAATAAAAACAATAAAACAGCTAATATAACAGCACGTAAAACATAACAGTAGAAAAGACATGTATCATAAATAATACACACAATCTAAAATATTATGGATTAATTAAAATGTTCTTTAGAAGACCAAAATACTACAGCAACAGAAATAGAGACATATACTACAGGAGCAGAAACATATATAGGAGAGTATATAAACTACGGTTAAAATGTGTCACTGTTTCTGAACAGCCAAATGTTCCATTTCTACGGTTGTTCATGATGACGTAGCATAATGTTGGGAGTATCTATAAAACCATGTATCATGGTCCTTTTATGGAATTGTGTCTCGTGTCCATTTGCCGCAGATTTAAATGTTTTTGATTTTATTTATGCAAACTTGCCTTTTCAAGAGCTTTCAAACATTGAACTAGCTGGCAACATGGCCAAGTGCTACGATGAGCGCTAAATAGTCTGTGAATAGATCCATTTCCATGACAACATAGCAAACTCCATGTTTTGATAAAAGCAAGTGGGGTTACCAATAAAACAAGCTAGCAATGGACTCTGAGATGAGAAGCTTTTTTCACATAAGCCAACAACATTATTCATTCAGAAATAATATAAACCAGTATGGGATATCAAATCTTTGAAGACATTTTTTTATCACATTGCCGAACCGTAAAAGGATTATTTCTTTATGAGAAAGTGAAGGGATTATTAAGTGACTCTGAATTGTTTCGGCCGGTCGCCCCTTAACACATATAAGCCATCTAGTGTTTTGTTTCTTTAGCTACAAGACACAAGTGTTTTCAGAAAACAGCATTCTGACTACACTTGAACGACTTGACATTTGTTTAAAACATTAAATTGAATGAAGGTTAGCAAACACAGCCATCAACTGTACTGCTGTTATATGTGTTTACATTAATATGCATAAATGTACAAGGCACTATCCTTAAAATATAATACTTTCTTTCACACACAGATTTTTCTAGGTTTTTGACATGTCTGAAACGGGAAGAAAGGTAAAAG
Organism: Harpagifer antarcticus; assembly: GCA_902827135.1. Classification (NCBI taxonomy): domain Eukaryota; kingdom Metazoa; phylum Chordata; class Actinopteri; order Perciformes; family Harpagiferidae; genus Harpagifer; species Harpagifer antarcticus. The sequence continues at coordinate 294,591 of CADEHL010001101.1, forward strand.
AAGAAGATGTGGCCAAGGTCAAATGAACCAATATGTTGCATTACTATGAGTAGAGACACATCAGTAGAAGGACTGGCACAAAAAAAGCCAACGGTATGTCTTCATAACCTCCGTGTGAAACTCAAAGCGCTCTCACCTCTGAGACATCTTCTTCCCTGCCTGCTGGACGTCATCATCTGGGATGGCAAGGGACAGATGTGCCAGATGAACCAGCTCCTCCACATCTGGAGGGGGGTTCTTCTTCAGGAAGGTGGACATCTTGTACCTCCATGCAGGGATGGTGCCATAGTTCCTCTGCATGGAACCGCTGTCTCCGTTAACTCCTGACAGCAGAGCCTGAAGGAAGTTCTCGCTGAGAACCAGACGGTACCAACTGCTGGCCTGGAGGGGGAGCAGGGTCAGGGGTCATGTTTCAGAAAGGCAAGGGGTAACGGGGAGGGGGCACACAATACACAGAAAACAGTACTGCTTTTAGACTGACTGTTAGAGCCAGTCTTTTGTTTTGTAAAATGGGCCACATATTGTCACGTATTCGCAGTGTTGGGGTAGTTACCAGTGGGCCCAGGCCCACCCAGTTTACTCATTGGCCCACCCTGAGAAAGCTTCGGTGTCATTTAAAAAAAAAAATTATTTTATGATTATAAAAAAATGTATTCACGGAAACTCTGCCTCACGGTTCCCTCGTCCCCTGGAAGAGGCGGAGAGGTGGGTGTTTTTCATCTGCTGGTGGACAGTCCGGAGAGATATACACAGGGTTGGGTTGTAACGGAATACATGTAACGGCGTTACGTAATCAGAATACATGTAACGGCGTTACGTAATCAGAATACATGTAACGGCGTTACGTAATCAGAATACATGCAACGGCGTTACGTAATCAGAATACATGTAACGGCGTTACGTAATCAGAATACAAAACTCAAGTGTATTCAGCTGGCGTTACATTTGAAAAACGAGTAATCTGATTACAGTTACTTTCGTAAACCTGAAGTGAATACATTTTGGAATTCTTATTGGAATTATTGGTGGAAAAGTTTCCTCACAAAATGTAATATTCATTACCGACAGAACTGTGTGCACACTGCACAGCGCTGCAGCGTGTCTGTGAGCGAGAGAGAGATGCAGCGTGTCTGTGAGGCCCCGCCCCCGCACGCAGATGAGAGAGAGAGAGATCTCTTTTGAAATATATTGAAAGTTAGAAACGGAGATGGTTAGATAAAATGTGCAAGATAACGTTGATGTAGCATTTCTTTATTGTCAAAATTATGACATTTATAACGGGATAAAATCAAAGTGAATGGCCTGCTGCTGCTGAATGCATCGGGCAAGTGACTGGAAACAGTTTTAAAAGTTATTACATCGTTTCAGATAATAAATAATTCATTCTATTTAGGGGCGCCTTTCAAAGCACCCAAGGACACCTTACAATTCATAACATATTCTAAGGAAAGGTTTACAGCAGGAGAATGCAGTCCGGGTGATGTTATGTGGGGTGCAGATGAGAGGGAGCTGTCCAGAAGGACACCAAGATGTTGTGTTTGAGTTCTTGATAAGCCATTAGAACAGTAAAATATGTGTCTCCTGCTCACCAAAACATACCCATCTGTTATGGAAAAAGAAAGTATTCCAAAAGTAATCTGCCACCGGTACCGGCAGGGATTGCCGTTAGCTTCTGATGCGCAGAAGAAAAATCTGGCCCACCCTATTTTTTACAGGCCCACCCTAAAGTACATTTCTGCCTACGCTACTGGTAGTTACTACAATTCTAGTTACTTTATAAAAAAAAGTAATGCCTTACTTTACTAAATTAATCACTGCTGAAATTGCGTAGTCACTCTACTAGTTACATTACATTTGGACTACTCCCTAACATCACCTGAGATGCACCATAAACCAAAAGACAAATAACAATATCAAGTTTGTACAGAACACTGGTCCAGGTAGCTTCCAAAGTGTTCCTGTCCGATGAAGGCAGCCCCCGTTATCTGCATCTTGCTCAATATGTTTGGGAAAGATGGCGATTTCACCGTGGAAACGAGCGACATTTCCTCCTGTGTTTGTCTCATTCTGTTGCTGCTACAATACTTTCCGTGCAGGGATCAATAAAGGTCCATATTATTTCTTTATGTGTATTTGTTTGATCTTCCCTCCAGAATACATTATAAACTCACAGATTGTTATTGTGATTGACTCAATAGAAATGTTTGAACTGATGACAGCTCTACTATGAAAGCCAACGCTCACCTTGCTGTAGTGATGGTGGTAGCTGGAGACCACCCTCAGGGTCTGCAGGATGAAGTGAACCGCAGAGTGGAGCTTGTCCTTCAGCCGCTCCACATCCATAACCCAGCGCTCCCTGCTCTGCCAGTCCAGCAGCAACAGGACCTCCTCCACAGTGTGGATCACATCTTCAGCACGACGGACCAGAGCCTGGGGGAGACAAGGGGGTTTGGAGATATTTACAGACACTATTTAAATCAGGTTTCCACTTTAGTCATTTGACAATAGGCCAGTTTTTCTGCTCGTCTCCACATGCTTTTCCTAAACCGTGTTGCTCGAGGGAAACACCTGAGGAGTTTGCTTGTTGTTGCAGCCAGGCTCATGGGCTGCAACAAAGATGGGAGACCACACAAGTTGAAGTGTTATAGTTATGTACAATATAACCGAAGAGGGACTTAACAAACCTAAACAAAGTAATGTGTGAGCGTATGGGTGTGTGAACGTGTACAACAAAGACGCAGCCGTGTCCAACAGAGGAGTGAGAGGGCAGTATGGGATGCGTTGGCCTTTTATCACCAAGTTGTCAATCAGAATGATCAGCTGTTCCACACATTAGAGCCAGCAAGCCGAAGGCAAACAGAGAGACCCCGAGTGGAGTGCATGGGGTCTTGTGCTCAAAACAGAGAACAAAAGGTTCCTTCCCCTTTGAAAAATACAACAAAATATCCTTACAATTTTTAAATAGTTTGAAGGACAGTAATGTTCACATTTTAAGAAAAAGATACCAATGATTAAAAACAAGGACCAAGAATAACTGCTGAAGCAAGTATGAATGAGTGATGTTAGATATCTAATCAGGAGAAATACTTTAAAAATCTGAGCTATGAAATCGACTAATAGAGGCTGCACTATAAACACAGCGTGGACTATATTTAGGCACATTTCAAAAAACATGTTCCAAAAATGAATGAAGAAGAACACAGAATATAAAGATACCATAGCAGGTCTGTGAATGGACGCCTCGAACCGGGACACCAGCAGCACCGCCTCGGCAGCTTCCTTGGCAATCTCTATTTTGTAGGGCTGGAGTTTCTCCTGGAGAAGAGTTTTGATCTGCTCTGTGATCTGTGAGCGGGAGGAAACACATTCAGTCCAGACATTTTAACAAGCACTAGTTATCCTATATTGCTCAAGGAAAGGTACAGAGACAGCTTTGCATACTGGTTAGATCAAGTTCATATCAACTTGGGTCCGCCTGGTTTGACTGTGTATAAAGCGTAGAGTATAAATAATCACCCACTCAATAAAAAGAACATGCAGGACAGTTGAAGATCATAACGGAGTACCAAAGAGTACCAGGATTTGAATGATTGTGTTAAAGTGTCGAGCTCCTGGGACAGAGCTCACATCATCCTGGGAGAACTCGGAGATATTTGAGCAAAGCTCCAGGCTTAGGAGGGATTCAGGGAAACGCTCAGAGAGACTGAGCAACTCTCAGGAGGAGCCGTTTGATCCGCTGCTACGTATGACACTATTATTTTAAAGAGGTGTAAATGGTCAATTAAAAACAATGCAATAACTCTGAGTGACAGTGGGCATCAAATCAAAAGGTGTAATCATAAAGATACGCTCCATTTGTACAGTTATTTTCAAATGACAAAAAGTGCAATTTCATACAGGAAAGGGTATGAAAGAATACACACTGAGTAAATGAATAACTAATGGCATTAAACACAAACGGAAATATTAAAAGCCATTTTATAAAATAATTAAAGATAAACACGGAGGAAATGTAATTCATAATTGACAAGTAGCCATCAAATAGTTTGGAAACACAGGACTACTTCAGCAGGAGCCTATTCACAGACTGGTAGTAGACTGGGTGCATGCTGCTCATTTGAGTATTTAGAGCATTTCACCATATCAATGAGATTTAACATTGAAATGTCTTCCCGACATCTTGTGCTCTGCTTAAGACACATTGAGTCTTTACATTCCTTCCTACTCCTAACAGTTTGTTATCTTAGGAGCCATCTTAAGCTGCTTCATGAGTAGTGTTTACCAGTTTATCTAGTCCCAACTGTGTTAATACACCATCGTCATTTATCAAATGTATTACAAATGCTTCACTAACGGCAACTCTTTGTCCTCAGCAAGCTAACACATAGCCCTACACACATCAGATGATCGGGTATTACGCAATATTCTGCTTTTAAATGAAGGAGACGTTTGGTAACCAGGGCCATCACACCCCCTTGCCAACTCTTTGGAATTCATTATTGAAACACATTGCAGTACAAATGATTCAGTGTCACAGTAATTACCAAACTATGTGTCCATCTACGATGGACTATACATAAGAAAGATTTCAAAATAACGGCAGTTTGATATATTGAAAGCTTTTCTCCAAACAGACTCCATTACTTTGTTATACGTCTTGTTATTGCAGTATCTTCCTGATATTAAATGTGTCTCTGCTCGGCTCCGTGTGTTGGCCTATGTGTGCCGGACACTGGTATCATTTCCAGAAGATATCATGATCGTGTGACTTATGATCAGAGGAGCTCATCAAATGTATAAAGTGGAAACACTGTTGCTACGCAATTAATCAATGTTATAAGGAAGCAGCAGCCCGGTCAGACCCACCTGTAGAGCATCCTCTCGCAGCTGGAACACCTGCAGCTGGAGGCGGGCCTTAGAGAAGGCCTGCTGCCACAGCTGCTCCACCTTCTCCACCGCTGCACAGATCCTGAGAAATACCAGAGATCATCACTAACAGCTGGCATCATAAATGTTCATGTTGGCCCCTTTAGCACGCTGCCAGAGTGCAGGTATGTTAGTGCTGCCCAGAGTCTGCAAAACCAGATCAGGAGTCCGATCTGTCAGCTGCCAGGCTCCCTTTCTCTGGGACCAACTTCCTGTTTGAGGCAGACCGTGTCCAAATATCTAAGAGAGCACTGAAGACATCCCCGTTTAATAAAGCCTGGATTTAGAGCTGGTTTCAGATGATTCCCCGTTTGTCCTCCTGGGTTCCACATTTTGGGTATTTTATTAGATTTTCGTTGCGTTTTCTCTCATTTTATTTGTATTTCACACTATTTTGTCTTTTCATTATTTTCATTTAATTTGACATCTTTTAGCACTGTAATTTATGTTTGATAATCTGAGACAAACACGTGTGTGATATTTGGCTATATACATATACAGGGTATATGCATGAATCCTGAAGTCACATGTAAGACCTTTTCCATACATTTTAATAATAATTATGTGTTTGTCGTGTATCAGCTATGTCATTACTGAGATTGCAAAAAGCTAAATCAATAAACATTTAGTAAAAAGAAAGAAGAGCCACATTTTTTGCAGCTGACAAACACCTTACTAGTGGAGCTTATCTGGACGAGGTGCTCCAGCTGCTGTGCGACAGGGCTATTGCAGCATGTTAGGGAATGTGTGTGAAGTGTTTTCACAGAGGGTTAAGATAAAGGCATCTCTCTGTAACTGAGCCCTGTGGGAGCTGCAGTACCTGCTGTGGTTCCGCAGCATGTCGAAGGCGGTGTGGCTGAAGAGGGCGGTGCCAGCCATGGCCTGGTAGCAGGGCTCCTTCTCAGGGTGCCGCAGCTTCTCCACGATACCCTCACAGTGCCTCAGCAGCTCATCCAGACCCAGCTCCCTGCGGGGAACACTAAAGTGTTGGGTTTCTTGGTTCTTCGTGGAAATGTGTTACACTTACCCATTTAACTTCCTGCATTGTAGTCTCATTTCGATGGAATAGGCTGCTTTTGTAAATGAAATGCTGTTTTGCGGTTGACATTCAAGGTACCAATAGGTTAACACTTGAGAGGTTTAACAAGTCACTTTGCAGTTTTCCTTTACAGAGAAGTAGAGTAAATAAAGACAATATCCTGATCGATAATGAAATGATTCACGTAAGCTAACCTTACATTCACCTGATTTTTTGATTCTGCAGTCAATAAAATGCACTCAGATGTCCAGAACCAGCACTGGGCTTTAGGTGGAGTAGGAGAACAGTGGAGAGTCTGACCTTCTGAGCTGCAGGAACGTGGCTTCGTTGGTGCAGCAGAAGTGCTGCAGCTCTCTGGAGGTGGAGGGCAGCGGCAGCCTGGACAGAGCATGCAGGGTGGAGATACACGAGGGCAGCCACTGGACCACCGACAGGAAGTCCTGAACAAACTCATCCACCTCCTGCAGGGAGCACAGGGCCAGTCAGTGTCATATCCGTTATAAACAGTGGTGTAAAGTAACTAAGTACATCAGACTTCAGTTCCACCTGGAGTAACTTCACCAGCTACCCTGCAGTATACAAAGTCATTCAAACTAGCTGCACCTTCACCAGCTTTGATGCCAGCCTATAAACAGCACATGAGGGGCAGAGCTTTACTCTGTTGCAACTTGCACATTTATTCATTGCACTTGACGCACACACACGGCGTAATTTCCACTGGGGACAGAGGGGACATGTCCCCCCCACTTTTCTAAATCCTGTTTGTGTCCCCCCACTTTACAAATATGTTTATTATTATTTTTTAACGCAAGCCGTCATCGCCACGGAGGAGCACACAGCCTCTGTGAGCGAGCGAGACAGAGCGAGAGCGAGGACACCTTTATCTATTTAATATAGATAAAGTAAGAAATCATTCCAATGTGTACTATAAGACAGTAAAAAAACAGTTTAAAAGGGGAGTGATTAGTAAAATATGCATAAATAGAAAGAACGAATGCTAACTAGGTAACATAAGATATGAATAAACCAGTTTAAAGGATTTGTTATTGGTTGTGATCATATTCTAAAGATGTTTGGATTATTGAAAAGTATACAGCTCCCTTTCATCTGAGTGTTGAGCTGTATCCATAAATTCATGTTGTGCTCAAAGTGCACCAGATTGTAGGGCTGTCCCGAATACCATTTCTCGGGCTCCGGATATTCGGTAGTAATCAGCAGCGAATATTCGAATATTCGGTGCGGAGATTTTTTTTCATAACACGCTCCGAGACACCTGACAACACACTGTTAAGCAGAAGCGCAGAAAGAGCATACTATTACGATTTATATTTATTTATTGTCTCAGTACTCGCATACATTAAAACTAAATGTGTCCTCTGCATTTAACCCAGCCGCAGTGCAGCGCCGGGGATATAGGCGTAAACAGTAAACGGTATTTAAATAAATGAAGAACGAAAAATAAATGAACGAACTGTATGCCAATAATTGCCTTAGCCCCAGATGTTCCCACATCGCTCCTATTATTTTCACTATTCGGATAAAATTGAAAAACTAATATAAAAAAACAATTCGGTTGCTTGCTTGCAACTATTTTCCAAGGATAGTAAGAGCACGATTTTATCATGTGTAACGTTACTGTTTAAACGGCGGATAACGCAGCTTCATCATGGCAACTTGACAACAGCTAAGCTAAGCTAGGCTACTACTTACAGCATCCGGTGACTTTTCAGAGTTGTTGTGCCACCGGCCAGTTTCTTGTCGCATATTTGGCACACTGCCTTCTTCTTACCGTCGTCCAATTTAAAATGGTCCCACACAGCTGGAGTCTTCGGCATTTTGTGTTCAGGTGTGTGAAGCGAGGTGAAGCAAGGAGAAGCGTGCCGTTTGCGTTCGTGACTGTGAGTGAACGCGATGTCAGGAGCACAGGCTGAGATTGTATATATTTCCGCATTTTAACAGTGCAATTCAAAAGTATAAATATAGTATAAGAATATGGAAATTCGCCTTTATTGATAGCATACATTTAGGGGAAAAAAATTTTTTTTGGAAAAAAAATAATAAAACGAATAATGAAATTGAAACCCGAATAGTTGGCCAACGAACGAATATTCGAATAGTCGAATATTCGGGTACAGCCCTACCAGATTGATGCATTTCACTTCAACATTTAAAAATAAAATCTCCCAGGGCGTGCATGCCCCCGGACCCCCCTAGAGGAGGTGAGGTCCACCCCCAAATAAAGCAGGTTAAAATAATTTAATACATGTTCTTTTAGTAAACACTGAAAACGGGTCCCACAGACACAAACAGCACACAAAGGTTAAAGGTCAGCATATAATAATAATGTTAAAATGTGCTAAATATATACACTGCAAAAAAACTAAAAGGAGTAAAAGTAGCCCCCGACTTGTTTTATTTTGTGAAAGTAGCTCTCATCCTAAAAAAGGTTGGAGACCCCTGGCTTAGTGGGTGCACCTTGTGTGGCAGCCTATGTAAAAGCGCTTCAAAACATGTTATTTGGTCCACGTACCATTTTAAATGTAATCATTTATTTGATTAGGTTTAATGGCAGCCCTCAGGGGCAAGTGAGAATAAAACTGTATTTTGCTCGCTTTAATAATATTGTGTGATTTTTACTTTCTATTGATTATCTCTATTTACTGGCTTTCACGTCTTTGATACGTTTGGGAAGTGTTCTTATTTGTTGTGATATTGTTAGTTACACTATGTGCACCAACAGCCCCCGACTTGAATGATTTTTGCACAGCATATGTTTTTGCAATCACTCAACACCCTGAACCCAAATGTAGGTCTAGCGCAGATAAAGCAGGGTCTCCTATAGGCAGAGCACTGCCATTGTGAATGCATGCTGTCACCACGGCCCAATGCCCCAGATGGACATGAATGAATGTATAATGTAATAGGAAGAGGGGGCTCCTTTCACTTGCTAATAGGGTCAGCTGATCACGCGAGGCATTTGCACAAGATTCACCACGGTAACGAACAATAGACGGAGAGCACTCATGAATGAATCCTCACATGTGAGAGGAGACTACTCTTCATCACAGAGGAGCAATACTTCAAACACAAATAGGTGGAATAAATATGTGGCTGTAGTATTGTAAGTCACATTAACTCAGTGTATGAGTGTTAGTGAGCGTGTGTTTGTGAGTACACAGCAGAACAATGTTGCACTGTGTTCAGCCCTCTTGCTGATCATCAGACAGATTCAGGAGGTTCGTTCTGAGTCACTCTCATATCAGTATCACACTGATCTTCCTAGTTTTTAGCTCAGGGGGGTCCAACATGTTTCACTGAGAGCCACATACGAAGGGCTGGGCCCCTCACTAGAGTACACAAAGCAGATTTAAGAAAACACGCATTACCCTCGGACAGCTCAGACTTTAGAAACTAGCCTTAGCTGCTGGACACTTAGCCCTGCAGCACTAGTGTACCCTTGGAGGCATTCAAGGTTATAGCAAGAGGTATGACACAACAAATGTTACCTTAATGAAGGCCACCCAGCTCTGGTGGCAGTACATGAGGTAGCCGCCCAGCGATGGCGTTAGCTGGCTTCGGTCAATGTAGTTGGAGAGCTCTGAGATTTCTTTCAGAAGGACTTTCTGCAAAAAGATGAGAACAGCGTTACCTACTGAATCAAATCTAAATCAGATCCAGGGGGACGGCGTGTGTGGTGTCCTTCACCTTGAAGGAGGCAGTGTAGCACTTTGACGGAGCCAGGAGCTTCAGCAACAGCTTCACAACATCCTTCTTTTTGGGCTGAATTATGTACACACTGTGGACGGTCCTCTTGTGCAGCTAGAGCAGAAAAAAGACTCCACTCAGAACACTTTCTTTTATCATCATTTCATTTGGAAAAGAAAAGTGTGTTAATTGGCCAGTTGGTGTCATTTGAACTGCATTTGAACCATGGCCACAACAGGCCCAGATCAACCTGTTGGGGCTACATTCTGCTGTTGGATCCTTTTGAGCCCACATCGACTGCCCACTGTGCATCGTGTGTATCCCCAGGTACTCTTAAGGATTATATGGGCAGTCAATCAAATTACCAATACCTACTGACATTTAGTAAAGTGTCAATCAGGGTCCAAAGGGCTGTGTTTCAGTGAGCGTTTTAGCAATTATTGATAAACATTTCACGCATCTTTAAGACAAATCTATTAGTCGTGGAAAGCAACACCATATCAACATGGGATGAAACACCAACACACTGCATGATCATTGAGTTCTCTTACTAAAGCATGTCAGTATGCAACAACAGAGAAATATGTGAGAAGTGTGGATCTGGGAGTCAAAATGCAGCATCTCTACATAATTGTGCTCATTTACTGCAATTTCACTCTGGCTTTTCTATTCAAAAACCCAAAGCATGTGACCAGCTATGCATGTGACACACAAACACACACTTTCTCTCACCCACACTCACAGGGTTCCACCATGAGCACAGATATGACGCACTTGGTACTTTGAAGATCAGCTCTGACTTCAGATCTTTGAGTCAATATATGTTTCTGCTCCAGGAGAGAGCTGTGCAGTCACAAGGTGAGGGCGTCACTGTGCCGTGTGCAAAGGACACACTCCAAGTCTTTCATGCATAATTCAGACAGAAACACCAAGCTGTGGTTTCACAAAAGCTCTGTTAATGCACGTGTCAAAACGGTACAATACTTCACTTTCAACATGCAAGGTTAGATGAAATACCAGACTTAGCTGTCCTGCAGCGGGGAAGAATGCTCACTTCAGGACGAGACATTCTGCACAGCCCTAATTCAGTATTCTGCTTCAGTTGGACTATTCTCTGACCACAGGCAATGACATCTGAACAGTTGGGCTGAATCCAGCAGTAAGTGAGCTATTGTGGTCGGTTAATGAATTCAGCAATGGTGTGTGCAAGGTCACATAGCAGTTTCAAGGACACATATTGTACAGGGAGTGCTATTCAACACTAATGGGGGACAGAACCCAGTTACTGTTCATCATTCAGTGTGTTATGTTAGGGGTTTACAATGCTGAATATGCAGAGGTGGGAAAAGTACTAGGATCTTGTACTTAAGTAAAAGTACAAGTACCAGAGTGTAAGAATACTCTGCTACAAGTAGAAGTTGTGCATTCAAAATGTAAAAGTAGAAATGTATTATCATCAAAATATACTTAAAGTACCAAAAGTAGTCGTTGTGCAGATTGGTCCATTTCAGAATGATATATATGATATGTTTTATAATGATTGATCATGAAAGTGTTCTCAAAGCTGGTAAAGGTGCAGCTAGTTTGAATGACTTTGTATACTGCAGGGTAGCTTGTGGATTTACTCCAGGTGGAACTAAAGTCTGATTTAACACTTGGTTATATTTCACATCATTCATCCACATCTGTAAAGTAACTAAAGGTATTAAATACATGTAGTGGAGGAAAAGCACCATTTACCTCTGAATTGTAGTTGGGTAGTAGTACAAAGTATCAACACATTGAAATACTCAAAGTACAAGTACTTCAGAATTGTATTCAAGTACAGTACTTGAATAAATGTACTTAGTTACTTTACACCACTGTGAACATGTCATAGCCATCCTCCCCCCTCATTTCAATTCTCTACTGTCCTGTCTACATAAGAGGAAAAACAACCACAAGAAGACAGATGAAGAAAACAAGCCAAGTGTTCCGTCTGTCCATCTCTTCCTCTATCCTTCACTCAGCAACGTACACACACCTTTTTTAAAAGGGTCAACTGTCAAATTTAAAATGTGTTGATTCCCTCATGTCACAGAAAGATGAAGTTATTTTAGACTTCAAACCAAATTAAAAAAAGTGCTTATGTATTAGTTGAGTAAAAGCTGATTATTGCCTTGAATAACTTCCAAATTCTGTGAGATCAATCTTTAGCAGGCTGCTGGGAATCCAATAAGAAAGCAGTAAAACGTCACATGAAAGACTACGTTGTAAAGTATCACTGGGGGAAAATAACTGCTAAATAAGATCGGAGTATTAAGATTAGATTGAACTTTATTGTCATTGCACAGAAGAGTAAAAGTACTAAAACAACAACATTAATTTAAACAATGTCCCAAATACAAACGCACCCAAAAGCTCCCGGCTGTCACTTGTGTTAACTGCTAGTAGTCAGCATCTGGCTAGTAGGGGTTTGCAGGCGGGGGAACCCTGAAGGCAAGAAGAAAGTGTTTTTTAAAGCCCATCACTCAAATCTGACATCTGCTTCCATATTTTCTGACTTGTTCAGTGAGCACCAGCTGGAAAGAACTCAAGATTGAACCTATACATTTTCCACAGCAGTGCATTGCAAAGCTCTGTACTGATACTGTCTGTTTCTCTAATCAGGGGCGTACCAACCGCCATCTACAGAAGGTAACACATGGACTATGGAATAGTAACAGACACACTTACTTCAAAACTAAACCTTCAAAGCAGAAAGGAGACGGACTAAACCTTCAAAGCAGAAAGGAGACGGACTAAACCTTCAAAGCAGAAAGGAGACGGACTAAACCTTCAAAGCAGAAAGGAGACGGACTAAACCTTCAAAGCAGAAAGGAGTCTGTAAAACAGCAGACTGGAATCCTCCGACAGCAGACAATATCAATGATTACCTTTTGTATTCTGAATGTTAGAACTCCAGAGGTTTCATTTTAGTAAAACCTTTCCATGGTCCTAAAGCCGAGCTGTGTGAATGATAAGTCTGCTGAGAGGGTGTGAACAGGGAGAGGAAGTGCAGGCAGTACAGTGGGCTGCAACACATGGAACCAAAGCAGAGATACAGGGTCCCATGATTTAATCAAGTTAGATCGAAGCACTACTTTGCGCAGCTTTTAACCCTCAAATGAAATACAGAGCTAAATCCCAGGTCTGTTGTACTTTAGACATCTTCAGCATTCTCTTCAGTGATAGTATGTTTAATGTTTGTTTTCCTTGTATTGCGTCTTAATATTTGTCCTTGTTCGATGTTGCAAATGGAGCTGCTGTGATACAAGAAAAATGTCAGACCTGATCTGACAATAAAGTATTATTGTATCGTACCATAATAGACGTTATCCAGTTTTTCCAATGGTCATGCTTGTATCAGTAATCCTTCACAGACATGCCATCCTTTTCTGAAGCCATTACTATGTAGGCCATCTAGAGGTGCTTTGTTCTCAAACCACATATCCCATCATATGCACAACCTTTGGAAGCTGCTGCAGGCCATCCTCCACAGCAGCTTCCCACAGTGCACTCTGCCAGGAGCTTACCTCGAGCAGGAGCAGAGTCTCAGCGATGAACCTGGAGGTTTGGAGGGATGCATGCCTCAGATCAGCCACCACTGACACCAAGCCCTCCTTCTCCTGCTTCCTACTGTTGAGAGAGAACCATTCACCCATTAGTACACCTCCCTCTCATTCACATCACAATAAGCCTGCCTGACTGCTCTTACTTGTGCAGACCCAGAAAGTGATTTATGAAGTCCACCACTTCTGCTTTGCTGACTTCTGAGGAGAGTTTGGCTTGTTCCTCTACTGGGAACACGATCAAAGGGCATCCATGTTGATCAAAAGCACCTGTACGGATGGATAAAAAAAAAAAAAAATCTTAAAAATGTTTAGCTGAAAAAAAAAGAATGATTAAAACATTCCAATATTTTGTATTCAAGCACATGCTCTGTTGATTACCTTAAATACAATATATCTTTCTATTATGATCAAAACATTTCAGGGATTATTGTCAACATTTCAATGTGTCATGCAGTAATGTCATTTTTAAACAATGAATAAAAAAGGGCTGAGATAAGCTCTATAATTCTTAATAAGCATTTGCTATTCCTGGATAAGCTTGCCACTGAATGCAGCACAGCCACATTACAGAAACAGACAGAGGTGGGAGAAGTACTCAGATCTTGAACTTAAGTAAAAGTAGAAGTACCAGCGTGTAGGAATACCCTGTTACAAGTAAAAGTCCTGCATCAAAATGTTAAAGTAAAACAGTATTAGCCTCAACATATAGTGAAAGTACCAAAAGTAAAAGTACTCACAATGTAGATTGGTCCGTTTCAGAATAATATACATGATATGTTTTATAATCATGAAAAGTGTTCTCAAAGCTGGTAAAGGTGCAGCTAGTCTGAATGGCTTTGTAGACTGCAGGGTAGCTGGTGAATTTACTCCAGGTGGAACTAAAGCCTGATTTAAGGCTTGATTATATTTCACATCATTCATCCAGATCTGTGAAGTAACTAAAAGGTATTAAATACATGTAGTGGAGGAAAAGTACACCATTTACCTATGAACTGTGGTGGAGTAGAAGTACACAATTTAAATACTCATAAAAGTATAAGTATATATATATATATATATATATATATATATATATAAAATATAAGTATCAACAATTGTACTCAAGTACAGTGCTTGAGTAAATGTACTTAGTTACTTCCCCCCCTCTGGTAATAGAAATAACAGAGTATGGAGGAGTGATAGCTACCAGGGAACAACACGGCTGCAGAGTGGAGCACATGATCCGCAGGCAGCAGCGGGGAGGAGGGGGGGCACTCCTGCACCGACCCCTGGACGCCTGAAAGTTTGTGGGAAATTATTATTTGTATTGAAAACACACCCGGCAAGAAATTCCAACAATCCTTGAAATATGACCACTGGAGGAACCGGTCCTGCAAATTCCTCACAGCCTTTGGAAAGAAAATGTGGCTGATAAGCAGCACTCTGTAAAATGGTGCGGCATGAACTAGAACTTCTGAAGTGAAATACATAAGCTTGTTATCATCACTGTGGAAGAGAAGCTTTGTCGCGTGCACACTTGTCTCTCCTACCTGTCGCGTGTCGGCTCATCTCAGATAGCTCCCTCGCGACTATTTTCCACAGCCGTTTGTCTCTTGAAGTTGTCTCCATTCGGCTTAAAGCGGTAAAACCTGGCCAACACCGAACAGTTCTACTGCGGGGCTGGAGAACTTTCGGACCGCGGGTTCTCGCTGCCTCTCTCCGCCATGTTGCGTCTCTCCGACTGCAGCGTCTGGCTGAGCTAACCGACTGATGCTGCTCGGCTCTTTTATAAACTAAAGAGGGCGGAGATACACAGAGGAGGAGGACGGGCCCAAAGTACTCAGCGACCTGGGCCTAGTCTCACCAGGTTTAACCTTTATATTACTATGGGTTAAGGTTTAACCGGGCAGGCTCCTCCCTGTCCCCCCAAAAATATCCCCTCTCCAAATCTCAAAGATAAAGTCTTTGATAATAACTTTTGCAAACTTTATTAACTCAATTTGTGAGCATAATACATATAATTATAATAATTATTTGTAATACAATATCATATTATAATATTTGTGTAGGACTTAGAAGCTCCTCAAATTAGGACTTTGTCTTCACAATCAGTCTTAGAATCAGAATACCTTCATTCGTCACACATAGCGGACATTGACATTGTTACAGCAAGTAAAGAGCCAAAGCTTAATATTTGATTTGATTTATTTCAAATGTATAGAACAATAATACAAAATAATAATAATGAAATGAAACATGAACATTTTTGTACTATACAAACTAAAGCAGTGTCAAATTGATAAACAAAAATATTACTGATTCTAAATTATATATAAACAATTAATAAGTATGCATAAACTTAAAGATAAGTTACACAATTTACAATTTACAAAAGAAAATACACATCCAAGTTTGGCTATTGTTTCCCAAAAAACTAATAATTTTGGTTGGAATATAAAATGAACAAATAACAACAAATCTAGATTGCAAGATTGATATACTTTCATCCACCGTGTTTCCTGTTTTACTGTAGTACATTTCAGAGACCAGTAACATATATATTACAAAATCAACAGAGGCTTTGGTTATTCTGTCCATACATGCTGTAAAGTTGGCTGATGTGTAAAGCTGTTCTCTGTCAAAAAAGACATGCACTGCATGGTGGCCAGGAAGTGCAGCCTACTTTACTTGTCACAAGAAAGCCTAATCAACTTTAGGCTGTGTTGAATTGCTTCTTCTGTGCAAGAGGATTTGCTTGTAAACAGTAGGTGTGGGGCTGAAAGAATTTGGCTTGGCATTGAAATTGGCATTGATCACTGTTGTTTCATGCACTGTGTGTGCACTTCTTCTGATGAAGTTTGATAGCTATGTGCAATTGATAAATACATTTGGGCTATTTGTTGTCTTTTTTAACTGTTTTGCTGTGATCTATTACTGCACACACTGATGCAAATGTATCGCTGCGACAATAACGTCTATCTTATTTTATATTATATTTCGTTATATTATCTTATGTTATCTTGCCTTGTCTTGTCTCATCTTATCTTGTCTGATCTTATCTTAGCATTCAGGGGGACAAGATGGTATTGAGTTGCATTGTGGAAAAGGTCTCAAATGACCCATACTAGGAACTAATAAGAGTCAGGATCTCCCACCCTTCGATTTAAAAACTACAAATTCCAATCTCTCTCACAAGTATCCAAATCTCATGGGAGTGCTTTATTAAATCTCAGAAAGGCTTATACATTTAAACCATCATTTGTGTTCAGAAAATGTGTTTATTTAGCAAAGATATACACAACTGTTTAACCCTTAGATGCACGAGTGACTGGACCCCACACTCTTCCATAAGTGGGTCAAAAAGGACCCGTATTAGAATAATATGTGTTTTTATGCCATTTTTGTCATTTTGGTTAAGAAAAATCACTTGTATAATATTTAGTATTATATTTTGGTTCACACTAGAAATATTTTATATTTAATTTTTCACTATTTATAATTTTAGATATTTGATTTACATTTAAAAAAAAATACGTTTTCCCAAAGCATGGGGGTCATTTTTGACCGACTTATGGAATCTTAGGGCATAAAATACAAAAACTACAATTTCTTAAAATGTAAATTACAAATTTGAATGGCATGATATCCAAAACATGTTTTTTGAGGAATAGTTGGAATATGAAATGATAAAAAAATGTAATTACAAAGATACTTCAAGAAAACCACCTCACCGGGTCCAAAAAGACCCACTTATGCATCTACGGGTTAAATAAATACTGCAAACTATATTTGAATAAATTACGAAATAAAGAAAAAGTTCACATTTGTGATGTGGTGACCCTGTAGTGGCAGTTAGTCAGGTCACTTGTGCCTGCAAGCATTTCCTGCTTAGGAAACCGTTTCTGTTGCACTGAACAGGTCCGACTGCATACTGTACCTCATGAATCGTTCAAACATCCTTTGTTTTGCTTTGGTAATTATTCAATTAGCTTTGTCCTAATGTAATAGTTCCTAACCAGCATCAACATTAAGTGCTACATTACACCACAGAACATTCTAAGGCAGGTGCAAAAAGAAATAACCAAAGATGTTTTAGTTTTTGTTCATTAGTTAGGATTGGGAGAGTTTCCAAGACCAGCCTGAACTCTCTGTGAGTATGTAACATCAACAATGTTGCTCTACTTACTCCCTGCAGGGGTCATGCTGATTTCACCTCTTCATGAATGACATTGTTCTTTCACTTGGAAACATTCTTGGCATGGTTCAGTGGTGGCATACCAAAAACAACGGTTTCATTTATTGTTTAGCGTGCACACTTGGGTCAGGAAGCAACATGGCTGCCACTCCCTGGCATCATGAGGATGCTGTCCTCCGAGCATGTTTTACAGGTTTCTTCACCTTCTTTAATATAAAGGAACAATGTCTTGTCTTGCGTCACACCTCACCTTTAAAGTAGACCCATGAAGACCACAGGCTGAAACGTGACAATAACATTTCAGCTTCAAATCAAGGGCAAGTAGAAATGCTGGCTCTGTCATCGGTGTTAAAATGGACACTTTTGATACCGTGGTAGAGAGGAGGATTCTGAACAAACTGCTATCCATCATGGATAACCCCACCCACCCCCTCCACCAGCAGCAGCTGGACAAGCAAGAAATTAAAGGATGTTTCATGTTGTCGTTGCTGTGGACCAATTTTATCGACCTTCTTTAGGGGCCCTTTCTGGTCCGGGGCCCCAATCAGTTGCGCCCCTGCATGTACCATTGATATCTAATTTAATATGCCCTTCAATAGTGTTCTATTCGTCAGATTTGTCAGATCTTCTATTATGAAATGTTTATATTGTATAATCTAATATTTTGTATTTCTAATTTTACCTTGTTTTACATGCTGCTGCAAAAGCATTTCCAAATTTGGGATCAATAAAGGATATCTTATCTTATCTTATGTAGGCTATTATGATCACATTTGGACATAAAAATCATTTTTTAAAAGTCATATTTTTGCTTTGTTTCTTATCATTTATCCTATTCAATAAATAAGTCTGGTGGAAGAGGTGGAAGAAGTACTCAGATATTTTACTTAAGGTTCCTTAGACGTTGTTTCCTGCAAATCACGCGATTTCGGCCCCGGAACCGGGTCCGTGGGGCTCTTAAGTAAAAGAAAAATACTCCGTTACAAGTAAAAGTCCTGCATTCAAATATGTACAAATGTTTTTGCATCAAAATATCCGTAAAGTACAAAAAGTACTCATTTTCCAGTATGGCCCATATCAGATTTAAAAACATTGCATTTTTGGATTATAATTATTCATGGTTCAATCAAAATCAGATTTACCAAGTCGGTTTACACACATAAGGAATTTGCTTTGGTATATAGTGGATACAAAGACACAGAAGAAAATGTAGCAAAACAAAATTAAATTAAAATAGGACCATTTTGACAGCTATTTAGAAAAACTAATTTAAGACTATTATAAAAAAATTAACAACATTTAAATATGACGAATACAATATACTGTATTTAAAGTGGAGAGCTGTGCTGATTTAAAAGAGGTAGTGCAACATGTTGTTCAGGATTTATAATTAAAAAAAAGAACAAGATACTGTTCACATGATGTGCATTAATGTAATGCATAATGTTTTTCTGGGGTGGTTAAAAGTCAGTGTCAGTGGGGGGGCCGGGCCTTGTTGATGAGGCCAGTAGAGGAAGAAACTGTTCGGGTGGTGAGAGGTGTTGGTCCTGATGGAGCACAGCCTCCTGCCAGAGGGGAGAACAGTTTGTGTCCAGGGTGGGAGGGGTTGCCCACTATCTTCCCTGCCCGCCTCAGGGTCCTAGAGGCAGGCTGGAGGCGTGCAGGCTGTGGTGAAATTGCATACTTCGTGAAGTCCACAACCATCTCCATTGTCTTGAGAGCATTGAGCTCCAGGTGGTTGTTCCTGCACCAGGTCACCAGATGGTCCATCTCCCACCTAGGCAGACTCGTCCCCACCAGAGATGAGTCTACTATTATTATTATTATTATTATTATTATTATTATTATTATTATTATTATTTAGTATTAATGTCAATGTTGCACTTGGTAAAGTGGTAGATTATTTAAATTATTGATATACTTCCTAGTAGTTTAACCTATAGTAATACATAATGATTAATACGTTGATTTATATTATGTACTATTAATCCATACCTGCAAAGTAGCTCGTTACTAAAACATTTCCTCCAAAATGTAGTAAAATAAAAGTACTTGAGTAAATGTACTGAGTTACACTCTCCACTGTGTCTACTTAGTTGTATAATGTTGACATACTACCTAATGTTATACATAATAATGCAGCCCTCTCGACAACATATTTTATTTTGGAAATTGGAACAGGAAGTTGTGTCCCCATGCGCTCGCCTCGTTCGTTGCTGCTGATGTGATGCAGTTTGTTTGACATTTCATAGCTGCTAGTCGACTAAATACCTTCATAAGATGTAAACAAGCCGTTTTGTTTATTATTTTTAAACGTTTCGTCTTTAATTATTACTAGGACAGGTCTAAAGGAGAATTGTAACATTTGCGTCAAGCTTATATTTTTGTGTTATTGGCCAGTGGAGGCTATTACAGTCACAGGCTAATGACACTTGGCTAACGTGCTAGCAGTGAGCGCGCCCCCTGTCAAGCATCTTTTCGGAACTGAGATAATATACGTTCAGCGGCTTGAGGCATGTCGTTTGTATCCTGAAATAAGTTACAGGTAGACAATGGTTGGTGACGTATGTAAGCAGAGCTAAATTAGAACCGTAAACTGTTAAACGACTACCTGAGCGTGCAGAGATGAACGCGCAGCTCGGGAGGAGTGGGCTCGTGGGGCTTGCTGTCGCAGCTACAGCAGGCTGTGGCTTGGTCGCCTACATCATCTACAAGGAGATCAGCAGGATAAGAGCCCAGAGACTGGTGCTGGAAGCCAGGCCGCTGTTAGACCGGGCGGGGGAAGCTGTGCTGCTGGGGACGCTGGAGGCTCAAGGTGGGTTACTCAGTGCCTGACACTGACTGTCAGAAGCATGTTAGTGTGTGAGCGAGAGGCATGGTTCCAACTGCGTAATACGAATTCAGGGATTGAAGGTAAATGTCGCTTGAGTTATGGTGATGAGTCATATACGCAACATGGCAACTTTATAGACTTTGGCACGTTCTTGGTATTTTTCCCTAAATGCATTGCAGTTCTGGACCACCACAGCTGAGAGCAATTAGTGTTTTTCTATCGATGATTTAGTTTATTTTGAGGCTTTCAAATTGGTATTTATTTTAGATCAATTTCAGTTTACTGTCCCTGTCCAGTAAATGACAAATATCCTGAGTGTTGATATCTTATTAAAAGCACTGTAATCCCCTAAACATTTAATATAAAACTTAACATGTTTAGATGGAAGAGATAAGCATGAGTTGAGCATACTCTAGCTCCAGTCTGTGCCTGCTGTGCATATGACCTTTGCTTTCACCTCTCTTGTTTAGAGTAAAGATAATTAGATAAACATAGTAGGTACTTTTGCTGCAGCCCTCCTTCAAAGCTACCTTTTTCTTGCCTTCTGCATCCACAATAAATTGGTATTTTATCAATCTCAATTTGATGTAGTGCAGTATCTATTTCCTAGTAAGCGCAACATTTGGTAAAGACAATATATGTGAAACTATCATCCTGAATTAAGTATTAGGTGGAGCTGCAGAGATATGACATCCTCCAAACTATTTCCCAGCCATAATACAAACATTATTGTTCAAATTAAAATAATCCAATGATAATTTTAATATAGGCCTATATTTGAATAAATATGTGAATAATGTAATTTATAATTGTTCTACTACTGCGAATCATAATGAAATTGCAATTACTTATTTTTTCCCTCCATGTCCTGCCCCCCCCCCCCCCCCCCCCCCCCCCGCAGAGGCGGAGGCCCAGCAGCAGGCTTTGGCGGCGGTGCAGGCTGCGGTGCAGGGCCTGTCAGCAGAGCAGCAGCTGGAGGTGAGGAACCAGCTGGATGAGGTGCTGAGCTGTGTGTCCTCACTGCGCTCAGAGGTGGCCGAGCTGAGGGGGGGACTGCAGGACATCGCCATGCAGATCATCCAGGATGTGAAGTGAGTTGCCGTGGTTATGTGAAGCGTCTGACACTCTGACCTACTTAGCCTTTATAATAATAATAATAATATAATACATGTTATTTATATAGTGGTTTTCCTGGTGCAGAAAGCGCCTAATTAATGTATACATTATGTATCATACCAGGGCAGGGCTTCTATCAAACACTCTTCTCATCAACAATATCTTACTTGAACTTAGTACCCTGGAGTACAGTCGACCATGACATCCTGATCTCTCACTTGGAGCAGTGGGTGGGCATTGAGGGGAAAGCCCTGGAATGGTTCAGGTCATATCTGAAGGACAGAACTTTCTCTGTCAGCCTTGGTGTCTCTGAGTCATCCTCTGCTCCACTCCTGTATGGGGTCCCACAGGGCTCAGCATTAGGCCCCCTGCTATTCTCCCTCTTGGGTCCATACTTAGAAAGCACGGCATCGCATTCCACTGCTATGCTGATGATAGCCAGATTTATGTCCCACTAAAAAGGAAGGATTTGGTTTTTGGTGGCACCACTGGCACCACTTCTGTAGACTTGGGTACCCTGGCTCAGTAAACCAAGCCCACCATTACGAACCTTGGCATTAAAATAGACCCTGAACTAAAACTTGAGATTAAATCTGTGGTAAAAACAAGCTTTTATCACCTGAGGCAGCTAGCCAAAATAAAACCTTTTCTAAGTAATCCACGCCTTTGTCACCACTCGGCTGGATTACTGTAACTCTCTTTACATGGGGGTCAGTGGGTCCTCCCTCGCTCGTCTGTAGCGGGTGCAAAATGCCGCAGCAAGGCTTTTAACTGGCATACAGAAATATGACCACATTTCCCCCATTTTGGCTTCGCTCCACTGTCTGCCAATACATTTTAGTGGAGCCTCGCAGTTTTTCAGGTTGATATGTGAAGCTCATTAGCTAGCCAACATGTATCTAGCAAATGTTTAGCAAAATATTAGAAGTGAGGCTACTAGACTAACGTTAGGTCTACTGTAATAGCCTCACTTTTAATACTTTGCAAAACATTAGCTAGCACTAGTGTTTTGCAGTTGCTAGCAGCTTATTGGGATTTTATGCTAGATAGACAGCCATTGTTTTGATATAATAACTTAAGCATTATTGTTAGTTAAGCATGTCAGCCTGCAGCCCCACTTCTTGTCTCTCTCTAACTCATTGCAGATGGCTGCACTAAAGAAAAGGGCACAGAGAGGAAACCAGTTGTAAGATGTTTAAAAGTTCATTAAACATAATATATGCTTAAATGCATTTCAAAGAAGTTGTGTTGGAGTTTGTGTTATTCTACATTTTGACACCAAGATTTTCTGATTTTACAGCAAATGTATATCGGTTCCAAATATCGGTTATCGGTCTCCTTGATTACTAATAATCGGTATCGGTATCGGCCTTGAAAAAGCCATATCGGTCGATCCCTACCCAGAGCCAAGTCAAAGCTCAGAGGGGGCCGTTTCTGCCCCTGCCCATCAGACAGGCTCACACACTGTGGAGCGATCTGACCCTGCACATCAGACAGGCTCACACACTGTGGAACGATCTGACCCTGCACATCAGACAGGCTCACACACTGTGGAACGATCTGCCCCTGCCCATCAGACAGGCTCACACACTGTGGAACGATCTGCCCCTGCCCATCAGACAGGCTCACACACTGTGGAACGATCTGCCCCTGCACATCAGACAGGCTTCCACACTGCCTGCTTTTAAATCGCTTCTTAAAACCCACCTCTTCTCCTTAGCGTATTAACACTAATTAACATTAGCGTTGCTTTTATTGCTTTTAAATTGTCTATTGTTTTTACTTGTACTTGTTTTATGGTGTGTGAGCTGAGCTGTGTTGCTTTTTGTATGTTTTGTTTGTTTATTTGACTGTACAGCACTTTGGCCTGGAGGTTTAAATCAATCAATCAATGTTTATTTATATAGCCCAATATCACAAATGTTACATTTGTCTCAGTGGACTTCACAGTTTGTACAAAATATCAGTATGACAATACGACACCCTCTGTCCTTAGACCCTCACATCATACAAGGAAAAACTTCCGAAGAAAACCCACAGTTTAAAGGGAAAAATGGGAGAAACCTCAGGGAGAGCAACAGAGGAGGGATCCCTCTCCCAGGACGGACAGACGTGCAATAGATGCCGTGTGTAAATTGAAAAGATAATACATTTGCAACATAGGTAGTCCAAATGTTTGGAAATGCATGTGTGTGTATAATAGGAAGATGAATCTACGAGGATATCCATCCAGGACCTATGATCCAGGACCACAGCCACGACTCAAAATCCAGGGCTCGCGATGGAGGACACAGGACCGCAGGATCATCCATGACTCCGGATCCCAGCGTATATAGACACCAAAAAGAAAGACATTTGGGGAAGCTGGGTTAATCGGAACATGAGTACACAGGTATAGACAGAGAGAAAGAAGAAGTAAGATGTCCCCCGACAAACTAAGCCTATATCAGCAAAACTAGGGGCTGAATCTAATCAGCCCTAACTATAAGCTTTATCAAAAAGGAAGGTCTTAAGCGCACTCTTAAAAAGGGATAGGGTGTCTGCCGCCCGAACACAAACTGGAAGCTGATTCCACAAATGTGGAGCTTGATAAGAAAAGGCTCTGGCTCCCATTGTACTTTTAGAGACTCTAGGAACAACCAACAACCCTGCATTCTTGGAACGCAATGCCCTAGTAGGACAGTAGGGTATAATGAGTTCTTTAAGGTAAGATGGCGCCTGCCCATTAAGGGCTTTGTAGGCGAGAAGAAGAATTTTAAATTCTATCCTGTGTTCTATAGGGAGCCAGTGTAAGGCAGCCAGAACAGGAGTAATGTGGTCCCTTTTCCTAACTCTGGTTAGTACACGAGCTGCAGCATTTTGAATCAGCTGAAGCGACTTGACTGACTTCTTGGTACACCCTGATAATAAAGAGTTACAATAATCCAGCCTTGAAGTAACAAATGCATGGACTAGTTTCTCTACATCGTTTTGAGGTAAGATATGCCTGATTTTCGCAATGTTACGTAGATGGAAGTAGGCGGTCCTTGAAATTGATTTTATGTGGGCGTTAAAGGATAAATCCTGATCAAATATAACACCAAGATTCCTTACAGTCTCACTGGAGGCCAAATTAATGCCATCCATAGTTAGTAGATCTTTAGATAATTTGTTTCGTAGATTCTTCGGGCCAAGTACAATAACTTCAGTTTTAGTCGTGTTTAACATCAAAAGTTTAAGGTCATCCACGTTTTTAAGTCCTTGAGGCAGTCTTGAATTTTATTTAGATGATTAATTTCATCAGGCTTGATTGATAAATATAGTTGAGTATCATCCGCATAACAATGAAAATGTACAGAATGATTCCTTATAATATTGCCTAACGGAAGCATATATAATGTGAACAAAATAGGTCCGAGCACTGAGCCCTGTGGCACTCCATGCATGGCTAACTTTGGTTTGCGTGGAAGATTCATCATTGACACGTACAAACTGAGAGCGTTCAGATAGATAGCACCTAAACCAGCCTAAAGCAGTTCCCTGTATGCCAACTAAGTGCTCTAGTCTTTGCAATAAGATATCATGATCGATAGTATCAAATGCAGCACTGAGATCGAGCAAAACAAGAATAGAGACGAGTCCCTTGTCAGAGGCTATTAGAATGTCATTTGTGACTTTAACCAGAGCTGTCTCTGTGCTATGTGTTCTAAAGCCAGACTGAAAATCTTAAAATAAATCATTGTTTTTTAAGTAATCACACAACTGTTTTGCGACTGCTTTCTCAAGAATTTTTGAGAGGAACGGAAGATTAGAAATAGGTCTATAATTGGCTAAAACCTCTGGATCGAGGTTGTGCTTTTTAAGAAGCGGTTTTATCACTGCTACTTTGAATGATTGTGGAACATAGTCTGATAATAAAGACATATTCATAATATTTAATAAAGAAGTGCTAATTAATGGAAAAACTTCCTTCAACAGCTTAGTTGGAATTGGGTCTAACATACACGTTGATGGTTTAGAAGAGAGAATCATTGAATTTAATTGTTCAAGGTTTATGGCTGAAAAGCATTCTAGTTTACTATCTAGTGTAATATTAGAACTTACGTTTCCGGGAGTTGATAACACTATACTGGTCAAAGGCAAGAGGTCATTCATTTTGTTTCTAAGAGTAACAATTTTATCGTTAAAAAAGCACATAAAATCATTACTGAGTGCTATGGGAATAGAAGGATCAATCGAGCTATGGCTCTCTGTCAGCCTGGCTACAGTGCTGAAAAGAAATCTTGCATTATTCTTATTCTCATCTATTAATGAAGAGTAGTAGGCTGCTCTCGCTTTACGCTGTGCTTTCTTATATTCATTGAGAGTAATATGCCAAATTAAACGAGATTCTTCAAGTTTAGTGGAACGCCATATCCTTTCAAGTTGTCTTGACTTTTGCTTTATTTCGCGGGTTTCGGCATTATGCCATGGAGCTAATCTATGTTTTATTTTCTTCTTTTTCAAAGGAGCAACAGAGTCTAATTTTATTCGCAGCGCATCTGTAGCACTATCAACAACATGATCAATTTGGGGTGGTGGACATTTTGTATAAGTTTCCTCCCCTACATGCAGACATGCTATCGAGTTAAGTATTGTTGGAATCTCTTCCTTAAATTTGGCTATAGCACTAACAGATAGGTTTCTGCTGCAGGAGCTTTTGACTAATGCTTTGTAGTCTAGTAACAGTACTTCAAAAGTTACTAAGAAATGGTCGGATAAAGCAGTATTATGCGGTTCGACTAATAGTTGCTCAATTTCAATACCATAAGTCAGAACAAGGTCGAGAGTGTGATTATAGCAGTGGGTTGGTTTATTTACACTCTGACAAAAACCAACAGAATCTAATATAGAGTTAAATGCAACAGTAAGGCTATTTTTATCATCGTCAACATGAATATTAAAGTCACCTACGATAATTACTTTGTCTGTTTTAAGAACCAAAGTTGATAAAAACTCAGAGAATTCTGATAAGAATTCTGAATAAGGACCTGGTGCACGGTACACTGTAACAAATAAGATTGGCTGCAATGTTTTCCAAGTCGGATGCGTAAGACTAAAAACGAGACTTTCAAAGGAGGTATAATTTAATTTTGGTTTAGTATTGATAAGTAAACTTGAGTCAAAGATTGCTGCAACTCGGCCCACGCCTCGGGCAATATGAGTATTGATATGGCTGGGTGGAGTGGCCTCATTTATGCTGACATATTCTTCATGTCTCAACCAAGTTTCAGTGAGACAGCCATCCATCCATCCATCCATCTTCTTCCGCTTATCTGGCGACATCAACCAGCTCTGACTGGGGGATCCCAAGGCGCTCCCAGGCCAGCGAAGAGATATAATCCCTCCACCTGGTCCTAGGTCTACCCCTTGGTCTCTTCCCAGCTGGACGTGCCTGGAACACCTCCCTAGGGAGGCGCCCAGGTGGCATCCTAACTAGGTGCCCGAACCACCTCAACTGGCTCCTTTCGACGCGAAGGAGGAGCGGCTCCCTCCCGGATGACCGAACTTCTCACCTTATCCCTAAGGGAGACACCAGCCACCCTGCGGAGAAAACCCATCTCGGCCGCTTGTATCCGCGATCTCGTTCTTTCGGTCATGACCCATCCTTCATCACCATAGGTGAGGTAGGAACGAAAATGGCCCGGTAGACAGAGAGCTTTGCCTTCTGGCTCAGCTCCCTTTTCGTCACAACGGTGCGGTAAAGCGACTGCAGTACCGCTCCCGCTGCTCCGATTCTTCGGCCCATCTCACGCTCCATTGTTCCCTCACTCGAGAACAAAACCCCGAGATACTTGAACTCCTTCACTTGGGGTAAGGACTCATTCCCTACTTGGAGTGGACAGTCCATCGGTTTCCTGCTGAGAACCATGGCCTCAGATTTGGAGGTGCTGATCCTCATCCCAGCCGCTTCACACTCGGTTGCGAACCGATCCAGTGAGACAGCATATATCAATATTATAATCTGATATTAAAGAGACCACATTTAATATTCCTGTTTTGTTGCACTGTAGTAGTTGTTACATTTACTTTTATTAGGTTATTATGTATGACACCTCTATTAGGTTTTACCTTAAATTGTCCTTGGGCAGACACACACACCGCTAATATTGGGTATTTTATTGGGTTCGGGATTCCTATGGATGACTGCCTAGGAGAGAGCGCAGAGAAGCGTGTTAGACTGCGACTCCGCCTCCTGGTCTCAACTCCAGTTTGTCATGGATTAAGTCCACAAAGCCCTGAAATGTTTGCCGAAATGAGATTTGCACCTTCCAAAGTAGGATGAATGCCGTCTCTCTTAATCAGACCAGGTTTTCCCCAGAAGGCTGTCCAATTATTTAAACCTTATTTGATTAAAAATAAGGTTTATCATTTCCAGGCTATATATCTGGGGAATGTTGCATTTCATTTTTTTTTGTATTTCAATCAATGGGCATTACGGAAAGTAAGGAATTATATCGGACATTATCAATATTTGATGATTTAAAATTGAAAATAGATGATGAATAAAAGTTTTTAAAAATAATAGAGTTGCTTACTAATGACACAAATAAAAGACCTACAAAGTAATGTATTTGCTCTTGTCCCAAAAAAGTAACTTTATGGCACAATATTAAGCAACCACGTCAAAGTCATGACACATGTAAGGATCAGTTACTAAGGATTGACCTGAAACTGCTCAGAAGGGGGATACAAATGAAGTGAACTCCTCATTGCTCTGAAATTGTATGAAGCAACCACAAGTCGCATGATTTCATGTCATTATCGCTAAGCTTAAGGCGGCTCAGTCCCTTGTTAGAGGCTGCCTTTTTGGAGACACCTACACGCTTCAGACATTCATGAGTGGGGTATTTAATGATGTATTTCATGTCGTAAAACAAAAGGTGAACACCTTATTTCCCACATCTAGCAAAAAACATGTAAAAAAAAAAATGACATCGAAGAGAGCGAATCTTTAAAGTGGGACTGGTCCTCCACCTTGGTGTTGTTTACCTAACGTGAATGTTTGTTCCTTCTTCCCCACATTCAGGAAGGGAGTGGAGGAAAGTCAGCGGGTGCGTCGGCGGCGCCACGTGGTCCACAGGGAGCGCACCGAGTCCACCGGCTCCAGCTCCATCTACTTCACTGCCAGCCAGGGTATGGCCAGCGCATATGAGACCAGCGAAGGAGGGTACGTCTGCCGGTTGTGCTTGATGTGTTGGGTGGCATGTCTGTTCTGCCTGGGGCCCCCAGAGTGTCTTGGGGCACCACTGCTTATACCTGGTGCACAATCACATAATATCCTAATTGATATGATGGATCAGCAGTAAGATCTCTTAAAGCTTGTTTTATTGATTGTTTTAGCAATACTCCTCTGGGTTGTTTTGTAGTAATTTGATCCATTGTCATATGTTGGAACATATTAATTAGTGCATCTTAAAAGTTGTGATCTTGTTAGTGGCCTTGGTTTGTGGTGCAAATCAAATATCATTTTAATTGTTGACACCCGTAGAAGCCTGGAGTAATAATCTGTGGGTCGAGTAGTCATGTTACATTACGAAGGATCAACTGTTGAGGTTAGTAAAGGCCTCTTAACAAGCTCCATCAGATACATCCTGTTACTCACCAACACAATGACAGACTGTGAGACTGTGAACAGTTTCATAGAGACTGCTCTCCAATGAGGAATAAGACCCTTTAAGCCCATTTCATTCACTTCCATCTTACTGGTGCAGATATATCAAATATATCGCCCATGGGTGCGCTGTGTGTTTGTTTTACAAAAAATGGCGAAGCAAATTAAGTTGTTTGACTGTGGGGTAAAAAGTTCGGCCAACCCGTCAACATCTCAAACGAATGTTCAAAGTGATTCAACTGATGAAGTGTATGGGATTAGTTTTGTATCATAAAGATAAAGCAACACTTTCTCAGAATAAAGCAAAACTATGAGTTTAAAAGAAAAAAAAACTAAGTCAAGCAAAATAAAATAAATTTCAAAAATAAAACTATAAGTTGCAAACAAATCATTTGTGTAATCATGTAAACTATAAGTATTTTTTCTTTGTTTTAACATAGGTTTTTGTTTGCAGTTCTCGTTTCTTCTTTCTCAATGATCAGACTTTTGCTCTCGCTGCAGCTCTCGTTTGCTCTCCCTCATTGTTTGTTTGAGATTTTGACACAAACATCCCAGGTGGGCGGGACTTTCGGGGGTGTGTCCCCATTGGCTACTCAGTTTTTGAGTGACAGCCCACTACATCACAGATCATACAGTGCAACTCATGCAGCAAACTCCGGAGTCCACTCGGCCACGTTAGTGTCGGTGTCTCCTGGGGAGTTTCATGAACATATCGGACTTATCTTATTGCTGTGCATTAGACTTGTGATGTGTAGGTCATACTTTATTCCAACTTTAAATATTTTAATACCTGAACACACTGCTGCTGTTAAATAATTTCCCAATTTGGGATTGATAAAGTGTCTGTCTATTTATTTTATAGATTAAAAAACACATCTATGTATTTTTAAGCTAAAGGTGATACACAATATAAACTGTATACTATTATTTTTCAAAGACATGTTACATTTCAAAAGCATATATTGCTATGTTTAGGACAAACAATTAAAGACTGCTTTAATTGAACAAATTCTGCAATATAAAAGTGTTATTAAACAGACCTAGAGCTGAAGAGCTGAAGCATTCATACACAATGGATAAAACCAGTGTTGTTTCATTCTATATCCTGTGAGAAAATAATATACATTTAGCATTAAAAACTCTACATACTATTCCTGAGGAAGATATGAATAATCAACAGATTTGAATGGAATCTCTAACATTTTCATGTAGAATAAAGACAAAAGAGTGATTATACAAATTACATTTATTGAAATTTGAACCAGAAGATGAAGTCTCAAAGAATTTTTTAAATAAAAGGACATAAAACAAAAAGGTGGATAATAATAAAATCTATTAAATGTATATGTAAAGACATTTGGTCAAATGAAAGGACACTGAGCCAGTGATAACAGCAATGCCCAGCGTGGATGAAGCTGGTGCAGTTCTTTCTTCATGCCCCCCCTCCGTGCTGTCCCCTCAGAGGAAGTGGGAAAACGGGATAAGACTCTGGACCAGTGGCGGTTCTAGAACATTTTACATGGGGGGGCAAAGGGGGGGCAAGAGGTCATGCCAGGGTGGCATGGGAGGGCGGACAGTACGTGGTATTTTACACTGTATATAACCTATTTATTGTTAATACATGCCCTAACACAAGTGTTCTTGATGCACAAGAGAAACAATCAGGTGCCCTTTGAGTCCCCCAAGCTTACTTCAATCATTTTAAATGAAAGGAAACTACAAAATGTATATTAAAGCTATTAATTCATGGAACAGGTTGTTTTGCATTACAAAAAATGTGTTGTCTTAGTATTAGACAGACATATTTGCATGTGCTCACTAAGCATTATTACATATTAATTTAATATTAAACAAATCAAAATGGCCAATTATTCCAAAATGTTGCTGCTAATATAATCATATGCTTGTCAACTTTAACTGATCAAAAATGAATTCTGAAAAAATACTTGAATTATCTATGAAATTGCAATATTGACACACGTCCCTCAGTTTGTTTCAACCCCGTCACGCCAAACCATTTACCCTCCTATTAAAACAATGGATCAGTCCATGGGTGATCTGCATTGAGGGAATTACACCATTTACCCTCCTATTAAAACAATGGATCAGTCCATGGGTGATCTGCATTGAGGGAATTACACCATTTACCCTCCTATTAAAATAATGGATCAGTCCATGTGTGATCTGCATTGAGCGAATTACATCACAAAAGTGTCAGGTTCTTCTCTTACCTATATTTCAGTTTTTGTATTTTCAGATTAAGATTGACAAGCTCAACATTTCAACTCTGTTATATGAATTAATACTAGTAAATAATTGTTTATACAAAATAAACAATAGTTTTGCAAAATATTACAATTTTGTAATGTCCTTGATTTCCATGTGGTGCCATATCTTAGCTAAACAAGGTCTCATGGCTACTTTTTGTCAAAAACTTCAACCCTGTTACATTTTTCCTGTTACAAGTAAATTCCTAGTAAGTATTTATATGTTGTGCCTGAGGTGGGAACATGTCAGTAGTCCACTACCAGATGTTATGACCAAACATTTTGGTTTAATTTTTCAAAGATAAAAAGACCCAAAAGGCACCCGATTCAGAGAATACTCTAATTCTGCATACTGTAAGTACTTAGTTATAATTAAGTACACAAATGACATGACCCATCTCTTCAGAGAGCTAAAGGTGAGCTGTGCAGCAACACATTTCAATCAATAATTGTCAATACTAAGAGCTGCTAGATTGTGCTGCTGTAATGGAATATGTAAGGAGAATAAGAACATACCATGTGGTCCAGCTGGAGTCTCCTCTGCCTCCTGATCCCTGCCTCAGTCCCTCTTTCTGATACTTCATCTTTATTCCTCACATACATTTCTTCTTCTTCACTAATGTCTTCATCTCCTCCTCTTCCTCCTGCTCTGACCCTCCTGGTCTCTTCAGTGAACTCTCTTTTCCTTTTCCTCTTTCTGTTCGTCCTGATCTCTTCTCAGATATGTCTTTTTGTTGTTGTTGAATCACTTCTATACTCTGGCCTGCAAGAGTCTACTTGTGAAAAGCACTGGTACAAATGCTTGTATAACTGTACACGTTAGGGCCATGTAGCCTAGCTAATAAGTAGCATATCATCAGAAAGTATTTATCAAGCGCACACAGGCAGCTGTGTTTAGATCCAGTTTTTACGGTAAAGGATGTATCCTGGTCTCTGCAGCTCTGTGAGCCGCGGTCTGTGTAAACGCCGCTCCGCAGTTTAATGCAGGGCCGTAGCTGCGTTTTTATCGGGCCTAAAATGAGATTTAAAATGATTCACTTTTAACTAATGTAATGCTTGTTTCGTTTTTTTTCTTTTAAACTCATAGTTTTGCTTTATTCTGAGAAAGTGTTGCTTTATCTTTATGATACAAAACTAATCCCATAGAAGCACAAGGTAAACCCGAACGAAAAGCAAAGAGGAATGTTGTCCATTCACTTCCGGTAAAAGTTCCTTCAAAAATAAGAGTCTCGATCTTATTACTACCAAAATAAAAGTGCAAAACGAAACTTTACCATAGGAAAATATTGGCATAAAATTACAATCACTTCTAAACAAAAGGTAACACATTTTAAATAGAGTTAGACACATTAAAGGTAATTTACAGCATTAATAATTCACATCTAATTCTTAACTGTGAATGGTTTTCATTTATTTAACATTAGAAATGTATTAGTCTGGCCAATCCTAGACTTCAATGCTGAAGGGCCAGTGGATCTATGGTGGGGGTCAGCCCAAATTTGAAAGGGAGACAACGGATGACCAAGGAACTAGTGACTTGCTCAATTCATTTGTGAGGGATCTGTGAAGAACATGACAGCAGCTGCACTCCTGGTATTTTGTATACCAGCAAGTTTCCTACCACGTTTCAAATAATTGTGTTCATTACTTATTGTAAAGCATTTAAACATTCTTTTGTGTCACATGCTCATTATTAAGTTGATGTATAACTGTATAGTATCTTAATTATTTAAAATATAAGGTGTCTAAAAATGGCAAACGTATTTACAGTTTTGGTAACCAAAAGCTGATGCCTGGTTGCCAGCCTGGCAACCACTTTTAAAAGTTAGCGTTGAGCCCTGCTTAAGTCATGATCTAACATGTCACGATAATGCATGTTGCTTACCCTCAAATAAGGGGGTTCATCTGTGAATGAAGAAGAGAAGAACCTTTTTGTATCCAAAATAGTTCCAGATGGCAGATGTTGCTTTTCT
This sequence comes from Harpagifer antarcticus, assembly GCA_902827135.1. Lineage (NCBI taxonomy): Eukaryota > Metazoa > Chordata > Actinopteri > Perciformes > Harpagiferidae > Harpagifer > Harpagifer antarcticus. The sequence continues at coordinate 327,850 of CADEHL010001101.1, forward strand.
TTTTGGAAGTAAATCTTCATTCTCGCCAGTATTGTCCTCCTGTGCTTCGCTCATTTTTTCCCGGTGTTTTGATGGTCTGCAAACTAGCGGGGCGGGGCCTGCTGTGATCTGATCAAGAATGATTGTGATTGGTGGTTTGCTGTGCATGCAGAGCCTGTATGTCACTCACTCAAGTACCCCTGACATGAGAGCCGCGCAAGTTTTCCTTTTGTAGCAAGCAGCAAAATAATTGTAACATGACGTGTTTGAGTTGATTTACCTAGTTAATATCGCACGTCCTAAAAAAAGAAAAAGAAAATATTAATATATATTTTTTATAAAATCGCACATCCCTGCGATGTGAATATCGCGCATATCGCGGTTATCGCCATGACACGATATATCGTTCAGCCCTAATCTGCAGGAAGATCCACTCGAGGGAAGAGTTTGTTTTTCCCCATAGGGGTGAACTGACCTTTTATCAGTGGCGAACCGCCAGGGCCTTCAAGGTATTCAGAGAATACCCTGGAACACTCAGATAAAACAAACAAAAAGTCGATTTTAATTATATAAATAAAATGTATATTAAAGGAGAATGGTATCTGTGTTGTTGATCTGTAATATTACAGTGTTATGTTGATTTGTTTGTCCTTCTCGGACCATGCACTACGCATTTCAGTGGTTTTGTGTTAGAAAAGAAAGCAACCAATCAGATCTTGTTTTGGGTCTCTGGGTAGAATATCCTTCAACCAAGGTATTCTACATCCTTGATCGAATGCCCTGGCCGTTGCACTGAATGAGAGCGTACGTTTGGACTGACAGTTTGATCAACCAATCATATATTGATTTGTAGCCAATGGATGAGTGCGACGAAGCAATTCATGCCGTTTTATTGTTTTTAACGTTGAAATGACAAGTGCAACAGGTGAAGATGAAGTTGTTGTGAGTACCCTTTTCAAGACGACAATTCAGTGAAAATACATTATAATGTCCAGTTGTGATAGACACGGTTCTCCACTGCCTTTTGAAATGTACTGTATGCAGAATAAACCATAAGATGGGATGTAGGGCAGGTCTTTCTCACCGCAGCATGGTAAAACAAGGCATTGCAAATAATGTGAAAATTAAAAGTCGAAAATGAACAACTAGAAATATCTCAAAATATAAAAGAAAACAGAACTAAAAAGTAAGATACACAACTTGACAGTGAAAGATGAATATGAAGACTATCTGTGAAATAAACACTGAAAGGCCAATTTACAGCCAACACCATTTAAAAGTAGGATATTATTACATTTAGTGAGCAAGGAATAGCATATTAAATGTAAATGTACAGTGGGAAGAAAGTTCCAGTCCAGTTATCAAAAGAACAAATATAATAATTGAATAGATCAATATCATGTGAAATTCCAAATGTGTGGTTATTGGAATACATTTCTTAATCATTGAAATCACCAAATAAATCAATCCCTAAATAAAATGATGTTGGTCGCAGGTACTCGACGGCCTACGCTGAGTCGGACTACACAGACAGAGACACAGACAGGGAGGGGGGGCGGGAGCCGGAGCAGGAGTCTGAGGAAGACGAGGACCAGAGCTGTGCCACCGTCCTCACCCTCCGCCAGGAACACTCCCAGGAAGAGGAGGCGGAGGAGCAAGGGCTGGACGAGGAGGAGGAGGAGGAGGAGGAGGAGAGGGGGGGGCTGACGCTGCTGACTGAAGTCCCCAGTGGGGAGCTGGCTCTCCTCCTGGCTCAGAGTGACGTCCTGCACACGGGGGACGCCCGTCTGAAGGCCGAGGGCTTCAGACTGCTGCTGGACAACAGAGCAGAGGTGAGGACAGGAGGCCTTCATCCTTTTACCAACCCAGTTCAGATGTAGCTCTGCGTATATAAACGTATAAAAAGAACGTCGCCGTCCCCATGTTAACAAGGCTGAACAGGGGTAGACATTAAGGGTAAAATTCCACCGCCCCAGGCCGGTGGAATTTTTACTATCACTGGCCCCACCATTGTAACCACTGGCCCGGAGAATTCGTCCAAAAAAATCGACTAATAATGAAGAAAATTAACACATTTGTTGCAATAGTAATGTATGCACAAACTACATTACAACTTGTACTATAACATTTGAATCATCAGTTCTTCCTCATTTTCCTCAATTGTTCATATTTGGTTTATTAAAATAATGATATTGTGGTCATTGGTAAAAAATGTCTGCTATTATTATGAGTATTATTATTAGTATAATACACCTTCTGCCTTCCTGTCATTAGGAGTTAGAAATGTAATGGCTATGTAATAGATTAGATCCTTCATTATCCTAAACTGCTGGGACATTTCCCTATAGCCAATACCTTTATATTGTCTACTCTTCACTTGCTTGTCAGCATAGGTCGGCATTAGGCGCATTCACACCGCGGTACTTTTCCCACAAAGGTTCATGCGAACTTAGTTCATGAGAACTCTTTTATCGCGTTCACACCAAAAAGAGCCAGTACTAAAATTAGTTCATGTGAACCTTTTTACCCCCTCGAAAGTCCCTGCTAGAGAGCAGGGACTTTCGAGCAGCTCTTTTGTGAGAAAAGAGCTATATTTCTGATTGGCTGGGCGGATTGCAAACCACGCCCCGTAAAACTTCCAAAAAGTTTTGTGAAGCCGCCATTTTATTATCCTCGCATTAGCATTATTAGCATTAGCATTAGCCCAGCGCAGAAACGCAGAGAGACTAACTTATGGCAACACAAAATAAAACATGGGAGCGGTGGAGATGAGGAGGTGTCGGCGTTCTGGCGATTTACTCGGAAGGCTTCAGTAGAAGCTGCTGGGAGTCCCAGCAGCTTCTACTGAAGCCTTCCCCAACTCCGGGGACTTCCAGCCGGGGACTCCGGGCGGCAGTATACGCCGTGAAGTTGTTTGTAGCCTGCCAGTAAACCCAAAGCAGAAGAAGAAGAAGTGACGTCAGCGGCTTCATTTGCCTAATCCTCCCCCAGGGACTTTTTCCGGTGTGAACGCGATCTGTACTTAGTTCATGAGAACTAAAGAGTTCGCATGAACTAAGTTCGCATGAACCTTTGTGGGAAAAGTACTGCGGTGTGAATGCGCCTCTTGATGTACAGAGCCGACAGAAGACCTTGTTTATACTGGCATCATATTGAGAGAAGTGCAGCCAGTGACGCGTCCTAAAACCAGGAAGTAAGCTGCTGGTTCCCTCGACAAAAAGCAATGGGATTTCTCCACAGGGTTTTGGAAAATAGCTGGAAATAAGGTCTGTGGAAAACGAACCTGTTTGATAAATGCACGTTTTGTTCAGCCGGATAATCTCCACATGTCTACCCTACTTTTATAATTTTCGAATCATAAATCTAGATTTATGATTCGAAAATTATAAAAGGGTTTTAGGACGCGTCACTGCACTAGAAGCCAATTCCATCGATCAAGCTGAAACTTTCTCTCCCTCTTCTTCTCATGCTCCCTGTCACTCTCCTTTAACTCCTCCGGTGACTTTCTTTTATTTGAAGATTGTTTTTTGCCCGGCGCTTGGCCGGTTACCGCTGGTATTAAAAACATTTTGGCGAATGGTTAGGTGGCGCGATAGTCTGTATGAACGAGCTGTTTGCTTTTCAACCAACAAAGACAACCGACTCACGAAACCCTATGTTGTAGCGTTGATTAACGAAACAATTTGACAAAATTGCTAGTCAAAATACCAATATCACAGGACCATTTTTTTTTTTTAAAGCAATATTTTTAGTGGCCCGAGGGGGCAAGTGGAAAGTACGTTATGCTGGCCCGGGGTGTCTAATGGTGCGTTTCCACTACAGCGGGTAGCTCGCTTTAAGCGTGCCGAGCCGTGCGGGGCCCGTTTTTGGTTGCGTTTCCACTTGGCCTTGTTTTGGCCCGGGGCTACTTTTTCACCTTTTTTCTGGCCCGACTAAATCGTGGTTAAATCGCTACGACGCTCTGATGCTCAGACGCTCAGACACTGCACTGACTGATAAACAACCCACATCGCTTTTTTCCCTAGCTACAGTACATGTGATATTACTTCAGCGTTAACGTATTTGTTTGTATATTTGCAGATCCGTTTTAAATTAGAAAAACTTTTTTTTTTTAAATGTACAAACCTTTTTATTGCATGAGATGAAGGTATAACATATTTACACATGGATTGTCACTGTCAGTCTGTTCACACAAATAATATTGACACAAATATACCTCCATAAAACGACTTTGTACACATGCATATGAAAGTAGTGATTATAAGAAAGCCCCACAATAACTCAGAAGAATATACTGTGATTCAGAGGAATCCATTTATGAATTACAATTAGACCAAACACTGACTGCTCTTTCTCTCCCTCCGTGTGTGCAGTACGGAGATAGCAGGGAGTTTCTATGGCGACTGGCTCGGGCCTACAGTGATATGTACGAGTCAACTGAGGACAAACAAGAGAAGAAGACCTACGCACAACAAGGTAACACACACACGACTAAGAGTATTGAATACATTGAACCAGTCAAATAAAGCATCCATTAAAACATGTTTCTTGTTTATATTTTTGCAAAATCCAATTTTAAGAACATAATAACATGTTCAAAGGCAAGTAGGCCCTTGCAAAAAGAGAACTAGATTGACTGGCTTCTTACAAAGCTACTGCCTCACTCGTAAGCAGTGTATTCTGGTCAATGTGTGCAAACGTGCAGAAAATGTGAATGTCTCCACCTTTTCTTGGGTGGGGGTGTTTGTACCTGAGCTGTGAGCTGCTGTTTCAGGTCGAGAGGAGGCGGAGTCAGCCCTGAAGAAGAACGGCCTGAATGCTGAGTGCCACAAACGGTAAGAACTTGCATTTATATATACATATATATTTATTCTGGATATTGCTGCCACTGCCAGCTGCTGTACTTTGATGTCACATCGTGTAAATATTAGGGATGTAACGATACCAAAAACTCACGGTACGATAATATCGCGATAACAAGTCCACGGTACGGTATTTATCGCGATATTGAATAATAAAGAAAAAAAAATTCCAATTTTTTTTTTCAATAACATTTTTTTTTACTCGGAACATTTTTCTTTATTACATAATAAATCTGATTTGTACAGCATTTTAGTTGGATAGCAGTATTTTAAAGTGTCAAAAACAAAGTGACAGTAACAGACTGGAACAAGAAAACCAGTGTTTCTGTACCTATAGTACTACCAAACAAAGTAGGCATTTTCTTTGTGCCACTGCATCTCACAAATAAACAAGGACATTTAATGATCAGACCCTGCAATAAAATAAATCAAGTTTCACTTTAGTTTTTCAAGTAACTCAACTCAAACTCACGAGTCACTCACTCAGCATCATCAGACAGGTTTTTAGGAATATGAGAATGTCCACACTTCCAGGTATTTATAAGCTGGGATGTTTGGGCATTTACAATATCCCCTGCTCTGGAAAGAACTCTCTTGCTTGGTACTGATGTTGCTGGTACTGGTGTTGCTGGGACAGCAGTGGTCGCGCTAACCGAATATTTTATTTATCAATGACGGAAAAATGTGAAAGCAGTCATTTTGACAGATTAGAACAAACTCGGAACAGCGCCAACGTTTCCCCGCAGCGAGGCTCTGGTGTTATGCCGTGTTATGCATGCCCTCCAAGAGGAAATGATATAGTTTCCAAACCGTACTTTGCCGTACAGATCAATACATGTCTGGGAGGTTTTGCTTTAGGCTGTGTGCGCTCCCGCGAGGTGTATCATGCACACACGGCATAACACCGCCCCCCCCCCCCCCCCCGTTGACAGTTCACGAGCGTGCTCTCTTGTGAACAGTTCAGACCCGAAAAGGGATTACGACGGACATTTTACGATCCTGTCTGTCAAAATGACAGACAGCAAAAAGGTCTAACGCCACCTCAGTGGGACAGAGATATGATTGGCCATGGGTGACAGCAGTGGGTCAAACTGTGCATTGTCTCTCCACCACTTCAAAAACAGTACAGTTGTTGCCAAGAAGGTGAGGCTTATTGACAGGGCGAGATATAAATATACTGTTGGTACTTGTCAATGTCTCTAGGTGTGTAAATGTAGCACTGTAAATACGATGTCCTTTTGTGTTCTGTTGTTTTATGTTCATGTTGTAACCTTGCTGCCATGTTGGACAGGTCTCTCTTGAAAAAGAGATCGATGATCTCAATGGGACCACCTGGTTAAATAAAGGTTTAAAACAAAAAAATGTGTTTTAAAAAAAAATATATTTAAAAAAAAAAATTAATTAAAAAAAAAAATCGTGGTAGATTTTGTCAGTCTCACGACGGTATTGGGACGTTTATTTACCGCGATATTCGGTATATCGTTACATCCCTAGTAAATATTGTCTTTGTCTTAATTTGTTACAGAATTCTTTAATTGTCCCGCAACTGGGAAATGACGGTATTACAAAAGCAAGAGTTGTTGTACATATTATATAAAAAATAAGGCACACGTTATTAATAACAAAACACAATAAGTAAAAAGTAACTTAGTAGCAGTATAGTTTAAAAATCAATGACCATGTCAAAATATGGAAGTAGCTGGTACTTTTTACAGATTGAAAAAGAAATGAAAGAAGATATAAAGCATGAATTGCACGAGGACACATTTTTTTTTAAATAGCTTTTATAATTGTAATATACAATTCCTCCTAAAAACTGATCTTTGTGTTTTTGGCTCCAGGTTTGCGGTGCTGACAGGACTCCCCTCACAGCATGAGAGCATGCACAGCAAACTGAAGAGCAGCCACATATTAAAGGTCTCACACACACACACACACACACACACACACACACACACACACACACACACACACACACACACACACCATTTGAGTCTTAAAGAGCAACTTGCAGGTTAGAGACACCAGTGAATAAATGTGTAGGAAAATGATGAATACACTACAGTGACATCTGGCGGCGTTTCTGTAAGACATTTTCACTTCCGCATAAAAAAGCCTCGGCACGTGACCTCCCGCGTGTGACGTAACATGGGGGAGAGCGGCCGGTCTAACGTATGATTAAACATGATCACAATGCTAGTTTTGACACAGAAGACGTTGAAAATATATATTCGAATGCATATGATTGTAATTATGAGCCTGCTAGGCGTCCAAGAGACGAGGAGCAGCCAAGGATTAGAAGAAATAACGGCCATCGGAGAGAAATGGAGCTGTGGTGTGAGGAGAACCAGTGGAGAACAGGGCAGCTGTCTTGGTGAGTGACCGGCGTTAGCTACAGTTAATGTTAGCTAACGTCAGTCACATCACAACATTGTAAAGTTAGCTATCATATATCAGGCTATAACTAAAGTAGTATTGATAATATAGTAACGTTACTGGCAGGACTGTTGATACTGATCCATAAGAGAAACTAATGTGCAACTATCAGCCGTATCTCGCGTTACCTAATGCAACTCCACACTAGTCTTACGGTGCTGTGTACCGAAGGGGAGAGAGAGAGAGCAGCGAAGGAGTGGGGAGAGAATTCCTGCCCTTATGTCTTGTAAAACATATCAAATCCTGCTTTAACATTTTTAATTGTGATTTTCAGGCAAGGTTAAGCATAAATGTAGTAAAAAAAACCTGCAAGTTGCTCTTTAAGTTCATTGTATGTTTCAGATACAGTTTGCTTTAATGACGTTTGTTTTCCCCTCAGGAGCATCTGGACCGCGCCCTCGCGCTCCGAGATGATGACCCCACGTGTTTCTACCTGCTGGGCAGATGGTGCTATGAGGTGAGGGGGGGGCTGTTATTGTTAACTGGTCAGATGCAGTGATACATGTGTCTCGGTCACAAGCGGTTCTTTCTGTGAGCAGCGAATGTTGTGTCACGATAAATGTTGCAGCTGCAAGGCATTGTGGGACAGCATTTTCACTCAAGTACTTTCAGGTCATTTCACTCCATATGGAACCTTCCTAAGACGATTCCACCACAACCCAGTTCTGAATGGCCACACTCGTACTTCAGTCAACACATGCTTAAGGGAATATGAAGGTTTTTATGACTGTGTGGTGTGTGTGTGTGTGTGTGTGTGTGTGTGGTGGTGTGTGTGTGTGTGTGTGTGTGTGTGTGTGTGTGTGTGTGTGTGTGTGTGTGTGTGTGTGTGTGTGTGTGTGTGTGTGTGTGTGTGTGTGTGTGTGTGTGTGTGTGTGTGTGTGGTGTGTGTGTGTGTGTGTGTGTGTGTGTGTGTGTGTGTGTGTGTGTGTGTGTGTGTGTGTGTGTGTGTGTGTGTGTGTGTGTGTGTGTGTGTGTGTGTGCGCGCAGGTAGCCACTCTGGACTGGCTGGAGAAAAAAGCGGCCGCTGCCCTCTACCAGTCCCCCCCCACCTCCACACTGCGTGACGCACTTGAGAACTTCCTGAAGGTACCAGAGTTCCCCTCATTTAGTTTTCTCCAGATATCATGTGTATGTTGTCCTGCGGTGTGAACCCACTGGCAGAACAGATCCTCTCCTCTGCTCTCAGCACTCTTGTAAATCCTCTAACCCACAACAATGTCTGCAATAAAACACTCAATAACCTCTGAGCCCCTTACCCACAATCATTTTAGAAAAATAACTGGCAGCTTTGGTTTTGTTTTCATTTTCTTGACATTTTCCACATTGAGACTATTTTAAAAGTCAGTGTTTGATATAGTAAATCTTGGTCTTGTGTTCTTCAGGCAGAGGAGCTCAGTCCGGGTTTCTCCAAGACCGTCAGACTCTACATCGCAAAGGTAATCATCACACACTCAGCCCAGTTTGTTATTGTAATACTATAGGATATAGATGACTTGATGCATTGCAAAGAGTGCAGCTACATAGAGCTTTGATTTGAACCATGGTGGAATGACAATTTGAACAAGACTGACACAATTTGAGTGAACAAAACTTCCCCTTCTGCTCGGAGTCATCAGTCAGTCAGTTCACACACACTGTTGGCATCAGCACCACTTCTCCTTCAGGTACACTGCATTCTCCAATGTTCATAAGTCCACTAAGAAGTCAGAAAAACTTCAGATGATGTCTCATAATCATGAGATTTAGACATTAAACCAGTAGCATACCCATGCTACGTTATTATTGTTTGTATCCATGGTTACAGTGTGAATAGAAACAGCTTTCAGTTAGGGATGGCACTACTTTCCATCTTACATTTATCAGCGTGTACAAATAGGGAAAAAGACAGGGCAAGGTGAAGCCAAGTCCCCAGGAAGTGAGCAAATTGTGGCTCTGCGGCTTCAGTGTCAGTACGTGACGTCATTGGGCCAAATACACTCATCATGTTGCATTCGACACCATCAACCACGCCATCCTGCTGTCCCTCCTCGAATCATCACTCAACATCACCGACACTGCACTCTCCTGGCTGAAATCCTACCTCACCGACAGACATCAGTTTATCAACATCAACAACTGCACCTCCTCCACTGCTCCTCTGTCCCAAGGTGTCCCCCAGGGTTCGGTGCTTGGGCCCCTCCTCTTCATCCTCTACATGCTCCCCCTTGGCAAAATAATTAGTCGCCACAACCTTCAATTTCACTGCTACGCCGATGACATCCAACTTTATATCTCAACAAAAACCATCACCCCCACAACACACTCCACTCTCACCAACTGTCTCTCAGAAATAAAAGCATGGATGCAAACAAACTATCTCCAACTGAACAGTGCCAAATCAGACATCATCATCATTGGCCCCCCATCCCGTATCAAAGACATCCAGAATTTCAACTTCACCATTGACAGCCACACTATCTCCCCCCCTCACATCCGCAACCTCGGAGTCATCTTCGACAGTCAGCTCAAATTCAACCAGCACATAAATCACATCACCAGGACAGCCTTTCTCCACCTCAAAAACATTGCCCGTCTCCGCCCATCACTCTCCTCCTCTGCTGCTGAAACCCTGATTCATGCATTCATCACTTCACGACTCGACTACTGCAATAGCATCCTCTACGGCATACCATCCAACCTCCTCAATAAACTCCAACATATCCAGAACTCTGCTGCCCGCCTCCTCACCCACACCCGCTCCCGAGACCACATCACTCCCGTCCTCCAGAACCTCCACTGGCTCCCCGTCCGTCAAAGAATCAACTTCAAAGTCCTCCTCATTACCCACAAAGCCCTCAACAATCAGGCCCCCCCCCTACCTCACAGACCTGCTGCACCACCACACCCCTTCCCACTGCCTCCACTCATCAGAAGCCAACCTCCTATCCATCCCCACCCGCACCAATCACCGGACCTGGGGGGACAGAGCCTTCTCCGTCGCTGCCCCCTCCCTCTGGAACTCACTCCCCAACCCATCAGAGACTGCACTGACCTCACCACCTTCAAAAAACTTACAAAAACTCACCTCTTCAATCTGGCTTTTAATGTGTGATTGTTTACTATATATGTATTTGTTGTTCCTTCCTTTTCCCTTCACTATATCTGTAAAGCGTCTTTGAGCACCTGTAAAAGCGCTAACAAATTAAATGTATTATTATTATTATTATGTTAGAAAGATCAGCATCATTGTTTTTAAAAGCAAGCTCAAGACCACAACATTCCTAAAGTTACAAAACGCCCTAAGAGCGTGTGCCGATCTCTACGGGCCCGATACGGTACTCTTACATTTTGGCTTCATGCCCCACTGAGCAACTTTGATCGGGCTGAAAGGAGCTTCACCTGAGCCCAAACAGGAGAGGCTTTTAATGGTTAAAGGCAAGCAATATCATGTGAACGGGACTTTCTGATGAACAGGTTGGGCTCACGTTCCTCTTCTCTCTGTGCACTAACCTTCATGTCCTTGCTCTGGCAGTGTCACAAGGAGCTGGGGAACATCTCTGAGGCCACCAACTGGACCCAGCTGGCTCTGAAGATGATGACAAACTCTAATGATGTAAGAGCTTTTAACTCCATAACATTCACCAAACTGCATTTCAATATTTCTGTTTCATCTTTGATTATTGGGAGTTGTGTACACTGTGCTGCAGATGACCTCCGATGTGTCATTGAGCTTCTATGATTATCCTTGTTTCTTTTTCCTTTCTTTCAGGATGAAACGTCTAAACTGGAGGCTGAGCTTCAACTCTTAACGGACACTAAAATCTGAAAAACAACGGGCGGAGCCACCCAGCTGATGGCACTGATTGGCTAGTCAGGCCGCCAATCAGTGGTCATCCAATCAGATGTGCCGCACTAATGGCAGAAGTTTCTTTCTCTTCTTTGGTGGATAATGATATCTTTGTCACATTGTCACTGTGAAATTAAATGGAGTTTATTAATGCATATTTATTTTCTTTAATATGGCTTAATTTAATCAAAATCACTATACATAATATATATATCTTTAATGTTTTTTTAACCATTTGTTTGCCTTTTTAACTGATAATCAGTGATTTAAACACAAGTAGGTTTTGTTTTTTAGCATCATATGGAAGGATCAGTACTCCACATTACATGAAACATGTTGTTGGTAGAGCATCTCAGAGAGATCAAATTGAAATATAGAAAATCTAAATACCTCTAGAGGGAAATGCTTTTTAATTTGTTGTTATTTTTATTATGGCCCCCCTCCTCCCCCAGTGGAACACATGTGGGAACGTGCCCCCTCACTGACTGATACACGTGGTACAGCTATCTGGAAGCAGCTGCTGGAGCACTTTGATCACGGACGTTTTCGAGCTTTAAGGGGAAGGGACTTTGGTGACCAAAATAATGAATACACCCAATTATTTTGCATTCATAGATTAAGATATTTAAAGAGAATAGTGTACACTTTTTTCCTATCATTGTTCTGCTAGGTTGACAGATGTTTGTTTTGTGGAGATGACTTGTAGCTATAGTAACACGTAGTGTTTTGATAAGAATATGTCTTAAACTTTTGTTTTTGATTTAGTAAATAGAAAGGTAGTATAAGGGACTGTATTGGACCGAATGCAGCCACTTGTGAAAAAGTGCATGGAGTGTTCTGTTTGGTTGTGAATGAAAAGTATTCCAATATTTTTGTACCTTCAATTTTCTTTTGAGTTGATATGCTGCCTTGTTCTCTGCGTGTTGTTCTTATTCCCGTTCCGAAGTATGTTGGCAGGTTTATTCATTTCTGATGTAACATCATTTTAATGGCACTTTGTTTTCAATTCATTTATTTTTGTTGAGGTTAATTTTGCAATTGCTGCTGTAAAAAAATGGTAGTTATATTTCCTTAATATTCTGATCCCGTATCAAAAGTGAATATGGACTAAAGCAACAGATAAAACTGAATAAAATGTTTTGGTATTCATATCTTCTAAAATTGTATTTTTTTATCAATTAAGAACCAGACTCTTCCTAGTAATCGTCCATAGGACCAACAATGAACCTCCATGATGAACAAATAGCCAGTCACTTTAATGGTAAAACTATTTTTAATTTAGCTTCAAGTTATATTTACAGAAGGCCCTGGTAAAGACAGAAAAGAGACAAACCTTTAGTGTAGCTGACAAAGGTGAAAATAGAGAAATAACAAAGTATAGCGTTATAGAAACGCGGTCACACATCACAAATAAGACATAAGAAGCAAAGAAAATCACAAAATATTAGAAAAATCTTTTGTGACCACTCCATAGAGAAACTACAGAGGTTAATTCAACACAGAAAAAAAATGGAGACCGTATTTCTAATAATGACTTAATATCTCGTGCTTTACTACATCAAGATCTAATATTTGCTCAACGGACACTGGTCAAATTGGGATTTTTATTTGGGGAACCAAGACAATTGGTTATGAGATAGATTTGTCTGGAATGATGGAGATACTATCATCATTATGAAATCCTAAGGCTGTTTCTCTTAACAGAACAATCCAGCTTGTAGCTCGGAGATACTCAGTCATAGTGAAAGAAAAGCTCCTTGTTCCCCATGTCGGGGGAAATGTGCTGTTGCACCTCTGCTCAGCCGAGGGTCCACAGTGTGCACCACCTTCTCCATCAGCATCAAATCCTAAGCCCTGTCAGCTGAGGCTCTGAGTGGAGGCGGTGGCATGGTGCAGAACACTTTAGTCCAGAATGAGTCAGCAGGGGTGACAGTAACTCATTACCACCCGCTGTTTCCTGCCCCCCCCCCACTTCAGTCCTTAGCATCACCCACTCCATCAGGGTTGATGGCGAACATGGCCTCAGACTCGGGCAGGCAGGGCGAGTCGTAGATTTTACAGATCCGCGTCTCTCCTCGGCCTTTCCTCAGGTACAGACTGCAAACACAAGAGCACGGTTAAGATCAGTCTTCTAACCATGAACTGTGATGTCATCGAGTCCCCTAACCATGAACTGTGATGTCATCGAGTCCCCTAACCATGAACTGTGATGTCATCGAGTCCCCTAACCATGAACTGTGATGTCATCGAGTCCCCTAACCATGAACTGTGATGTCATCGAGTCCCCTAACCATGAACTGTGATGTCATCGAGTCCCCTAACCATGAACTGTGATGTCATCGAGTCCCCTAACCATGAACTGTGATGTCATCAGCTGCAGCCTCTGTCTGTTAGTGTATATCAAGCTCTACTGTAGAAAACATCCACCCATCCTCACTCACCGTGTGGTGGAGGCGTGAGCCATAATGTTGCCTCCGATTGGTTTCTTTGGATCTGCGGAAAACATGGCCGCTCCATCCACCTGCGCCACCACCTGGTTGGATATCACCACGGCAACCCCAAACTGTGGAGACATTAGAGACAAACGCACTCACGTTACAGACACCTCGGGGTTAAGATGCACAGCACACCTGAATGTGTTGATTCAGAAATGATATAGAAATGATTAGGGATGTACGATAATATCGCGATAACAAGTCCACGGTACGGTATTTATCGCGATATTGAATAATAAAGGGAAAAGAAAAAAAATTCTTTTTACTTGGAACATTTTTCTTTATTACATAATAAATCTGATTTGTACAGCATTTTAGTAGGATAGCAGTATTTTAAAGTGTCAAAAACAAAGTGACAGTAACAGACTGGAACAAGAAAACCAGTGTTTCTGTACCTATAGTACTACCAAACAAAGTAGGCCTTTCCTTTGTGCCACTGCATCTCACAAATAAACAAGGACATTTAATGATCAGACCCTGCAATAAAATAAATCAAGTTTCACTTTAGTTTTTCAAGTAACTCAACTCAAACTCACGAGTCACTCACTCAGCATCATCAGACAGGTTTTTAGGAATATGAGAATGTCCACACTTCCAGGTATTTATAAGCTGGGATGTTTGGGCATTTACAATATCCCCTGCTCTGGAAAGAACTCTCTTGCTTGGTACTGATGTTGCTGGTACTGGTGTTGCTGGGACAGCAGTGGTCGCGCTAACCGAATATTTTATTTATCAATGACGGAAAAATGTGAAAGCAGTCATTTTGACAGATTAGAACAAACTCGGAACAGCGCCAACGTTTCCCCGCAGCGAGGCTCTGGTGTTATGCCGTGTTATGCATGCCCTCCAAGAGGAAATGATATAGTTTCCAAACCGTACTTTGCCGTACAGATCAATACATGTCTGGGAGGTTTTGCTTTACGCTGAGCGCTAGAACTAGCTAGATCTGATGGGATTTGGACATAAACGCGAGTGAAGTATAACCGGACGCGAGAGAGAGAGAGAGAGAGATCAGCACCTGCAGCTCTGCCCGCTGTGAGGGACCGGTGAGCGGAGCAAAACACACCTTTAGACGTCACCTAACACATTTAGCTATGGCACTGTCGTATATATATATATATATATATATATATATATATATATACACACACCCATATACACATTGAATTATTCAATTTGATAATATGCATCCCTCCCAAAAAAATAAATAAAAATATGCATAACTCATATTCTAATACATGAATAATTATTCGAATACCTGAATAATTTCGAATATTCGATTAATCGTTCCCATCCCTAATGCACACACGGCATAACACCCCCCCCCCCACACCGTTGACAGTTCACGAGCGTGCTCTCTCGTGAACTGTTCAGACCCGACGGGTAATAAGGGATTATGACGGATATTTTACGATCCTGTCAAAATGACGGACAGCGAAAAAGTCTCACGCCACCTCAGTGGGACAGAGATATGATTGGCCATGGGTGACAGCAGTGGGTCAAACTGTGCATTGTCTCTCCACCACTTCAAAAACAATACAGTTTTTGCCAAGAAGGTGAGGCTTATTGACAGGGTGAGATATAAATATACTGTTGGTACTTGTCAATGTCTCTAGGTGTGTAAATGTAGCACTGTAAATACGATGTCCTTTTGTGTTCTGTTGTTTTATGTTCATGTTGTAACCTTGCTGCCATGTTGGACAGGTCTCTCTTGAAAAAGAGATCGATGATCTCAATGAGACCACCTGGTTAAATAAAGGTTTAAAACTAAAAAGTGTTTAATTTTTTTTTTTTTTTTACAAATTAATAATAAAATAAAAAAATGGCGGTAGATTTTGTCAGTCTCATGGCAGTATTGGGACGTTTATTTATCGCGATATTCGGTATATCGTTACATCCCTAGAAATGATTTATAACACTTATTTTGTTACAGCAGCATTTAATACAAGGCATTCAAATAATTAAAAAGGTGGAAAAGAATGTAAAAGTACATAAGTATTTGCATCAAAATATACCTCATAATATAAGTACCTCAAGTAAAAGTAGTCAATGTGCAGATGAGCTAAAGTGCTAAAGGTATAAAACACATGTCGTAAAAGTACACGGTTTACCTCTGAATTGTTTTAGAGTAGAAGTACAGAGTAGCATAAAATGGAAAAACTCAAGTAAAAGTACAAGTACCTAAAAACTGTACTTAAAGGTGGGGTAGGTAAGTTTCAGAAACCGGCTCGAGTGCACTAAAATTTGAAAGTACACAGCCGAAAAGAATCCGCCCCTTCCTTCAGACTTCCTTACAGAGCACCTCCTTCAACACACATGACGTCAGCAGACTGGTGAAAGTGGCCGCCTGTTGCTGGCGAGTCATTGAAGTACTGCTGCAATGCACGCCCAATGACGGCACGCCCAATGAGGGCATGAGATACATTTGTGCGTGCACCAGATGGAAGGCTGAGAGACAGGGCGGCAATCCAATGGCTAAACGGATTGGTTGTACTTTTTACAGCACCACGGCTTCCACAGATGACATTTTTTTATGGATTTTTTGTCAAAGCACTTCAGATATTCATTGCTATCGGGATGTTAAGAGCATTCCATGGAATATAACAACAAGTGTATCTCGAGCCGGTTTCTCAAACTTACCTACCCCACCTTTAAGTACAGTACTTGAGTAAATCTACTTAGTTACTTTACACCACTGCATATATACATAAGATAGTATATAAATGAAGTAATGGTGTAAAGTAGCTGTGGTGCAACATGGTGACGGAGGAACTGAAGCTATGGAGAGGTACGCAGGATATTTGGGTTCTCGCTCATCACTAACACATGAGGAGCGCTTGATACCCCCACAGAGCCGGGCCAGCTGCTCACCTCGTCGGCCAGGCGCAGCAGCATGCGCAGGAAGCGTCCCAGGTGTCCCTGCCGCGCAGACAGCTCTCCTCTGCCCGAGTAGTCCGTCCTGTACAGAGCGGTGGCGCTGTCCACGATCAGCAGAGCGTACCTGACCCAGGGAGAGAGAGAGTGAGGTGCACGCTACAACAACTCGATATATAATATCTGGCCAAGCATATTTGTCTATTACTATTCAGAAAGATATGTCTCTATACTTGATATAAGATCTAATAACTTAAGAAGTAACAATGCAGTGAGATATAGGGTCTTGTTTTTAGAAGTATCTTGTTAAATCAAAGACACCCTAGAAAACATCTTATATTTCTAGCGCTCACTCAGTCTGGACAGTGATCCTTCCTGTTTACAGAAATGTCATTACGAATAACTGAAGATACTTCTACTGAGAAAATGCTATACTCAATTATACTCAAATACAGCCCATGCTGTTAAGATAGAAAAGACAATTGAAAAAGGATTTCCCCCCCCCCAACATCTTTTGTTAAACAAATTGAATTATAACTAATTATAGTTCTTTTTAAAGTGCCTTTTCTACTGATACTCTCCCTTAACTATCTCCAAAACTCACTGAACTCTGCAGAGTGTCTTGGCGATGTGTTTCTCGTGCAAGTAAATATCGCATTAACATTATTTTAAATATATATACAGTGGGGCAAAAAACTATTTAGTCAGCCACCAATTGTGCAAGTTCTCCCACTTAAAAAGATGAGAGGCCTGTAATTTTCATCCTAGGTACACTTCAACTATGAGAGACAAAATGGGGGGAAAGAATCCAGGAAATCACATTGTAGGATTTTTAATGAATTAATTGGTAAATTCCTCGGTAAAATAAGTATTTAGTCACCTACAAACAAACAAGATTTCTGGCTCTCACAGACCTGTAACTTCTTTAAGAGCCTCCTTTGTCCTCCACTTGTTAACTGTATTAATGGCAACTGTTTGAACTCGTTATCAGTATAAAAGACACCTGTCCACAACCTCAAACAGTCACACTCCAAACTCCACTATGGCCGAGACCAAAGAGCTGTCAAAGGACACCAGAAACAAAATTGTAGACCTGCACCAGGCTGGGAAGACTGAATCTGCAATAGGTAAGCAGCTTGGTGTGAAGAAATCAACTGTGGGAGCAATTATTAGAAAATGGAAGACATACAAGACTACTGATAATCTCCCTCGATCTGGGGCTCCACGCAAGATCTCACCCCGTGGGGTCAAAATGATCACAAGAACGGTGAGCAAAAATCCCAGAACCACACGGGGGGACCTAGTCAATGACCTGCAGAGAGCTGGGACCAAAGTAACAAAGGCTACCATCAGTAACACACTACGCCACCAGGGACTCAAATCCTGCAGTGCCAGACGTGTCCCCCTGCTTAAGCCAGTACATGTCCAGGCCTGTCTGAAGTTTGCTAGAGAGCATTTAGATGATCCAGAAGAGGATTGGGAGAATGTCATATGGTCAGATGAAACCAAAATAGAACTTTTTGGTAAAAACTCAACTAGACGTGTTTGGAGGAGAAAGAATGCTGAGTTGCATCCAAAGAACACCATACCTACTGTGAAACATGGGGGTGGAGACATCATGCTTTGGGGCTGTTCTGCAAAGGGACCAGGACGACTGATCAGTGTAAAGGAAAGAATGAATGGGGCCATGTATCGTGAGATTTTGAGTGACAACCTCCTTCCATCAGCAAGGGCATTGAAGATGAAACGTGGCTGGGTCTTTCAGCATGACAATGATCCCAAACACACCGCCCGGGCAATGAAGGAGTGGCTTCGTAAGAAGCATTTCAAGGTCCTGGAGTGGCCTAGCCAGTCTCCAGATCTCAACCCCAAAGAAAATATTTGGAGGGAGTTGAAAGTCTGTGTTGCCCAGTGACAGCCCCAAAACATCACTGCTCTAGACGAGATGTGATTTTCTGGATTTTTTCTTTTTCTCATTTTGTCTCTCATAGTTGAGGTATACCGAGGATGAAAATTACAGGCCTCTCATCTTTTTAAGTGGGAGAACTTGCACAATTGGTGGCTGACTACATTTTTGCCCCACTGTATATAGCTCAGGTCCAGAGGCTCTGACTGACCTGGACTCGGCCATCATGGCGGAGGCTTGGTACAGCAGCTGGGTCTGGTGGTCAGTGTTGAAGGCGCGGGCGTAGGCCACGTTGTCCAGGACGTCACTGCCCACCAGCCCGTACCTGGAGCACAGAGGAAGTCATCAATCATTAACAGTGACACCATAAAGAACAGGTGTACAGGTTTCAAACTGAAATCTCCCTTTCCCACATGATCATCCTTCACCCCTCACCCAGGCTGTCCCCCCCCGACTCACCTCTCAGCTACAGCCAGCAGCCTCTCTGGTCTGAAGGTCCCCTCTGTGTCGATGTACATGGCTTTGCCCTCTCCCCCCCCTTGATCAATGGGCAGCTGTGGACAGAATACAATACCATAATACTTTAATGCAGATCAAGTAGGGGTGGGCGATATGACGATATATATCGTCGTGACGATATTAGGTCTCCACGATATGCTTTTTCAGAGATATCGTATCTATAGTGATAAAAAAAATATATATATATATATATATATATATATAAAAAATAAAAAAAACTAATGTGAAAGACATGCTCTAAAGCTGTCTAGTCAGGATTCAGACAGTATTGCACTTCATTTATTGTCTTGGTTGATTCTGTTGGCTTATATTTTATCAATAAGGTATTTAGTTTTTCCCTTCAGTTATGCTAAAGTCTTTTATTGCACTTCAAGTCTAAAGTTTACATTTTAATTGTTTGGCACTGACTTTTCCTCATTGATGTTTTATGTTTTACTTAGTTATGTTTTACCCTCCTTTTCATGTTTATTGATGTTCACTGCTAGTGCTACCTCAGAAAGTTCATTTTTATACTGAGAAACTGTGCCTTGAAGCCATATCAAAATGTTGAATTGTTCATTCAGGGATTCATTTCAGAAATAAAACCAGCTTGAAATGCTATTTTGGTCTGTTACTCCTTTTTGTTTTAGTTTCTGTTACCTTGTAGGTGCTTGTACTGTTAAGTAACTTGAAAAACAACCATAATAACCGGCATGAAAAAATATCGTGATATATATCGTCTATCGTGATACTGCTTGAAAAATATCGTGATAATATATTTTTCAATATCGCCCACCCCTAAGATCAAGTCTGACATTTTTCTTGTATGACAGCCACTCCATTTGCAACGTCAACTAGGACAAATATCAAGACATGATACAAGGGAGGAAGGAGACATTTAACATCACGATCACATGCTCAGGACCCTCTATCGTACATGAGGTCTGAGATTTAGCTCTGTATGTCAGTGGTTCACAAAGGAGTGCTTCAGTCCGACTATATTCAGTCGTGGGACCCTGTTCCTCTGATTTGATGGAAACAATTCATATCCAGTGTTCAGGCCATGATGGTGTTGGACACCCTCACTATGTTGTCATGGTGATTCATAGAGTCTCTCAGAGGACATGGGACAGCGCCATCCACTGAGTGAAGGAGAATCTTCATCCGTTTGTCATCTTGCAATATACTTATTTATCTAAATAGTTGTCACCGCAATAAACCGTATTTAATTGTGTCTTAATGTACAATATTTAATTTCATATTCTGTTCTTGTATATATAATTTTCTAAAAGGTCTGACATTTGACTTGCATCAAAGCAGCTCCATTTGCAACATCAACAAGAACAAATATTAAGACACGAGGAAAACAAACATTTAACATCACAATCACTGAAGAGAAACATGCTCAAAGACCCTCTAGCGTACATTAGAGGGTCTTTGAGCACGATTCTCTTCAGATAAGGTGATAGTGTTTCAGTGTCTCTACCTGACAGGTGACAGCCAGTGTGTGGCACAGCTGGGTCTTCCCCGTCCGAAACTCTCCAAACATCTCTGTGATGGAGCCCGTCTCGATCCCGCCTGCAGGACAAACAACAAAAGACACCGCTTTATTCTTCCTTCCATTTGTAACAACTGTTACATCCTGAGTGTAGGACTGACCGCTGACAGCCAGGCTGGATTTGTGGATTGTATGCTGGTTGTACAAACCCTGCAGGAGTTTGTCCAGCTCCTTGGAGCCCGTAGAGATCTGGATGATCTCCGCTCTCCTCTGGTGGAACTCAGTCGCTGTGGTGAAGCCCATCGGCACAAGTTTGGCTGCTTCAGCCTGAGGGAAACATTCAAAAGAATGAATCCAGTACGTTTCACTTTTCACAACGCAAGAGGTAGAGCTTAACAAACTGGTCGGGATCAAAAGAGCACTCAATATAACATTGTTTATAACAGGGACAGTTTCCGGTGGATTTCAAGATGGCGCCTGTGTCAGCATGCCGCTCCCTCAGCTATCTAACTTTAGCTATCCTGTTTTTGTTTTATGTTTGTCAGAATGTCTCTGCTCTGCTCGTCTATGATCGCCAAGCTCTCCTCCACCTAAGACCCTCACTGGAGGTTATACTGCTGCCCAAACCTACATCTGGCAATCGTAAATCGACTCCCCCCCCCCCCCCTTCTACTGTCAGATATTCCCACCTACCTGCGCCGGTTGCTCTGCATCCTGCCTCACCGAAAGCGCTTTAGACGACGGGGAAAGCGTGGTGGCGCGCTTGTCCATGAAAAAGCACACCCGACGGCTTCTTCTGGGACTTATCCACGCATCAGATGTCATGGCCCTCCCGCTGCACGCCATGTGAGGGATCGATGGATTCGCCCTGTCTTTCCGGAGCTGCGGCCTCTGATGGGCCCTACTGGCTGCGGCCTCTGATGGGCCCTACTGGCTGCGGCCGGTCCGCGCGGCGTTCAACACGCACATCTTCGTCTGCTAAGACGCACTACACCTTCGGCACCTCCGGAGAGAAAACTCTGCATGGCTTTGCTAAACGCTAGGTCAATAGCAAACAAGACGTTCCTGTTAAACGACTTCTTCACCTCTCGTGATCTGGATTTGATGTTCCTGACGGAGACCTGGGTCCACACCGGCGAGTATGTACCGTTTTCTGAACTTCTTCCTCCTGACTGTACTTTCTTCATCTCCCCCCGTACCACCGGCCGTGGTGGGGGCATAGCATCAGTGTTTAGAGCTAATCTCCAATGCCGATTGCTTCACCCTGTAACTAGCTATGCTAGCTTCGAGTCCACCAAAGTCCAATAAGGATTTCATAACTGACTTTTCTGACTTTCTGTCCGGGATCATGGTGAAATATGATCGTGTTTTGATCTGCGGAGACTTTAATGTCCATGTGTGCTGCAAGTCCAAACCTCTGGTTAAGGACTTTTTAAATCTCCTCGACTCTTTCGGTCTTATTCAGTCCGTGGCTGGCCCAACACAAGATAAAGGACACACCTTAGATTTAGTATTATCGTTTGGACTGTCTATCTCTGTGGATGAAATCTGTGCAGCAACGCGTATCTCAGACCATTTACCGGTTCTGTTTACAACCTCGATCCATTCTGCGGGAGTCGAATCACGTGCCCCTGCGCGGTGTCTGCGTTCAATTAACCCCTTGACTGCCTCACAGTTTTCAGATGCTTTTAATGCTTCTCCGATCTGTCAATTAGAGGTGAACTGTGCTCTTAGTGCTGATGAGCTTATCTCCATGTTTGACTGTACTCGCGCTCTTAGACGCGCTTGCAGGCGTGCAGAGAGAAAACGGAAAAAGGATAAACTCCATGTCTCCTTAGAAATCCTTCGTGTTTGCCTTTCCGACTACCAGACGGCAGTCAAAGCAGCCAAAACGGAGCACATTTTTCTGTTAATCTCTAAAAAAAGCCATAAACCTCAGGTTCTTTTTAATGTCCTCAACTCGATTATTAATCCTTGTGATGCTTCTCCAATTGTGCCATCGACTACCCTTTGCGATACATTTCTTACATTTTTTTATCGAAAAAGTATCTGCGCTTAGGCTAGCCCACACTAGTGCTACCCCAGATTCTGCTCCTTTTCTGTGCCCTGCTGTCCTCGACCATTTTGAGCCTGTATGCCTCTCTTCTCTCTCGGATGTAGTCAAGCACCTGCGGCCGACAAACTGCACCTCAGACAGCATTCCCTCTCGCTTCCTTAGAGATGTTTTTGAATCAGTTGGAGCAAGTGTTTTATTGCTTGTAAACACCTCTCTTAGCTCAGGATGTGTCCCAGCTGCCTTCAAACATGCCGTGGTTAAGCCACTACTTAAAAAGAAAAATCTCGACCCTTCCATTCTCGCAAACTTTAGGCCCATCTCCCAGCTACCTTTTTTATCTAAAGCCCTGGAGCGAGTAGTCTACGCCAAGCTGCAGTCGTTTTTAACCACACATGGCATCCATGAAAAATGTCAGTTTGGCTTTAAACCTATGCATAGTACTGCAACAGCCCTTTTAAGAGTTTCTAATGATCTGCTCCTAGCCGCCGACTCCGGTAACTCAGCTGTCTTGGTGCTGTTGGACCTGACAGCTGCCTTCGACACTGTGGACCATAGCATCCTGTTGTCACGGCTTGAACAGTCTGCAGGCATCACAGGCTCTGCCCTTGCATGGTTCAGGTCCTACCTGACAGACCGTAGCCTCTTATGGCACGTTTCCACTGCAGCGGGTAGCTCGCTTTAAGCGTGCCGAGTGGGGCCCGTTTTTGGTTGCGTTTCCACTTGGCCTAGTTTTGGCCCGGGGCTACTTTTTCACCTTTTTTCTGGCCCGACTAAATCGTGGTTCTAGGGCCAGGAACAACCAGGCTGAGTCGGGCTGAGTATGCTAAACTAGAGAGAATTGCTGGCAAGGGGGCTACAACTACAACAAGATGAACATATTTGACCGTGATTTAATTGTAATACACGTTTCAAAATGATGCCGAAGTAACAACATACTGATACCGGTTAGTAAAAAAAATGAATTAATGCTTTGACAAGTCTGCAGACAGACGGCAGGCGAAAAACCCTTTTAAAATGCGTGTTTTCAAATGGAGTTTGGCTAAGCTAACGTTATATATGCTCCGACTGTCCACACTCACAACAACGGCCTATACAGACATAAATAAACCAGCGACTGTATTCGCCATGACACAGGCAGTCTGTGGTTTGTACTTGTTTAACTTTTGTCTAGTTTCTGAACAGATATGAAGAGCTGTGAGCTCTGAATGCTAAGAGCTAACGGCTGTGTTGTTTTTCTAGGGCTCTCATTGAAGATGACGTCACGGCTCCGCTTACACTGCGTTACTATAGTAACTACCCCAGTTCCTAAACTGTAATGGAAGCGCAGCATTAAAGTGAGACGGGCCTAATAAGGCCTAACCAAACCGAGCGAGGCCTGTAGTGGAAACACGCCATTAGTGCAGTTGTGTGCCTTCTCCTCTGCCAAAGCCCCTCTTACCTGTGGGGTTCCCCAAGGCTCGATTCTGGGCCCCATCCTTTTTTTTTTGGGAGGCTCAATTCTCCCAAAACACAACATCCCCTTCCATTGTTACGCTGACGATGTACAGATCTATCTGCCTCTCAATCAAAATGCCAACTCACTACAGCAGTAACAGAGATTAAATCCTGGCTGAGCCAAAACTTCCTCACCCTCAACGAGAGCAAGACGGAGGTCATCTTTTTTGGACCCCGACCTCCAGCCTCTCCGGTTGATATTCTGGGCTCCCTCAGTAAAAACATCCTCCCCTCTGTCATGAACCTTGGAGTGACCTTCAATAGCGCTTTTAAATTTGATAAGCAGGTCAGCACCGTAGTCAAGACCTGCTTTTTTAAAATACGACTATTGGCTAAGACCAAGTCGTTTTTATGTTTTAAAGACCTAGAAAGGGTTATAAACGCCTTTGTTACCTCGAGACTGGATTACTGCAATGTTCTGTATGTGGGTATGGACCAGGCCTCAATTAGACGACTACATCTAGTGCAGAACGCAGCTGCACGTCTTCTAACTGGCCATAAAAAGCATGACCACATCACCCCAATTCTGGCCTCATTGCACTGGCTTCCAGTTCGGTTCAGAATAGATTTTAAAATCCTTTTATTTGTTTTCAAAGCCCTAAATGGGCTGGCTCCGGCCTATGTAGCCAAACTCCTCCATCGCTACACCCCAGGCAGAGCCTTAAGGTCGGCTGATCAGCTGCTGCCGATAGTGCCTAAGACCAGGCTCAAAACCAGAGGGTACCGAGCATTCGCATCAGCGGGCCCCAGGCTCTGGAACATTTTGCCCCTCCATGTGAGGTCGGCCCAGACCCTGGGGGTTTTTAAATCAACACTTAAAACTCACTTTTTCTCTCTGGCCTTCTAGGCTTCTCTTATCAAGAATAACTTTTACCCAAGACCTTTTCCCTCTCTAACCTCTCAAGTTTTATTAGAGGGAAACGGTTTGTAGAGTGGCTTGGACAGGCCGGGGAGTGTTACGATTCGTAGACACAGCGTACCTCCCTATCTCTCATCAATTTCCAACTAAGGCTCCAGTGGGGACCTTGTTCCCTGATAACTCATTCACACCAACGCAACTCCGGTTCAAGCTCCGTGCTAGAGCTTTTCAGGATCAGAACCGGTTCTTCGGTTTAGCTCCGGCTCTTTTCACACTGCCAGTGTCCGACTGGTGCTGCGTCATTGCGTCACCGTTTGCGTCATGAAGTAACTGTTTACGTGCCTGCTTCATAAAGCCAAACCGCGCGGAAACCCCTCACAGCTGACACCAACAACAACAACAATGGCTGATTGTGCTCCAGCTTCCTCTGTACCTCTTCGGAAGACCAGATTCCCAGTAAGTAGTAGGTCTCTTCAGTTTACCACTGCTGCTTGTTAAGTTTCTCCATCGTTGTGTACAAACTGGATACAACGCCTGCTTTTTGTTGTTCAGGAGTTGATCCCCGCCCCTGCCCCCGCCTCGACGTAAGCGTGACGTATGCGTGCATATCGACCGAGTGACGACACGACCTGTTGACGCAGCAACCACTGTAAGTTATATTCTTGTTTAATTAGACTTCTGTTTAATTTATTCTACTCTGTATAATTGTTCTGCAGTTATTGTAGCTAAAACGGCGCATTTGAGAGATTTTACATCTCAGATCTGCTCAAGGGAACCTGTAACACAGGTCTCAGTCGGGAACTCAAGCCTGCATTACAATATAGGCAGGGCCACTCTGCTGATTGCGTGAAGTACAACGGTGTGAATTAGTCATCTTCCAGCTAAAAAGAACTCAAATACCGCATTTAAAATCTGAAGAACTCAGTGTGCATATCGACCGGGTGACGACACGACCTGTTGACGCAGCAACCACTGTAAGTTATATTCTTGTTTAATTAGACTTCTCTGTTTCATTTATTCTACTCTGTATTATTGTTCTGCAGTTATTGTAGCTAAAACGGCGCTTTTGAGAGATTTTACATCTCAGATCTGCTCAAGGGAACCTGTAACACAGGTCTCAGTCGGGCACTCAAGCCTGCATTACAATATAGGCAGGGACACTCTGCTGTCGCCCATCAGCTGTAGAGAGTTAACTAATTAGAGGGGCGTGGCCCTACAGCTGTGAGAACTCAGCAATCAGGCTCCATTTTAGGTAGCTATTTCCTGGAGCGTCAGCTTCAGACAGCCGAAGACCGACAAAGACTTTCCCTCCTCACCTCATACCTCAAAGACCGTACCTACAGGGTAACTTGGAGAGGGTCCGAGTCGGACCCTTGTCAGTTAACTACAGGGTTCCCTCAGGGCTCTGTTCTTGGTCCCCTCCCTCTTCTCCCTGTACACAAACTCGCTCGGATCGGTCATTAGCCCGCATGGTTTTTCATACCACTGCTATGCTGACGACACCAAATTAATTCTGTCCTTTCCCCGCTCAGAGACCCAGGTCGTCGCACGCATCTCTGCTTGTCTAGCTGACATCTCTCAGTGGATGTCTGTTCATCACCTCAAGCTCAACCTTGACAAGACTGAACTGCTTTTCCTTCCGGGAAAAGATTGTCCCACTCTTGACCTGACAATCAACATCGGCACCTCTGTTGTTTCCCCGACTCAGACTGCAAGGAATCTGGGAGTAATCCTAGATAACAACCTGTCCTTCACTGCAAACATCGCTGCTACAACCCGTTGCTGCAGATATACGCTGTACAACATCAGGAAGATTCGTCCCCAGCTGACCCAGAAAGCCACCCAGGTTCTGGTCCAGGCTCTCGTCACCTCACGCCTAGACTACTGCAACTCCCTCCTGGCTGGTCTACCTGCATTCAACCGGCCTCACAACCGCAGACCACGTCTAACCACACCAGCCCAGGACCTCCACATCTAGCCTGATGTGCTTAATACTCATTCATAGGCTAACTTACCAGTGAGCAGAAAGCAGTGGTTTCTATATGAACAATAAAGAATACAAATAACCTTTCACAAACAGGTATTTCATAACTGCTTACAGCAAGGAAGACATTTAAATTATTGTTGGCAGTCACAGGCTGTTGTAAACTAAACACCACTCTCTCCGATAGAACACCTCACTGTGAGTGATTTAACTCATATGTCTAATTTTCAGGTTTCTCTTTTCAGCCGCAGACCCCATGTCGCCTCTTTATGTGCGTCGCTAAGTTCCTCGTACTACTTGTGTACTTTAAAGCGGCTCTGCATCGTTTACAATTTGCAAGCGATTTTTCAAGTTGACCGTCTTTCTTGAAAAATCCGAAGTGTTGCCAAACGTTTGATGTGTAGGTATTTTTCGGTGCGCTGTGTTTCTCTTTCTCCTCGATGTGTGTTGATAACTGAGACTCTCGGCCTCCATAGTGCGAAGCAGAGATCAAAGATCGTCTCTGCGGAGTGCTGACAGCATGAGGGGATATTATATGAATGAATCATTTTTTTACCGATGCAAAGACGCTACAATCGATGCATCGCGAGTTCCACCCAAACTGTAGCCGATGTGCACTCTTTCAACCGGTGCACTTGCATCTTGAATGTTTGTGCCAGTGCACCGATGCGAATCGGTGAATCTTAACATCCCTAATATAGAGGTGTTTTGGCATTATAAAATACCTAATATAAATAGTTTTTTCATATAACAAGTGATTATTACAAAGTACAATTGCAAAAGAAAGTGTCTGTATTGCACATTGCAGGTTTAATGCACTAGATTGCACTGATACCACCCTTCCACATCTGATACTGCAGCCCTGAGTATATGACAAAGCGTGGAACTAATATTTGACCCACTAAAGGAAGAATAACGGAGAAATGTGGTTTCTTACTAGAATTTTTTCAGCCTTGGCCTCACTGATGCCTTTGATATTAAGCAGCTCCTTCTTGGGTGCGTAGGCCACCGCCTCGATGGTGTGGAAACCTGCGTCCCCCAGCTTCTTGATGTCACTGCCACTGACTCCACATTGCTGCATGCAGGGACATTGGGACAGAGAGAGCACAGAATCAATAAACTATGAAAGAGAAAAACTGCTAAATAGTGTTGGGTTTTAAAAACAGTCCAGCAATTGGCCTTAACTAGGAAAGTGGATACATTTCCAGTCAGAGCAGTCTGATGACCATCTATGTTTCTACGTTTCATGTTGTCTGTGGATGTTTAATTGCTCTTTTTGCTGCACTTTTAGTGTACAGTTTTGCTGCTGTGTTTATTGTATTGTGTTACTCTGGCACAACAATTTCCTTCGGGATGAATAAAGTCTTATCTTAAATCTTCATACAGTCGAGAGCTGCAATGCTCACGCAGAAGTCAAGAAAGAAGAGTTGTTTACTCTCCGAGTGTTACAGTAATGGATTAAAAAATTTCATCAGTCCAACATTTCCGACACCTGCTTGTTTAGACAATAGACGGAAATATACTGACACAAAAACATTTACATAAAAAGGTGAATGTCATAGCTATTGATTGAAATACAAATTAATTTGAAATGTAGTCTGTAATACTTACTTTAACAATATAATTGTGTGATTCTAATTAGCTAATGTTTATCTATGTTTACTACTTCAATTCTTTGTTAAGCTTGGGAAAATTCCTTATTAAGAAGATTTGTTGCAATGTTGTTAGTTACACTCTATGTGCACCAACAGTATGACCTTCACCTCAGGTGAACGGAGAACATCCTGATACGGCCTCCCTAACTCCCAGAATTTTCTTTTCATTATCAAAACGCTCAACCCCTTCCTTTCTCTGTGTTTAAATATGAAACCCAAACTCTACTCTTCGTCTTTATCTCTGCAGACTGTATGCTCTCTGTGTGACTGACTGAACTTTCTTGCAAGAAATAAAATACAACAAAGACAGCTGAATGGTTTGATTCTCTATCCACATTTGATAAATAAATCCCCACCACACAGTCCACTTCGCCAACAACAGGCTAATTGCTCCCCCAAAACAAGCCCCAGCTGAAATAGGAAATTTCAGATGTAATAAGTTCAGTGTACTTAAGCGTGTGTTCAGGATACAAACCTCTAGTTTGCTCAGAGGCTGTGGCCCGAAGCTTTCCTCCGCCTCCACCTCGGTCTCCACCCTAGACTCGCTCCTCATAGCCATGGTTTGAGTGTGAAACCTGCAGAAAGGATGGGGGGGCACTGTGTGAGTAACAGAGCATTGACCAGTGTTTCCCCTATATACAAATAGTGGCGGTGCAGCGCCGCTGCTGAAATATGCGCACCGCTGCTAGGGGGCGCCAGCCAGGTACCCAAACATTTTATTTTTATTTTATTAAAATAATAATAAGTGTCGACTAGGGCTGCACGATTTTGGAAAAAAAAAAAATCTAATTGCGATTTTTCTGACAAGTATTGCGATTGCGATATTTATTTTTAAGCGACCCAATGGAAGTTTATTGTAAAATGCGGCCATAACTCCGGCTAGGAAGGTCGTATCAACGTACTCCCGTCTCTAGCACCCCCGCAGCCCGAGCTACGAGTGAAAGAACTAAACTTACATGAAACTTCCGTTGGGTTGCTTTAAAGTCAAGCTTCAGTTTAAGATTCACCCTGTCATAGAAACATGTGATGGAGCATTACTAACCTGACTCAGATGCTTTGTTTCACCAAAGCATCTAGGAAAGCTCCATTGGAAGCCATTTGGAAAGGGCAGGCACTTTAAAAAATACTTGGCAGGTGATTGGATCAATCTGTCTATCACCTTCTATCATGGGCCACTTCTGATTGATTAACAATGGCTGGTACATGTGGAGCACAGCACTTCTGATTGGTGTGGATGACTGACACAAGAAAAGAAAAAAAAATTGTAAAAAAAAAAAAGTTAAAGATTGCAGGCTTTGCGATTTGATAATCGCATCATTTAAAATCGCTATTTCAATTTAAAATCGATTAATCGTTCAGTCCTAGTGTCGACCCTTTTTCATTTTTGATTGTTTGTTATGTGGATTTGTAGTCTTTGTGTTACTGTATGTTCAATAAAGGTGTATCTTTGCTAAATGTTGAGACATTGCCACTGTATGTACTAGGCAGGGCTGATTTTTGGCATAGGCGGTCGCCTAGGGTGCCAGATCTGTGGAGGCGCTGCGCTGGTAGCTCTGGGAGGGAAAAAACGTTTTGACCGTTGGGGCTCGCTCATCCTAATTTTCGGCCTTGATGTAACCACACTCATAATTAAGTAAATGTAACACCCTTTTCACCCCGGTTACTTTTCATTTGCTCTGTACGATGGGCGCTGTAAGTGATGAAAGTGGGGGAATCTATTGCACGTCTGTCCGTCCTGGGAGAGAGATCCCTCCTCTGTTGCTCTCCCTGAGGTTTCTCCCATTTTTCCCTTTAAACTGTGGGTTTTCTTCGGAAGTTTTTCCTTGTACGATGTGAGGGTCTAAGGACAGAGGGTGTCGTATTGTCAAACTGATATTCTGTACAAACTGTGAAGTCCACTGAGACAAATGTAACATTTGTGATATTGGGCTATATAAATAAACATTGATTGATGGATTGATTGATTGATTGATTGATGTTGGCTTATCTGGCGCCCGCAGCTCACAGCCAAAGTGCGAGCGTGGGAGTGACAGAGCGAGCGAGGGAGAAGGCGCACCGGTACCGGCGCTGCTGTTATTAGAATCTGGTGCTAGCTGCGCTAACGGATATAAGAAGTAGATGTTTCTACAAACAGGGTGGAGGAGAGCTCTCCTGTCAGACTGAGAGGCTCAGTGAGGTGTTTCATAGTTCACTTTAGTCTAAGTTATCTCAGTGGGTCTCAAACGTTTTGACCACAAATTATGTAAACACATATTTCCAAGGCACTCCTTTATAATTATTAAATAGAAACAGGTTTGAAATCATTCCAATGTATACTATAGGACAGTAATCCAAACATATCGTTTAAAGTTGGAGAGATACAAAAATATGCATAAATAAATCAATGTTAACTAGGTCAAATAAGATATGAATGAACAACAAAAATAAAATAAGCTACATTTATTTGTTATTGGCTATGGTAGGTTATTGGTTATGTTCATATACTTATTTGATTGTTAAAATGTAAACCGATCTTTTTCAGATGGATGTTTTACGGCCCGTCCACACAGCGGCGTGCGTTGTCACTTGCCGGCGGGTGTGTCTGAAACTCGACCAACAACCAATCACATGAATCTCCCGCCCCTGACACACAAGCAGCGGTTTGATTGGCTAGAACTTGTACTGGCATATGATTCGATTGGCTGACGCTTCTGCCGAAGCGTCAAAAGTTGAACATAGCTTAACTTTTGCAGCGAGCCACGCCAGCAACGCTCCACATCGCTTCCCACGATGCAGTTCGGTGAAAAGTGACATCACCCCATTCAAAGTGAACGGTGAAGCGTCAACGCACGCCGCTGTGTGGACGGGCCGTTAGAGTTGTACCCCCTAGATCAGGTCTCTAGTAATTGTGTGCTCAAAGTGCACCAGATTGAAGCATTTTACTTTAAAATGTTAAAAAAAAATAATGAATACATTTGAAGCCATTTTGACGTATATTACCTATGTCAATAACTTTCTGTTTTTGTAGTGTATTTGCCTTTTGTTGAGATTTTTCATTTATTCTTTACTTGTGCTGACACTTATGGCGTGTTTCCACTGCAGCGGGTAGCTCGCTTTAAGCGTGCAGAGCCGTGCGGGGCCCGTTTTTAGTTGCGTTTCCACTTGGCCTAGTACCGGCTAGCGGGTCCTAATTCACAGTATTTCTGGCCCCATAAAATCGTGGTTCTAGGGCCAGGAACAACCAGGCTGAGTCGGGCTGAGTATGCTAAACTAGAGAGAGAATTGCTGGCAAGGGGCTACAACTACAACAAGATGAACATATTTGACCGTGATTTAATTGTAATACACGTTTCAAAATGATGCCGAAGTAACAACATACTGATACCGGTTAGTAAAAACCATGAATTAATGCTTTGACAAGTCTGCAGACAGACGGCAGGCGAAAAACCCTTTTAAAATGCTTGTTTTCTAAATGGAGCTTTGCTAAGCTAACGTTATATATGCTCCGACCGTCCACACTCACAACAACGGCCTACAGACATAAATAAACCAGCGACTGTATTCGCCGGCAGTCTGTGGTTTGTACTTGTTTAACTTTTGTCTAGTTTCTGAACAGATATGAGGAGCTGTGAGCTCTGAGTGCTAAGAGCTAACGGCTGTGTTGTTTTTCTAGGGCTCTCATTGAAGATGACGTCACGGCTCCGCCTACACTGCGTTACTATAGTAACTACCCCAGTTCCTAAACTGTAATGGAAGCGCAGCATTAAAGTGAGCTGGGCCTAATAAGGCCTAACCAAACCGAGCGAGGCCTGCAGTGGAAACGCGCCAATAGAAACAAATTGGCAGGGCGCACTTCGCACACACAAAAAAAAATTATGACATTATGCTGAGCCCACGTGCCTTAGCACTAGTGTTGCATGGTGTACCGATACTTGAAAGGTACCGCAATACCCTGCCGTTAAAAACGGTACGATTCCTCCGTTTCATTAGTATCGGTACTTTAAGAATGACGGGAAAAAGTACTCCGGTGAGAAAGCTCTGTTTTAATAAGAGCCGTGTGTGTTCGGCTTCCACTCCCTGCACTGCAGCCGTGCCTGCAGTCCCTCCCCTCTCAAGCACGCGCTAGCTGCCAGAGCATGTGAGAAAGCGAGAAGCATGGCTGCAAGTGGGAGTGCTACTGCCGCTGCGCCTCGGCTTGTTGACAAAAAAGACGCCAGAAGCGAAAAACAAAAAAGTTGTTTATAGATGATGCTTAATTGTATTTAATACAAATTCTAGTCATTTATTTTATTTATTGTTCTCATTGTTTAAAAGTTTGTGTTATGGTTATGTTTCTGGTGTGAAATAAAGCACAATAATTACATTTAAGACCGTTTCCCTTTTTTTAAGAAAAGTATAGAAAAATAATCGGAATCGCAATTCTTGATTTGACCAAAATGTTGGTGTTGTGACAACACTACTTAGCACCACTGCTATGACTCCATCCTAGGGGAAACACTGGCATTGACAATGTGGTCTTGACAACAGTAAGCTAGACTGGTTGTCAGGATTGCGTGACTTTGCTTTTCTGGTCTTAAAGATGCAGGTAAAGGAAATACTTTCCTGAAGTATAACCAGGCTTGGGGAGTGACGGCCCGCCCTCACGGCGGTGTGCGTTGAAGCTTCAATGCTTCTGCCCATTCACTTTGAATAGGGTGACGTCACTCTTTGCCGAACTGCATTGTGGTTTCGTCGCTTCGCTTTGCTCGCTTCAAAAGTTGAGCAATGTTCAACTTTTGAAGCTTCGACGGAAGCGTCAGCCAATCAAATCATATGCCAGTAGAAGCTCTAGCCAATCAAACCGTGTGCTTTTGTGTCCGGGGCGGGAGATTCATGGGATTGGTTGTTGGTCGAGTTTCAAACACGCCTGCCGGCAAGCTTCAACGCGCGCCGCCGTGTGGACGCTGCGTTACCCCGGGATTCCAGCGGTTCCGTCTGCGCCGCGGTTTTGGTCCGAACTCCTCCAGCATCATAACCCACCGGGTGCGTTTCAGAAGCGGAGCGTCTTGCCTGCTGGCTCGCAGTTGTTGTTGATTTGGGCATATTTCCTGGACAGGCTACTTTGTGCAGACAAAGTTAATAATAATTGTAATATCCCAGTTATAAATGACATTAAATCAAAGATGTGTTGCTGTATTTTAATGGTAAAAAAATGCTTTCATCATCATAATTATTCTATAATGTACACAGTGCCTGTAGACCGGAGGAGAACGCTGGCATTACTACTCCCTCCTACTTGAAAGACTACGGAGGGATAGGGTCTGCAAAATTAGTTTATTTTGGGGATGGGCCGGATGCTCTGACCGGTCCACTTCCTGCCCGGCGCCTCTGCAACGCCTCGTGTTGCATCGAAAATAGACTTGCATCCTATATTGAGCAGAGCCCAGGCCGAGACGCTTCTGGCCGAGACGCTTCTGGCCGTAACGCGGCGTGTCTGGTGGAATAGCACCCATTGACTAGAGTGGCCGCGATCGCTGTGAACGCCACGGCGCAGCCGTAACGCGGCGAAGACGGACCCGTGGAATCTAGGGGTAGCAGTTAACATGCAACTGGATTACATTATCAGGAAACAACAAAAAGGTGACTGTATTCCCTTACAGTGACATAAAAAAACTTTACATTTCTAAAAATGGGGGATTACCATCAGGATTACAGTGCTAGTAAAAACCTAAAAAGAGCATATAGTGTTTGTTGTAAAGGATCAGATGTAATCTCTTCTCTATAAACTGTACTGTCGCTTTTCAAAATCATTCATCCGTTCTGCACTCAAACTTTTGAATTCTTGAAAGGCTTTTAACTTGATTATTTATGTATTTATTATTGTGATGCTATGAACTATTTATAGTGTAAATTGGAATGATCCACATCTGTGCTCCCGGGTGTATCTATGTATTTTCTTCCTGTATCTTCCTGTCTGTGTACATGACATAAGCTGCTGCTCATAACCAATTGCCCCTTGCGGGACTGATAAAAATGTTGATTGATTGTTCTGTAGGCTAATACTTTAGGTGTGAATCTATACGCCTGCTGCCTGAATCTGCTTTATGGTTTTCACTTTATGCATTAAACTTAAGCAAAGCATTTTCTGACAACTGAGATTTTATTTCTGTTTTTTTTAAACTGTAGTATGTGCTCATGTGTTTCATTGCTGGTGTATAGCAGGGGTGTCCAAACGCGGCCTGCGGACCATTTTGAAATCGGCCCTCAGCAAATTCAAAGAGTAATAGAATATGGCCCACAAATGAAACTTTTGCTTGTCTTATATTGTACTTCTTAACTATAAATGTAAAAATATATTACACAGTAGTATTCACGTGTTAATAAGACCACTCTTCAAATAAATTCAGTCAATTAAAGTTGGAAACATTTTCTAACAAATCTTAAATTGATGAGAAAAAAGCCCAATGACTTATTTACATAACAAGCTTGAAATATACCCTTTCTATTTCTCCTTATTATAATCAATCTGAGGCTTCTGTGTTAATGGATGAGCTGCCAACACCTACAAGCATCATGTATGCCATTTCTCCTAAGGGAGACAATAAAGCTCTATCTTATCTTATGTACCTACATTTGATTGATTTTGCTAACTTATAAGTGAACTTGTGAGGCAATATAACTCTAGTGAGTGGCCCAGCCCTTCTTATATTTGTATTTATGTGGCCCTCGGTGAAAAAGGTTTGGACAGCCCTGGTGTATAGTCTACTGCCTGAATATGCTTAATGAAAGGCAGGTTTTCCTATAAATACAATCATTTTGATCCTAAATATCTTGGTCACATTGTTCTGTTCTCTTACATAACACACTTAAATAAAACACATCTTATTGACATTTCATTTATCTTGTGTTAATTTAATTGCATTTGATATGGAAGTAATTTAATTCAAAACTAACGGAAATAAATCAGGTTGTATTACTTTTACATTGTGATTATTTTTATTTGAGAGTAAGCTATTCTGGCACTGACTTCGTCACAGTATTTTTACGACATGTAAACAGGCTGGAATAGCGAGTTTACAGACTTATGTTCGGAAATTTGACCTTTACAAGAAGTTGCTAATAACTTAACGTACCCAGTGAATACAATAGTAGCTGTAGCTTCAAAAGTTTAGCTGAGGGGCATTTTAACAACAGTACTGTTAGCTTATTAGCATTAGCACTGTTGGCGCATCAGTTCACTGCATTTAACCTAAATCAGTTGACAATGCTGCTTAGTCGAAGACAGCGTCACAGCAATGGCACAAGTTCAACAAAACAATGACGTACCTTTGTTTTCAATTAATGTATTAGAAAAGCGAAACGTTCTCCAGATAAAGCTGCAGGATGAATCTGCCTGCTACTTTCTTCTTTCCCTTAAACTCGACTGTTTGGTAATCAAAGCTCCCGCGCGCTTCTTCTTCTCTTTTATTTAATGGCGGATCGCAAACAGCTTTTAGTTGCATACCGCCACCTACTGTACATGAGTGTGTATCACCATGTCATTCCATCCAAAAATAAAAGAAATAAAACAAAACAAAACAACAATCCATGATCTATTGAAACCTAATGTTAGATTATTTTTCCTATCCTAGTTTCCCTCAGAAAGTTAAACAGTGCCTTTCTGATAGCTTTTACTCCTTCTCCTTTTGTTCCCAGAATACCAACCACACCCCACTCCCTCTATAACTTTATCCTTTAGTTTTTCTCGTTCAGCTTTATAGATGTCACAATGTAACAAGATATGTTCTACATCTTCTTTTACTCCACAGTTCCCACACTTGTCACTTTCCCCCATGATATACAATGTACCATTCAAAGCCGTGTGATTTATTCTGAGTCTAGCTATCGTGATTTCCTCCCTTCTGTTTCTTTCTTTATAAATATTAATTGTGATTGTCTTTTGAACTTTCTGGTCTTTCTCCCACCTTTTCTGCCAGATCTCCATCCCTTTCTTCTTAATTACTGCTTTTCCTTCTCCTTCTCCAAGTTGAACTGGTAATGTTATTTCCTTTTTGTAGTGCACTTGTTGCTAATTTATCAGCACACTCGTTCCCGTTCACCCCCTCATGTGCAGGCACCCAGCAGAACTGTATCTATACCGCCTCTGTGCAGTCTTAACAGGTTATGATTCAGTTCTATGAGAATGTCTTCTCTGACAGTTGTTGTTGATTGTATGCTTTTTAATATGGACAATGAATCTGTGCATACCACCACCCTATCTGGTCTGACCTCTCCCACCCACTGTAATCCTATTATTACTGCCAGCATTTCTGCTATACTGATAATTGAACTGATGCTCTTTTTGAGATCGAAATTATAAAGTCTGGGATACCAACTCCAACACACTCTTCCTTGTTCTTAGAACCATCCGTGTATATTTTTGAGGTAATTGGGATAATTATTCCTGAGGCACATAGGCCTACTTGTTTTGATTCCTACATCATTTATTTGCCACTCTCTTTTCTTTTCTACAATACTCATATCTATATTTACCATTGCAAAAAGCCATGGGGGAACAGGTCAGCCTTCATAGTAAGGCTACATTAAATGTTATAATATTCATCTTGTCCTTTCTACTGTATATGCATATATTCCTGTCTATTGCTTTCATTCATATGCTTTTTCATTTCACAATTTGGGATGAATGAAGTATCTATCTATCTGTAGGTAGGTAGGCGGATAGATAGATATATAGATGGATATATAGATAGATGTATAGATAGATGGATATGTATTTATTTTTATGTTCACACAAATTATGAGACATATCTAAGCCCATACCCGCCGCCATCTTCTAAACCATTTGAACCCTATCCTAACCCCAATCAGGGAGCATCTCTGGCATTAATGCCACTTTAACCCAGGCGGTAACAATCACCACTTTTCTATATAATAAATAATAATACATTACATTTATAAAGCGCATATACAGTGGGGCAAAAAAGTATTTAGTCAGCCACCAATTGGGCAAGTTCTCCCACTTAAAAAGATGAGAGGCCTGTAATTTACATCCTAGGTACACTTCAACTATGAGAGACAGAATGGGGGGAAAGAATCCAGGAAATCACATTGTAGGATTTTACTTATAAAATAAGTATTTGGTCACCTACAAACAAACAAGATTTCTGGCTCTCACAGACCTGTAACTTCTTCTTTAAGAGCCTCCTCTGTCCTCCACTTGTTAACTGTATTAATGGCACCTGTTTGAACTCGTTATCAGTATAAAAGACACCTGTCCACAACCTCAAACAGTCACACTCCAAACTCCACTAGGGCCAAGACCAAAGAGCTGTCAAAGGACACCAGAAACAAAATTGTAGAGCTGCACCAGCCTGGGAAGACTGAATATACAATAGGTAAGCAGCTTGGTGTGAAGAAATCAACTGTGGGAGCAATTATTAGAAAATGGAAGACATACAAGACCACTGATAATCTCCCTCGATCTGGGGCTCCACGCAAGATCTCACCCCGTGGGGTCAAAATGATCACAAGAACGGTGAGCAAAAATCCCAGAACCACACGGGGGGACCTAGTCAATGACCTGCAGAGAGCTGGGACCAAAGTAACAAAGGCTACCATCAGTAACACACTACGCCGCCAGGGACTCAAATCCTGCAGTGCCAGACGTGTCCCCCTGCTTAAGCCAGTACATGTCCAGGCCCGTCTGAAGTTTGCTAGAGAGCATTTAGATGATCCAGAAGAGGATTGGGAGAATGTCATATGGTCAGATGAAACCAAAATAGAACTGTTTGGTAAAAACTCAACTAGACGTGTTTGGAGGAGAAAGAATGCTGAGTTGCATCCAAAGAACACCATACCTACTGCCAAATTCTCTGAAACGCCTTTGGAGACGGCTTATGGTAGAGAAATGAACATTCAATTCACGGGCAACAGCTCTGGTAGACATTCCTGCTGTCAGCATGCCAATTGCATGCTCCCTCAAAACTTGCGACATCTGTGGCATTGTGCTGTGTGATAAAACTGAACATTTTAGAGTGGCCTTTTATTGTGGCCAGCCTAAGGCACACCTGTACAATAATCATGCTGTCTAATCAGCATCTTGATATGCCACACCTATGAGGTGGGATGGATTATCTCGGCAAAGGAGAAGTGCTCACCATCACAGCTTTTTTCAGATTTGTGAACAATATTTGAGAGAAATGGTTATTTTGTGTATATAGAAAATGTTTTAGATCTTTGAGTTCATCTCATAAAAAATGGGAGCAAAAACAAAGTGTTGCATTTATATTTTTGTTCAGTGTATATAAGAACACACATGGAATTATCTAGCAATTCCATGTCTCACCAACAGTGACACCAGCATCCTCAGTAGTGGATCTTTGCAGCGATTGGCCCATGAAGGCCTGATTCACGCAGTCTCCTCTGAACAGTGGCTGTTGAGATTGTCTGCTACTTGAGCTCTGTGATAATTTATGTGGGCTCTAATCTGAGGTGCTTTAATGTGTGGTTTCTGAGACTGGTAACTCTTGTGTATTTATCCTCTGCAGCAGAGGTAACTCTTGCTCTTCCTTTCCCGGGGGCCCTCATGAGAGCCAGTTTCATCATAGCATTTGATGGTTATTGCGACTGCAGTTGAGGAAACATTCAAAGTTCTTGACATTTTCCTGATCGACTGGCCTTCATTTCTTCAAGTGATGATTGACGGTCGTTTCTCTTTACTGACTTGAGTGGTTCTTGCCATAATATGGATTACAACAGTAGTCAAATAGGGCTTTCCACTGTGCACTGCACTAACCCTACCTCTGCACAACACTGATGGTCTCAAACCCATTCAGAAGGTAAATCATTCCACAAACTGACTCTTGACAAGGCACACGTGTTAATTGAAAACCATTCCAGGTGACGACCTCGTGATACCATGCATCTGTCAGTTCATTGAAGCGAAAAAAACCTGTTATGGACTAATGTCCCCAGATTATTTTTCATTTCACAAAATGAAAACTTGCAAGAAATACATCTGTCTCTTATGCCAGGAATATACAGGAAGTCCTTCTTAATGTTGTGTGTGTGAATGAGACAAGTCATTTTATTTATGTACAAATACTTTAATAGTCAAACAATATAAAAACATTTCAAAACAACATCTAGAAGCATTTCAAAAGAATTTTCAAAAAATAATACACACAAAAATGTTACTGGCTATTACACATGTCCTCTTGCTTTGGAGACTTAGGCCACAAATACTCTCTTCGGTCTTCCCCTGAAGCTGCAACACACAACACTTTTATTAGACAAAACAGTACTGAGTCACATGATCAAATCCATCTAAAGGAAATAAACAAACCCATACACCTGAGGGGAAAACTACTACATGTCCTGTACATACTCAAATGCTAACTTCCCACCTCCATTTATCTACCTTTTTTAAAACAGTAAATAGTGAGGTTTTCCAACTCGTGAAGTGTGCAGGATTGCAGGCTGGTAGAAAGTGTGCATAGAGGACTGAAGCCAATAAGCCATATATAAAAGTAGGACATCCTGAAAGTTCCCGACACACACACACACACACACACACACACACACACACACACACACACACACACACACACACACACACACACACACACACACACACACACACACACACACACACACACACACACACACACACACACACACACACACACACACACACACACACACACACACACTTTAACTTTATTAAAAATACTATCGAATAATTTTCATTTGAGAATCTTACTCAAATGTTGAGTCAAATTTGAAAGGCGTCCCTTAAAGGTGGGGTAGGTCATTTTGGAGAAACCAGCTCGAGTGCACTAAAATTTGAAAATTTCTGCCACTTCCTTACAGAGCCCCTCCTCCAACACACACGAACATGACCAATGAGTAAGTTTGTGCACAGATGGAAGGCTGGAGCCGAGCCGGTTTCTCCACCTTTAATGTTAACTTATGTCATACTTTAATGTCAAAATGATATTCCCATAAATATCCCTTTATCCGAAAGACCAAATTCTATGTTTTTCTTTTTATCAGTGTATGATGATGTGCTGCATCAGTCCTAATTTAAGTTTTATTACTGAGTGAAACCTGGTGAAGTCCCAACACCTCAAGCTTCTGTTAGTGAACCCTAAGTGTTGCCCAAAGCAGCAGAATAATATCACAGCAGTTACCTTCTTCTGTGTCTGGATGGTCAGGGACAAGGGAAAACTCTGGTGAAACAA
Organism: Harpagifer antarcticus; assembly: GCA_902827135.1. Lineage (NCBI taxonomy): Eukaryota > Metazoa > Chordata > Actinopteri > Perciformes > Harpagiferidae > Harpagifer > Harpagifer antarcticus. The sequence continues at coordinate 368,472 of CADEHL010001101.1, forward strand.
ACAGATCAGGGGCCTTATTTATAAACGGTGCGTACGCTCAAAAGATGGCGTATGCCAGTTTCTAAAAAAAAAAAAACTTGACGGGAAAACGTGCAGTCCTCCACGCAAACTGTAACCCATGCGTACGCACTAAGCACAAAAACGGGAGAGACGAGAAACTGCGACACCGTTGACAGAAGGAAGAATGGAGAGAAATATGTGGAAATAATACCATAAATAAAATGTTACCACTCATTTATCATATATGAAGAATTCATTTTCACACATTGATTAAAGCCAATCTTAAAATGATTTAACAAACGCCGACTCCTCAGTGCACACAAAAACACAACTTGGAGAAAGAAAGAAATACGGAAATGTTATTGATCACCCCTCGATTATGTTCTCTTGTTAAGAAATGTATTCATATAAATGATGCGGCAAACAGAAGGACAGAATTACTTTAAACTGACGGCGGTTTGCATTTCTATAGGTTGTAGAATTGAGCATGGTTTTATATACTATCATGTTTTATGCCGTTCGTCGCAAATAGCCTACTTGATAAGTCGCTCGTAAAACACAGGAGGAATGGAAACTAAGAACACCATAATATGTGGTCAATTGTACACAGTGTTTCCCACAGAATTTGATTCTATTTGTGGGGACACCGCACCCCGGCAAGAAAAGCCAAAGGCCCCTTAACCTAGTCGGGTGGTCCACGCATCCACCCCCCTCTCAAATAAGATAATACATGCGAGTTCATGGCTACTGTAGACAACGTTGTTGTTGCTCTGTGTTGTGTTGTTAACCAGTTTAGCCCTAAGCCTGTTTTTCAGGTTTCAGGCTCGAAAATGACATTCCCAGAACAAATGACCATATCTTCCCTTCTAAAAGGGTTAAATTAATAATCTTTTTTCTCAAAGTAATGATAAACCTGTAAGTTGGATGTAGAAAAGTCAGAATCAATATAGATGTTTTTATTTTAAAGAAAATTCAGATTGAACATGGTAAAAAACTGTAAATTATAGTGTCCGTCCTTGGATCCACCTTGGATGATGGGTTAGTAGACTAAAAGCTTTAGGAATCCAAAGTACAACATATAATAACTACCCTGTATCAAGATTGATGCAAAACAAGCGACATTTGACCTTTTTAGACAGATTTAGCAAAAAAAACCTCTTCTGGGGCCATTTGGGTGGATTTTCCTTATCTCTGGCCCCCCTTGATTGATTTTGACATGTGACATCTCTTTTTGACCGTTAGAGCCAATAGAATCGAAGGGGAATCATCCCGCACACACTCATGTTAAAAAAAAAAAATTGTGTCTTTCGCGCAAGCAATTTTGCTCCATAGTGAAGCTGTCTCTAGGTCTGACACCTCAAAACCGAAAAGCAGATTTATTGCTCATGGATTATCAGGGACACAGACACATTGGATTAACCTATGGATTAATTTAAGCATCGTTTTTATCGTTTTAATGCCATTGAAGTAGGGCTGCTCGATTATGGCAAAAATCATAATCTCGATTATTTGGGTCAATAATTGATATCACGATTATTAAAAATGATTATCCATTTACTTTGAAAACATCAAGAAAAAACAGTATATTGTTAACAGTTGATTACCCTGAACTTTAAGTATAATTCAACTAAAAAAACAATGAAAAAATGTATTTGAAAAATAAATAAAAATAAGTAATAATAATTATGAAAAAATAATCGTTTTATTTCGATTACGTTGTTTTCGTAATCGTTGCAAGCCATAATCGTAATTGCGATTAAAATACGATTAATTGAGCAGCCCTACATTGAAGACCACTTTTGACCAGACTACCACACAGGTGAGCCATTTTGCCGTTTTTGGCTAACTAGCTCCATATGTTTTGATGTGTGTTCTTGTTATTATCTCCGAGAGTTCGTATGATTGAGTGATAATGAGGGTACCCATAGATTCTGTGTCCCCTCACGATGTGAAACGATGGGTTGAGATGCGCAGCAAAGATAAATAATAAGGTTTTGTGAGTGAATTTCGGTGTAGTCATCTGTTCGCTCGTTGCTAATTCAGAGGCTCAGCGTTAGCATTGTGGGTTTTTTTAAAAAAATTTTTTTTAAAATGATCAGTTAGATGACTTTCTTTCCGTTACATGGATATAAAACATTCATAGTTTTATTAAATGAACATACCCTCAGACGCTGTTTTCTGCAAGATATTGCAGGAGGCCCCCGGAACCGGGGTCTCTCGGGCTTAACAGGTTAATGAGTGAAACCGGAGTTGAGGATCTGTGGGGTTTATTCTCCCAAAAATATAATTTACAATTTCGGCATTTAGCAGACGCCTTATTCCAAAGCGACTTACAATTACCAATTACAGGGACATTCTACCTGGAGTAACCGAGGGCTAAGTGCCTTTCTCAAGGGCACACTATTAGTGGTGTTCCAGGCAGGATTTGAACTCGCAACCTTCCGATCATCAGCCCACCTCACTATCCATTAGACAACCAAAAAAAATAAAGAATTAAAAAAAAAGGATAATAATAATTTTTTTTCTGAGATCCATTTGTGGTGGACGATATTTAATTGTGGCGGCCTGCATGCACAGGCTGCAGTGGAGACACTGCGCACAGCTGATCGACAGCTGGGACACAAACCACCAAATACAAAAATATAATTCAGATACAGTCGTCATGACTCCACTCCGGAGGGATTCCCCGATCATTTCTTAGTTTCCTGTCCCCGGTACAAACACACAGCCTGAGGAAGGCTATGTGTATTTATTTTGTCATGAACCTTTTTCGGACCACTTATTTATTTAGGTGACGATCCGACCTCCATGCTGCTGCTCTGGTTCAAACTGCATCCACCAAACAATATGATTTATCTCAACCTCACCAAAAGAACCAAAACCTGACACGGTGTGAGGTGTCTTTTAGCTGTTCTGTCGTCATTTCTTGCGCTCTTCTTCATAAAGTCAGTCAAAATGAATGAATGGGCGTTTCTTTGACTATTTATAGGCAAATATGGGCGTTACGTGAAGCCCGCAAAAGCTGCACCGCATTTCGAGTTGATTGTGATTTATAAATAGGGAAACCGGCGTAGGATGTGCCGTACGCAGGTCCTGCGCCAGTCTTTTATGAATCGGAAAATGTCTGTGCGTATTTATTTGCCTTACGTAAGAAACCTTCCCACGTCAATCCTACGCAAGGCTTTATAAACGAGGCCCCAGCTCTTTATGATGTTCAGACTACCACACACAGTAGTACAGGGAGGTGAGCTTACCTGGAGTGGTTCCTAGGCTGGAGTTATCAAAGAACTGTTTTGGACCGCCTCTGGACAGCAGCTCAGAGTTTCCACCAACATCAAAGAATCTGCTTTTGGGTGAGTCGAGCGCAGAGACCTTCGGAGAGTCTAGCAGCTTCCTTGGAGAATCTAGAACTTTCCTGGGAGAATCCAGGACCTTCCTAGGAGTAACCTTGAACTTCTTGGGTGAGCTGAAGAAGTCGGAGCAGTCTGAGGCCATGGGATAGCCCCTCTTGGTGGGAGTGCTGGGTGAGGAAGGCTTGTCCACCTCCCTCTGGACCCTCTCCTTCAGCTTGAAGGCTCTTCTCTTCCACTTGCTTATCTCTGCTTGCTGACTGGACACCAGGCTGATGGGGTAGGAGGACAATTGTTAGACACGGCTGAAAAGATGCTGTGAACCAGAATAAGAATTCCTATATTCGTCCCACAAAGGGGATATTTACATTGTTACGGCAAAGCATAGCTAAAGACGAAAATAAATAGAACACTAATAAATTAAAGGTATGCACATAGTATTTAAAATGTAAATTATTATTAAAGTACACGTTCAGGTAGATAAGTAAGTAGTAGCAGTATTTATAAAATAAATAAGTGTAACATTGTAGAGTGAAGTGTGGTATGTAACAGGTTTAAGATGATTAGCGCACATAGTTACATAAAGAGTCTTGTTAAAGTCATGGATGGACCACATAAGAGTAACAGCCAGTAGTTATAATAACATTTGCAAGGAACATATTGCACATAGGTGTTATTGGTCAGCAGTGGTGTCGTAGTCTTTGTTTGCTTTTAGTTTAGTTTTTACATTATTGCACAGTGGTGTCATAGTCCGAGTTGTTGTGGGGGTGTCTAGCAGGGGCCCTGGTGGTTATACAGTCTGATCACTGCAGGAGGAAGGACCTGCACCTCTCTGTGAGACACTGCGGGTGAAGCAGTCTGTCACAATCACATGAACGATCTAAGAAGTTTCACCATCAAACTGCTACATCTCACCTTTCCAGCTCGGTTATTTTCAGTCGGAGCTGTTTGACTTCTTCCTCCAGTTTAGTCTTCTCCAGCTGGACGCTGCTCTTGATCACCAGTCCTCTGGGGTTGGTCAGTCTGGCATGAAGGTCCTCACCCTGCAGGACTGAATTCAACATGACTACATCAGTACAATATGTTTCTACCTTAAATAGTAACAATGGGTGTTTCATCCCCTCTCTTGGAGTGATCTCCACACAGAAACAAGCAGGGAAGTGAAGTCAGTCGTGATGCAGTCTGTTTATAGCATGAAGTCATAATGTGACCCATTTTGCTTCTTGCCATTGCATTAACGCTTCACAAATAAAAGTTATGTTAATATACTGTATAGAGATGATCCTTTAATAAAAAAAAATATATATATAAAACATTTAAAATTGTTTTTTATAATAGTTTTTGGGTTTGTTTCACTTACTTCTCTTATTGTGATAATGTATGCTTCATGAACACCAATGCAAATTCCTCGTATGTGTAAACCTACTTTGCAACAAAGCTCATTCACATTCTAAAGAGTTCTGAATATTACATTACGTAATAATCAGACAGCAGACTTACATGACTCCTCCCCTTGATGCTGTGACTTCCTCAACGTCTCCTTCAACTTCCTCAGGGAGTGTTCCTTGTCCTTCAGCACTGTGTTCATCATCTGGATCCTGAGAATGACAAACCTTTGGTCAGAACTCAAATGACTAAGTGTCAGAGGGAAACATTGCGACTGAACTGATCAACCATTTCTAACAAGACAGGGGAGCCTCTTTCCCTTTCTGTTGACACATTTTGAAAAACTGCTGAAGAGAAGTTAACCACAGAAAACCTGCTATTACAACAAACCACTAAGTATAGTAAATAAATAGGAGAAGAAGAAAAGATTCAACAAAGGGTCAGAATGCATCCAAAAAGCTCTTACTCTTGTTTGTGTTTGTCGGACGCTGACGTCAACTCCACCTCCATTTTGAACAGCTCAGAGTGGAGTTTCTCCAGCTCCACAGCACTGGGTGGTGCCTTTCTCTAAAGCACAACGACACAAGTGTTAGATAAACAATTCTGCCCAGTAATAAACAAAAGTTGTGAAACAAAAACTGAAGATCACAATAAATAAGCTCACAGCCAAAAGATATTCGTAAAATAAATCAGAATGTTTTGTCAATAAAAGCTGCTCTTACGTTCATAATGATGTGATATGTCCCTGAAGTGTTTAACTGTATTTAGAAATATATATGTTTTAGTAGTGTAAAATAGTGAAGCAAATAAATAAAATACAAAAAGAAAGTGAAGCATGAAAAAAAGGGAAAGAACTTAAAGTTAAAGCCTTTTATTGTCATTATACACAGAATATAACGAGATTCAGAATGCAACTCTGTCCCGGTGTGCAAAAAATACAAACAAATACATAACACTAAAAAAACACATTTTCAAGGCAGGTGCAAGCCTCAAATAGCCAGGAGCTGATAGAACATTGTGGCAATTCGGGGAGATGAACCAAGCGCTGCACTGACAAGGGCATGACTTGTTACTTTTCCTAGGAGTGAATTTCTACCTTTGAACATATGTAGACTCATTTCATAACCTTGCTCTGAATTCGATTTAGTCTTTATACTTCGACATGTCCTTGAAAATAAAATGAGCAGCTGTACCTCAGACTCTCGTAGTTTGCTCCTGAGGGTTTGGATTGCGTGCTCCCTCTCCTCCACCTGCGCGAGGCTGTCCTGCAGCTCTGTCTGCAGCAGCTGGGTGGCCTGCTTGTGGCTGGACACCCTGTGGCCGGCTTTGACCTGAGCCTCCTGTAGCTGCTCATTCAGAGCCTAAAAAACAGAAACATATTGGTCATCATCTGCAAAAACATTTTAGATGCAACATATGGACAGGTTAGGGAAAGTAAATTGTACAACTGACTAATACAAGTCATTTTTGTCTCTGAGCCAAACCCTGTCTGTGGCTCTCAGATCTGAACTGGTTCTTAAGGCACGGGCACACCAGGCTGATTATCGGCTTCGGTGGGCGTCAGGCCGACGATTAACGTCGACACGCCCTACTCAGATTGGTGTCTTTTCAGCGCGCCGGCCGAAACCTGTTGAATCGGCGGGCAGTCGGCCAAAGGCAGTCGGCAAAAGAAATCACTTTGGTTGGCTGTTCAGCTAGCGAATCAGTGCATGAGAAGCGAAACAAACTATTAAGAAGGCAAATCTGAGATTTCATTTAACTCCAGCTCTCGACTCAGGTTCGGGAAAGCCCCGTGAGCTTCTCGCTGTAGAGTGAAAATGGAACGCACACGCTATTTATTGTTTATGTCACGCAGTCTGTTCTTCTTCTCTCGGTTATCACGCAGTCTGTCTTCCGGTTGTTGCCTCTTTTGAATGACGAATACACACTACCGCCACCTGCTGGTAAGGAGAGTTATTGACACTCGCGAATGCGCAGCTCGTACGTGCTTCTTGGCCGTCAGATCTGCTCAGATTTTTTTATGATAGAAATTTAAAGTACGGTCCCTAGCACATAGAAACTGCCGGATGCTAACTTTCATATGTTGGGTAATTTGCTCATATCATAGAGCAGGGGTCGGCAACCCCTGGCACGCGTGCCAATGGAGGCACGCGGCACCGTAACCCCTGGCACGCGTGCCAATGGAGGCACGCGGCACCGTAACCAGTGGCACACTAGGAATAAGTGGAATAAGTGTGCAAAATATTACAATTTTATTTTCGGATCCTGAACGAGACCGCCGCCAGAGTGCGTCCCCCCGTTACCTGCAGAAGGAAGCTATGCACGCAGCACAGCCCCACTCTCTTTAACTCCAGGTGACTTTCTGCCGCTTTCCTCCGTGGTGCTGATCGTTTCACCACGGAGGAAACACTTCACTAATCGCAGTACCCATAAGGAGCTGTACAAATGCCGCAGTTTTTGCGTGGCTGTGTATTTAGTTGAAACCCCATTGGCGATCTGCTCATCTCTCATCGAAATAATATGCTACAAAGGGGCGCACTGGCCATCTGTGTGTTGAACTTTCCTGTCGGCTCCCAGACTTTAGCTTAAATGACTGGAGAGAGGCGAGCTCTTCTTGGGAGGCCGTTGCATTTATTTAGCTGTTCTTCTGTTTCACAAAATACAGACCTCTGTTTTTCTGCTTCCTCATTTCACTTCCAGAAACAAACACACGTTCTCTCCATAGGTTCTCTCACTGTCGCTCTACCATCCACAAACACACCCCTCTCTATCTCTCTCTTAAAAAGGGACAGCGATCTCATCTCACTCTGCATGACCCTAATATCATAACATGAGTGCTCTGGAGAATCACAGAACGGGCGATCGTCCTTATTATTATGCCGTTTAAAGCAATTATTTAAAGGTGTTTGTTAAATTCGGCATCATGTAAGTTGCACTGACAGGTCAGGTCCACACACTGCTTTCCCGCAGCGAGGCTCCCCCGCCCTTCTGCTGATAGTTGACGAGCGTCAAGCTCCTCAACACCCCCCCCCCCCGGTTGATAATTCTCGATCGCTGGCACGCTGATAACATTTTTTTTTTATCATATCAAAAAGGTTGCCATAGAGTGTCGACAATAGTTTAAAAATGGCTTAGCAGATTTGAAGTGTGTTTGGGTGTTATAAAGGATGGTGAGTCCATAACTAGAAAATGCCAATATTTGTACCTCCGGTGGGATTTTAAAATGGATAATTTAGTTTGGGCAGATTGCTTATTTATTTGAAAGAAAAAAAAAGAAGAAAAAAAGGTACACATTAGAGGTAATACATTTCATCTTGTGCTCTCTATATCCAATGGTCGCGACACTACACATGGTAGTCAAAATCAGCCCACTCGGGAGTACAAATAATGCCACTGAAAAATGTATTCAGCATCCTCATTAACCCCCAGAAACCACTCCACATACCATCTACAATACCATTAAAGCTAATTAACAAAACTTATGCTAATTGTGCAAATTGCCCAGCAAATGCACGTTGGCATCCGGCAGTTTCTATGCGCTGGGACCCGTACATTACATTTCTATCATAAAACTTTGGGATACTCAACATTTCTGGGTTCACTATGCTGGCAACTACACTACATCTGGATGATACTAGGGATGCTCCGATCGCCAATTTTGGGGCTGATCGCCGCAATCAGTATCGGCCAATACCTATCGCCGATCCGATCGAGTGGGTGGGGCCTATGGGGATCTTCAATTTAAAGTGATGTTAAAACTCAGTTAATGGGGCTCATTCACTGGCGCTTCCACAAACAACAACCAACATAATTATTACATTCAAATGAAGCACATTATTCAAGTTTACATTAACTTTGGATAATAACACGGGGAGAGATGAGCGGAGGCGCTCTCTTTTCCTCTCTCCCCCTCTCTCTCCTGACAGCCTGTCAGTATCTCATGCAGCTCACTGATCCAGTACCGAGTGACCCGGCAGTGAAGAATAAATATATTTATAACTAGTTTAGCTTGTTCCAGAGGCAGATAAAATAGCTAGGTGTGTAAGGTCTAACTCTTAGTGTGTGTTTCGCTCCGCTCACCGGTCCGGCGGGCGGAGCTGCAGGATTTCTGCTTCACACACGTTGCATACCGCTATTTTATTGTCATTTTCGGACACTTAATATAAAAATAATGCCAGACTGGTGAAGCCATTTTGGCGAGCTTGTTTTGCCGCGCACAGAGAAAAGTGTCATGTATTTTACGTCATGTGACCGGCTCTCGCGATCGGCATTTTTAGAGAGCACCGATCGATCGAGAATCGGCCGATATCGATCGAGAGTAAGTATCGGCCGATATCGATCGGAGCATCCCTAGATGATACCATACATAAGCACGTATAAAACGGACATTAAAACAGACATACTTTGACTTTGTCTTTGGTTTGCTTTAGCTGGAGCACAAGCAGGCAGGTGATCTTGCTCCTCTCCTCTGTCAGCTGAGCTTCAGCCTGAGCCTCCAGCAGCTTCAGACCTCCCAACAGACTGTCCTGCTCGTCCACGATGCCCTGCAGGAGTGGGTGGGTAAGAGGATGTTAGAAAGACAAAGTATTTGCACTTTACTTGAGTATTCAAGAGAAAGAGAGTGCAAATAAGGATATTGCAATTAGAAACGGAGATGGTTTCGATAAAATGTGAAAGAAAACGTTTAAGCTACAGTAATAAATATGAAATGCATTATATATATTTTTAATTTCTCCAGCACCGATAACAAAACCGATAGCGTCGGAGCTTATCGATATCACAGTCTTTAAAAATGTAGCCCAAGGGCCGTTTCATACCGGGTTTTGATACCATCTCTAACAATCGTGTTTTTTTAGGTCCTGAACAAACATTATATGTGAATGTATAACAATACCTTCAGAGTCATCCTCCTCCTGTGTACAAGCTCAGATAAATATACCAGCTGGTTGGTCTGGATGCTGTCCAGCCGTATGAAGTTCATTGGCTTGGAGAAAACTGACTCCAGCTTCTCCTTGAAGCCCTCCCTGTCACTGTTATCAGTAGACAGCTCACTGGGGTAAGAAGCGATGCAGGCCCAGAGCTTCCCCAAAATGCTGGACATTTTCTACAAAACCAAAAGAGTTATCATGAAGTTTCAGTACAGTGATGTTGGAGAAATGGAAACATATTAACATAGAAAGCAACCACTATGAAACAGTTAAGGCGAGACACAGCAGGCAAAAACATCGTTTTTCATGCACTGGTCAATTTTGAGATTTTGTGCTATTTTGATTCCATAACATGTTTTCTTTCAGGCTTTTGGAAGGAAAACGTACAAAATACACATTTAGGTGTTTATTTTACTATAGTTTGTCTATTTGCGTCTGTAGATTTCTCCTAAATTCACCAAAAGTTAGCATTCTAACGTAACATAAAGTACCGCGACCGCTGTGTGCACCATGTCCTCAGAGGTATCGTTGGAAAGCTCCGTCTCTCCTGCACAATCTCATCGGATCCAAATATGGTCATTTCCTTTGTATCAGCAACCAATCGTGAAAGTACAAAGGGGTCTTAAACCAAGAAACAAAATCTCATTGCGCAAGCTGTCATCCAAAGAACAGGAGGGTTTAGCTAGCGCCTCACTGCAATCTTTAAAGGTCGTTTTCTCAAAATGAGTTTTTTCTCCTACTCTGAGTTCGAAATCTCCACTTCGGTAGCACGTACATACACCAAACCTTCCAGTTATATTCCCATCAATATTATGAAGGCTTTTACAGAAGGGTTTGTTCATATATCATTCATAGCCTGAATTATACAACATTGTATACCTAAAAACATGGCGAAAATGGATATTTTAGGGCTGTTGACAGTATTTTCTGATTTATGGAGTGATAAAAAGAGATATCCAAAATCCCTTCTGTAAAAGCCTTAGATACTAATATGACTACAAAATGAAACAAGAATTTTGAACCTGGCTTTATCCAATGTTCAGATTTGTGTTCCTGAAATGTTGCAAAATATGCACATATTTAATGAGATGATGGCTCATTTGCATATTTAAACATGCTATTTCATAAAACTTGTAATGCAGAAAACAATTGTCTTAATGTAAGTAATTAACTGGAGAGATTTCTAGCTGATATCTTTAAGTTAAAAAAAAATTACCCTATTCACCTGTAGTGTCTCACCTTAACAGATTTGAAACCGAAGTTTTGGAGACAGCTAGTGCTCATTTTCATGATTCAAAATGGACGGGACAAAAAATAATTAGCAAAATGTCTTATTTGGACTGGATATATTTCTCCAGGGGTGATTGTTTGTTCCTATTTTTAACGTTATAGGAGTTACAGGTTGGAGTTTATTCTATGAGCCTCTATTTTAGCTCTATGTTTAATTATAATAAAAACATATAATATATATTATTCTGAAATGGGCCGCTCTGCATAATAAGTACTTTTACTTCTGGTAAAGTATATTTAGATGCCAATAGTTAGTTAGATTGCAGGACTTTGACTTATAACAGAGTATTCCTACACTCGGGTATGTCTACTTTTACTAAAGTACAAGATCTGAGTACTTCTTCCGCCTCTGGTTAAGAATCAGTCTGTAACAATGACTTAATTACAGTGCAGCACACTTTAGGTTTAAATATACACTTAATATATAATGTCCCAGGTCCCCCTGTAATATAATCCTTTCCGAATAGGGCTTTATACGAGTTTATAGAAAAAGAGTATCGTTTACCTGCAGGTAGAGCTGCCTCTTGTCCAGCAGCTCAGTCAGTTGGTTGTCCCATAGGGAGTGGAAATCCTTGTCCTTCACGCTGCTCTGTGCCTTCGCTCTGCACAGCAGCTCGTCCAGCGCACGCCTCTCCTCAAAAACGGCTAGATCCTTCCTCACCAGCTCCTTAAACACCTTCATGTAGCTCTGTGCTTGCAACTTTAGGTGCTCCTGGGGAGGCACAGAGCAGGAGTGTAAAGGTTATGACCCGATACAAAGAGTTAAAGGTCCCCTATTACTGTTACTCATCAATATATTATAGGTCTCAGATATGTACAAACATGTCTCTGAAGTGTTTGGCTGCAAACACCAAACAGATCATTGCAGCATCCCATAATCCCCTCTGTTTCAAAAGTGCTGATTCTCTCTGTCTGTTACTTTAGATCAGGGGTCTCCAACCTTTCTTCATCTGAGAGCGACTTGCATCACATCGCTTACAAGAGGAATAGTTATGGAGAAAACTAAAAAGGTACCATGGGGCACAGGAATCCGTTTTGGTTTCAAGACCCTGGTTCACGGAGGATACCAAAAAAGTCCTAGAAAGACAAGGAAAACGTAACCATGTGCATTTAAAAATAAAAAAGATAAATAGTTTTGGCGAAAACTAAAAAGGTATGGAGTCAGATTATAATTTTCCAAAGGGGGGTTCGTTTAGCATGAAACACTTGAAATAACTAAAGGACAAGTTAAACAAGAAAGAGGATAGAAAGGGAGGTGATGGAAAACTATTTCTGCTAAAAAGTTAGCAATGATTGAGCGTCAGAGCTTAACATTTCAGATGTGTGTATCTCACAGTGCACCGTCACATTTATTCATGTATCTTTGCTTTTAAATGAGTGTTTTTAGATATTATTTCATAATGTTTCTTAATGCTATTAAATGTCTTTTATTTTTGTAAAGCACTTTCTATTGCCTTGTGTTGAAATGGGCTATATAAATAAACTTGCCTTACATGTATTCACATAGCACTCGTCAGTAGAATTAAGCTACTTTTGAACACGTGTGAAATTGCAATACCTAAAAATCAAAAAATCTTAACTTCACATCAAGGTCCAAGAAAAAGACAATTTCTCCCATATTATGGCCCACATAGTAAATACATCACCTTGATCACCAACTGACAAGCATCTTATGCACTTATGGTCAAATAAGTGCATTCACTCTTTTTTACAGTTAGTGAGATGACTGGGTCCACCATAGAGGTGTATGCTGGACCCACTTAGGTTCACTCTAATAGTCATTTAAAATGTTCATCAGTCAGTCTTGTTCTGTATTTAGATTTCATTACATTCATGTCAGAAAAAGCTGCTTCACAAAGTAGAGCCAAATAAAGCAGACATTTTCAGTGCTGCTTGGTGAATGTTCTTATAGTTTTGTCCGGTGCCTTGCTCGAGGGCACCACAGCAGGGCAGGAGGTGAACTGGGACCTCTCCAAGCAGCAGTCCACACTCCAATGGTGCTCTGGGAGGAGATTCAGGTGATAAGGTGTGTGTGTGTGTGTGTGTGTGGGGGGGGGGGGGGGTTACCTTGGTTGGTGATTGGCTAATGGTTACACAAGTCAAAGAAACGTTATGTCCTGCCAGACTCTCACCATACTACTTCCCTGATGGCTCCCACAAGATTGCTGACATCCTCATGGATTCATCTTCCTATTACATTTGTGATATTGGGCTATATAAATAAACATTGACATTGATTGATTGACATCATAAAGTGGCCAACATCTGATCAGCTCATTTTCAGACAGGTTTTAATATAAATGGATCAGGACAAAAAGTGAGCGAATCTTTCAGAATCTCTTTCTACAGAGGAGACACATGTTTATGTATAAAAGACATGAAAAAGTGGATTTAGCATAATAGGTGACCTTTAAACCTTTATGAAATTATAAACGGAGTATGATATTGATATATTTACCATAGTGTTGCTCAGACACTGAGCTGTCTGCTGCTGCAGAAGACACACACAGCTGTAAGTCCTCATGGGTGCTTTGGGCAGAGAACGCTGGGAACACCCAACCGTGACTGGGCCTGTGGCGTTATACTTGGAACAGGCATCGATAAAGTCCTGGAATTTTCCAAACGACTCCTGCAATGATACGAATTCAGTGGTGTCAGAGTTATTCAACCTTTATGTTGCTGCCGATTACTAGAATCTGATCTGTGAAGTACCTGCAGCTGTTCAGTAGACTCCTGTAGCTGTAAGGTCATAGTCTCCTTCACTCTACTGCTGCTCTGATCCAGACTGCTCAGCTGCTCTCTGGGCACAGACATGGTTGTGATTTCATCACTGAGCAACTGAAAGGAGAAGATAAAACCAGAATGACTTCCTCCAGCAAACAGTCAAGTTGAAGGTGACATACACATACATATTTGTATTCCTCAGGATTGTGGGAAATGCTATTTTGATCTCTCCGTCTGTACACACAAATTGAAAGATTGACAATAAAGTTGACTTTTGATTCACAAGAAAGATACAGATTGAAAACCCAGCAATATGATGCTTCAGCCTAGGGGTGGGTGATATTGAAAAATATAATATCACAATCTTTTTCAAGCAGTATCACGATAGACGATATTTATCACGATATTTTTTCATATCGGTTATTATGATTATTTTCAAGTTACTTAACAGTACAAGCACCTACAAGGTAACAGCAACTAAAATAAAAAGGAGTAACAGACCAAAATACAATTATAAGCTGGTTTTAATTCTGCAATGAATCCCTGAATGAACAATTCAACAGGAATTTTGATATGGCTTCCTCAGTGTTCAAGCAGGTAGGCCTACACCCTACACAACAAACGTTAACACTGGTTTCTTCACCAAGTAAAGTGCACTCTCTTGCTAAATAAAAAAAAAAAAATATTCAAGGCACAGTTTCAAAAATTCACTTTCTGTTTTACGTAGCACTAGCAGTGATGTAACATCAATAAACATGAAAAGGAGAGTAAAACATAACTAAGTAAAACATAAAACATCAATGTGGAAAAGTCAGTGCCAAACAATTAAAATGTAAACTTTAGACTTGAAGTGCAATCAAAGACTTTAGCATAACTGAAGGGAAAAACAATATAAATACCTTATTGATAAAATAAAATATAAGCCAACAGAATCAACCAAGACAATAAATGAAGTGCAATACTGTCTGAAGACTAGACAGCTTGGTTTTTACTAACCGTTATCAGTATTTAGTTACTTCGGCATCATTTTGAAACGTGTATTACAATGAAATGACGGTAAAATAGGTTAATTTTGTCGTAGTTGGTTTCCACCACAGTATGTACATGGATATAAGCCCCGCCCCCTCTCCAGCGCGTCCTGTTTGAATGACAGGAGTAAACACAGCTGACAGCCGCGGTGAAACTCCAGCAGTTACGGTGAGAATATTCGCATTGCGTCCGTTGTGAACGCAGCATAACGCAGTTCAGAAACCTGTTCTGACGCTTTTAAAGCAACTTCGAGATTTTAACAGTACCAGGGGCACGCATGGTGGCCATGGGACGTACAATTATTTTCGGGGCTTCACGGCCAGACCGGCCGTCATGAAAATGATACCCTGATGCACTATCACGATAGATATGATATCTCTGAAAAGGCATATCGTGGAGACCTAATATCGTCTCGACAATATATATCGTCATATCGCCCACCCCTACTTCAGCCCTCAGCTGTTGACAGTGTGAAAGCATCAAATTCGACCTTAGACTTCTCCAACTCAAGCTATGTCAATACTATACATGATATCTCTGCAGAAACTCAACTGAGTTCTCCTAAGCAACAAGAGAAATACAAAATAAGCGCTTTCACACCGGAGTACTTTTCCCAGTATAGTTCCGATATAGTTCGAAAATGTGCGTTCACACCAAAAAAAATCCGGAACTAGAACTTAGTTCATGAGAACCTTTCCACCCCCTGCTAGAGAGCAGGTACTTTCAGGGGAGAAAAAGGTTCCTATGTCTGATTGGCTGGCCGGATTGCAAACCACGCCCCTGTAAAACTCCCAAAAAGTTTTGTGAAGCCGCCATTTTATTTTCCTCGCATTAGCATTATTAGCATTAGTCCAGCGCACAAACGCAGAGAGACTAACTTATGGCAACACAAAAGAAAGCATGGAAATAAGGAGGTGTCGGAGTTTCTGGCAATTTACTCGGAAGGCTTCAGTAGAAGCTGCTGGGAGTCCCAGCAGCTTCTACTGAAGCCAGTCCCCAACTCCGGGGACTTCAGGTGGCAGTAAACCCAAAGCAGAAGAAGTGACGTCAGCGGCTTCATTTGCCTAATCTTCCCTCAGGGACTTATTCCGGTGTGAACGCGATCTGCTTTTTAGTTTTAGTAGAACTCTTTATTTCTGATGAACTAAGTTCTGATGAAAATAAGTACGGCAAAGTACTTGGTGTGAAAGCGCCTTATGTGTGGTCTTAAATGTGCCAGTACAGCACATCTTTTCTCAAATTGAAAACGATGCTTAATAGTAGATGAAAGGACTGTCTGTTCTCTTTGTACTTGACCCTTGTAGGAGCCAAAACACTTATGATATTATCATTTGTTTACACCACAATTAGTCACTTCCGGCTATTATTGGTTTAACCTCTTAAGCCCGAGGGTCCCCCCAGTGGACCCCTCCCACCGTTTTTTTACGAGACTATGTCTCAGGGCTTCTTAACATTTATGAAACTATTAATGTTCCATACCCTTTTAACTGTAAGAAACTCAGCTAACTGACAATGTGAACCATGTTTAGCTAAAAGAAACACAAGAGTAATACCAAGCCTTTGAATTAGCATGGAGCGAAAAAATGCTAACTAATGCTAACGGACCTTTGCACAGCACTCACGGTAGAAATGCCTTTATTACTTATCCTAACTGCACAAATAAGATATCCGATTAAAGCTGAGACTCCACAGATTCCACACATGTAATGTCATCACTGTAAGACCCCAAATTCCTGGAGCTATCAGCCAGAAAAGAGAAAGTAAACAACATCCGGTTTCAAAAATATTACAATAATTACGTCTTACCTTTTTTGATTTGTGATCAAAAGTTGTGTTCACCGGAATAAAAACACCGCACAAGGTTAATCCAATGTCTTTGTGTCACGTAGAAATTTTGACTGATAATCCATCATCATATTTATGGCAATATACTGGGTATAAAGTTTTGCAGTCCAGGCGTGCACTTTCAGATATGCTTTGTTCGCTTCTCTATTACGTCCTCTATGGTAATGTTTATGTGGATTTGGGAACTGCCGATCAATTCTATTGGTTCTGATGGTTAAGAAAAAGGTGTAAATCACACGAATCGACCAATGGGTTCCAGAGATATAGTCCTTCGTAAAGTATAAAGAATGCCAGCCAGTTTAAGTACATTACGCAGCCGACTTCATTTATTGTTTACTACGGAAGGAAGCAGGAAGCAGGAATTGCAGGACAGAGCACAAGGAACACACAGAGCGGACAGCAGATAACGGAATTGCAGTTTTATTGCTTATGGATTATCAGAACATTTCAAAGGGGACACAGCCCCCATTGGAGATTAACTACATCATCGTTTTTATCGTTTTAATGCCATTGAAGACCAGTTTAGACCAGACAAAGAGGAAGGTAAGCCATTAGCCTAGCGCATGTTAGTACCTAGCGCCACTTGTTTTGATGTACGTTTTTGTTGATAACCTCGCGAGTTTGTATCTTTCAGTGTTGAGGTGGGCACTGTTAGATTCTGTGTCTCCTTACGATCATAAACCATGTGTTGGATGTGCAGCTAGGATAAGTAATAAGGGAGCTAGGAGTGATTTTCGGTGCAGTAATAGGTTAGCATTTTTCGCTCGGGGCTAATTCAGAGGCTCACTGTTAGCATTTTTTTTTTTTTTTGAAAAAATAAATGAAAAAGATCAGTTAAATTAGTTTTTTCCCATTATATGGATGTAAAATATTCATAGTTTATTAAATATTAAGGTTCCTTAGACGTTGTTTGACGTTAGGATAACAGAGTATGTTTTTATATTTTATTTTTTTTCACAACAGTTGTATTTAGATGGAATGAATACCTATAGTGATAATTCAAAGTAATAAAATGATTTTTACAGTGAAAAAGTTCAAATGGAACTGATGGTTCCCAAATTACCCAGAGGTGAGTCCGCCTGGACTTTATTTTTCTAAATCTGTCTAAAAAGGTCAAATTTCACTTGTTTTGCATCAATCTTGATACAGGGTACTTATTATATGTTATAGTTTGGATTCCTAAAGCTTTTAGTCTACTAACCCATCATTCAAGCGTGGTTTTCACTACAAGTAATGTTGTTTTTTTTTAGGCGGACATTAAAATGTACATGTTTTTACTATGTTCCATCTGAATTTATTTTAAAATATAAACATCTATATTGATTCTGACACTTCTACATCCAACTCACAGATGTAACCTTGCTTTGAGAGAAATGATTATTAATTTACCCCTTTTAGAAGTGAAGATATAGTCTTTGTTGTTTTAGTGGCATTTTCGAGCCTGAAACCTGAAAAACAGGCTAAGGGCTTAAGAGGTTAAGGGTTTGTGTGGAAAGAGAAAAAGGGTGATTTGGTTCAGATCCTTTTTATTGACCGTATGGTTCTACTTTGTTTATTTATTTTCTCTATTGAACATCTTGAAACTTAACCTCAGTACGGACTGGTTATTGGGAACGAGTCACAACGATGATCCAAGTTTAGCCTCTGAAGCGACATCATCTATAGGAAGTTTTTTTGCTACAACCCTATATACTTCAGATATTTAAAAAAGGTCCCCTATTATACTCTTTTTCAAAAATATATTATAGGTCTCAGATATACATACTCCAATGAACCACTTTGTGAACTACTGCGTGAACAAATAGTCCAACAGTTTAAGAACAATGTTTCTCAACATACAATTGCAAGGAATTTAGGGATGTCATCATCTACAGTCCATAATGTCATCAAAAGATTCAGAGAATCCAAGAATAGTAAATAATTCCACCTACAAAGCTTCAACAAATAGTGTCCTCAGTTCCCAAACGCTTATTGAGTGTTGTTAAAATGAAAGATGATGAATCTTTTTTGCTACGTGTTACAGGCATCAAATTCAAAACGAGTGAATATTTACCAAAACACATAAAGTTTATCAGTTTGAACATTACATATATTGTCTTTGACGTGTATTCAATTGAATATACTGTAAGTTGAAAAGGATTTGCAAACATTGTATTCAGTTTTTCACAACGTCCCAACTTCATTGGAATTGGGGTTTGGCTCGAAATACCAAACCGGTCATGCATTGTAGCATGCCATACAACCGTCTGTTAAAAAGAACACTCTAGGAGGAGATTCAGGTGATACCTTGGTTGCTTATTGGCTAATGGTTGCACAACCCAAAAAACATTTGTGACATCACAAAGTGGCCGAAATCTGATCAGCTCATTTCCAGATTTTCAGAAACAACATTTATTATAAACAAGTAGGAGTGTTAACAAACCTGCTGCGAGTTTTAAAAATTATCATTTTATTTTATGTCTATTATTTGGGGGATTTATTTTTGTACTATTTTCTCTCATGTTTTCTTTCATATGTTGGCTCTGTAGATATAACTAAACGGAAATGAAAAAAACTGTTGACTAAAATGTGAATATGTCTGTATAATGAGTCTGAAACTGAAATGAAAACTAAGTTTAAAAAAAATAAAAGGAAATTCCCACTATTATTGCAAATTATATCGCAACTGCAATATCAGTCAACAATAATTCCAATTAGTTGTTATTTCTAGGGATGCTCCGTTCGATCGGGCACCGATCGAGATTGGCCGATACTCACTCTTTACCGATCGATCGGTGCTCTCTAAACATGCAGAGTTAGACCTACTTAGCTATTTGATCTACCTCTGGAACAAGATAAACTAGTCATTATAAATATATGTATTCTTCACTGTCGGGTCACTCATTACTGGATCAGTGAGCTGCATGAGATACTGACAGGCTGTCAGGAGAGAGAGAGGGGAGAGAGAGAGAGGAAAAGAGAGCGCTTCCGCTAATTTCTCCCGTGTTATTATCCAAAGTGAATGTAAACTTGAATAATGTACATCATTTTAATGTAATAATTAAGTTGATTGTTGTTTGTGGAAGCTCCAGTGAATGAGCCCCATTAACTGAGTTTTAAACATCACTTTAAATGGGATGTTTAAATCTTCCATTTAGGCCCCGCCCACTTGATCGGATTCCGCCGGATTCCGCCGATCAGCGATCGGCCCCGAAATTGGCGATCGGAGCATCCCTAGTTATTTCCAAATCGTGCAGCCCTATTCTAAACCTGTTTATTTACAGTGACATTAACCTTCCCATAATTCTTGGCAAGAGAGTGAATATGCCTGGTTTCCAAAATGGGGAATATTCCGTTACAACTATGGGAGTTAATGAATGACACCTACCCTTTGTTGCAGCGGGGTCTCTTGTTCTCTTCTCTCAGCCTGCTCTCTGAGCTGAGAGTTCAGCTGTTCCTGCTCGCTCAGCTTCTTCTTGGTGGCTGAGACCTGGAATTGGTAGGGAACATAATTTAGCAGACAAAAAAAGTAGACGGTTTATAGGCATTATTAAGCAATCCTTTAAACTTGTGCCAATGTACCAACTCCACCCAGTCCTCCAGCTCTGAGCTGCTGCATTTATGGTCTGTGGTTAACTTAAGTTTTATAGATTTGTTCTCCGACAAAAAACAAATAACATGAGATAAAATACAACAAAAATACAAATAAAAATACCATAAAATGTAGGACTCAAGAAGATAAACATAGGGTAATCTGAAACTAGTTCTAAACACAGGCTTTATTAAACAGGAATGTCTTTAGAACCCTCTTAAAATGTTGGACATCACCTGCCTCCCTGATGAAAACAGGAAGTTGGTCCCAGAGAAAGGGAACCTTGCAGCTGAACGCTCCGACTCCTGATCTGGTTTTGCAGACTAAGGGCAGCACTAACAGACCTGCACTCTGGGAGTGTTATATTGTCTCAACGGTATTCACTTAAGTATTTAGCTGCATGGGTAGCCATTTTACTACTTTAGGTTCCCTTGTTTTTTAAGGTCTTTGGTTACCATAAATTTGATGGATTTTCACAATTAGTTCTACGATATAAAACACATCAGTAAACACTCCACTGATGAATGTCCAAAAAAATGTGTCATAAAAACTGCGGTTGCTAATAAGTGTCTAAATCAGTGGTCAGCAACCGATCGATCGCGAGCGTGGTGCGGGTAGATCGCTCACCAGCAGGTTAGTCAGGTTAGTAGGTGCCACTTCATTGACATATATTTGAGACATATAATCCCTGTCACCAACCTTTTTAAGCCCAAGATCCGAGGTTGGGGATCTTGGGCTTAAAAAGGTTGGTGACCACTGGTCTACATGAAACTACTATGTATGCGTCAGCACGCCAAACATTAGCCCTCTTTAGCTTAGCGGCGTTGTGGTGAAGAAATGCAACAGTATTGTAGTTTATAGCCCAACGTTAGCTTTTTACTTCGGGAGAGTACAAAATAATCCGGGGGCCCAGCAGGAATTTTCCCCAAGAAACTGGGCCTGATTATAGTGGGACTGGTCAGTATATACAATAATCTCAAACTATAGTACTCTGTGTTTACCATCACCATTCTGTCCTCCAGCTGGTCTCTGAGCTGCTGCTTCTCCTGCCTCAGCCCCTCCAGGGTCTCCTGCAGCTGGTGTCTGTCCTCACTGAGAGACGTCACTCTGCTCTGCAGCTTCTCCATCTCCTCTGTGTAGCTCTGACCGCTGGTCCCCTTCTCAGAGAGCAGAGCGTCTCTCTCTGCTTCAATGCTCTCCAGTTTCTCAGTTAGAGTCTTCTTCTGTGAGGAAGGGAGCAGATCATTTTACTCTGAAAACCAGTTTTATAAAAGTATATTCTTGCTTTTCATAACTAAAGTGATTACTGGACACCAACCTGTTGATCTAAAGAGCTCTCCTTCTGCTGACACAGTTTGTCCAGCTTAGAATTTATCTGCTGCTGCTCACACAGCTTCTCTTGGACGGTCTTCAGAAGCTCTTGTGTTGTGGAAGCCTTTGAAAAAATGTGTATCTTTAGAAACTTAAATATGCATCCGTTATCAGGAGCAGAAAAATGACAAACTTTGCAATGTTTTATAACTCAATCGACCAGTAAATGCACAAATAAATCATCCAAACTTAACACAACCAACTTGGACTCTCCTATAAAGTGGAGTATCTCACCATAGTCATGTTCTGCTGTAGATCATCTTTCAGCTTCCTCTTCTGCTCAATGACAATTTGTAGAGACCTATTGAGAGTTGCCATCTGTCGAAGCATATATGTATTGATAAATCATACTCCAAATACTTGCTAAACAATTCCAAACCCAAAAGACATTTTGAACAGCACAGAGAAGAAAAGGTGTTCTTCTTAGGGTTGCAAAATTCAGGGAATTTTTAAAGATGGAAACTTTCCATGGGAATTAACGGGAATTTATGGGGAAAAACTGGGAATTTTCTAAATTGAAGGTTGGCTCTTCATAGGGAACTTAAATATAGTTGGGGAAAGTATATTTTAGCATAATCCTGACTAAAACAAACAGATGCCATTCAAGTACACTTGAATATACATGCCATTCCTCAATCACATCTACATAGCACCCTGCTTACTGCATGGCTATTGAGACCACACCCCCTACAGGCACTGTGCATTCCTCCATCACATGCACAGGTGATTTCTAGAAGACAGGACCACACTTTTGAGCCTGTGGACTACACAAAGTGAAGTATGTTTGGATGATATTATGGGGTAATATATTTATTTAATGTTTAAATTACAAATATCACACATGTATTCATAGTACAGTGTTTCTCAAACTTTTTCATACCAAGGACCACTTAACCAATAAAAAAAAACACTTGTGGACCACTTAACTCCCCAAAACACATCGTTTTTCTAGAACAGATTACAAATCGCCTGAAAATAGTACAAACAAGTGGCAACATGTGTGACGAAGGTGTTGGGCTGGGCTATATCATGCAATCGAAAGTGAAACTTAAGCTCGCTCGCGGAGATATCCCGCGAGAGTGTGGGGAACTTAAATAAATACATTTATTTCAAATATGGAATACTTCCAAAATTCCCCAGCTTAACTTCCCATGGAAATGTACCGGAAACTTTGCTAAAATTAACCGGAAATGTTCCCACCCTTTGCAACCCTAGTTCTTCTCAGTTATCTTTTCTTTTATGGGGTCATAAAACTGTGTGAACGCCATGCTGGGTGACAGCATACCCAGCTACTTATATATCTGATGAAAACAGACATGGGGGATGGAAACAGGGCAGAGCAACTGGTCACAAACCTCAGTGTTTACCATCACCATCCTGTCCTCCAGCTGGTCTCTGAGCTGCTGCTTCTCCTGCCTCAGCCCCTCCAGGGTCTCCTGCAGCTGGTGTCTGTCCTCACTGAGAGACGTCACTCTGCTCTGCAGCTTCTCCATCTCCTCTGTGGAGCTCTGACCGCTGCTCTCCTTCACAAACGGCACATCTCTTTCTGCACGGACACTCTCAAGCTGCTCCTTCAGATCCTTGATCTGTTTGACATGGGGTGATTTCAAACTTCTTATCAGAACATGTACAATAGAGGATCAGTTTGAAGACATGTTCTTTTTTAAAATGTCATCTCACCTGTTGATCCAACTCAGATTCCTTCTGCTCAAAGAGCTTCAGGTGCTCAGAGCTATGCTGCTTCTGCTCTTGGAGCTCCTCTTGAAGAGAATGAAGACTGCGCAGAGTTTCTTCAACCTGAACATAAGAGAATAGTTTATATATAAAATAGGGCTGTCAGTCGATTAAAATATTTAAATCGCGATTAATCGCATGATTGTCCATAGTTAATCGTGATTAATCGCAAATTAAATCGCACATTTTTTATCCGTTCCAAATGTTCCTTAGAGGAATATTTTTCAAGTTTTTAATACTCTTATCAACATATGAGTGGACAAATATGCTTTATGCAAATGTTTGTTTATTATCATTTGATCAATGACAAATATTCTCATGAATATTAAACACAACAACCTCTGAACATTACAATTCAACCTGGAACCTCTCATACAATAATACAATACAAAGTGTGTGTGTGTGTGTGTGTGTGTGTGTGTGTGTGTGTGTGTGTGTGTGTGTGTGTGTGTGATGGATCGTTGGAGCTATGTGCAACTCAAGGCATATGCTCGAACGGGAGCTGCCTGGACGCTGCAATCATGTTGCGCGCAATATCCGTGCTGAGTGTGCTGACTTTTCGTACAATGTCCCACTGTCTGGCTTCCTGCATACAGTCAAGTGCTCTGCGCAGTTGTCGGCGAAATGTCGCTCCTCTGTTTTCATTTAAACAGCTCCTTATATCCGTTAGCGCAGCTAGCTAGCACCAGATGCTAACAACAACAATACACGTAAGGTGTGGCCGTTTTCTCTCTCTCACTCGCGCCACACATACACACACCCTCCCAGTCCTCCCGATGGCCAGTCGGTGCCTGCCGGTGAGCGTGGAAGTGTGGTCTGCGGAAGGAGCGGGGCTGTCAGCATCAGCTTGTAGAATGTATTTTAAACTCAATGCGCTCTGAAACTACGGGGCGGCCGAGGACAAAAAATACGCATGCGTTAATCGCGTTAAAATAATTAGTGGCGTTACATTTTTTAACTTGACAGCCCTAATATAAAAACATACTTCTGAAAAGGGAAACTAAACATATAGCTCAAAGAGGACCCATCATGCAAAATGCACTTTGTGATGTCTTTTATACATAAATATGTGTCCCCGGTGCGTCGGGGTACTCACGCAGCGTCAGAAAATAAAACCCTCTCTTTTCCTCCGTACCCAAATCTTTTAAAAACGGTGTACAACGAGCGGATACAGATTCCATCCGAACTGACGTCAACTCGGCAGCGGACCCACAGAAAGTTGCTATCAGAAACAATGCCCGACGTGTTTTGGACGTCTTTGTTTACATTAGCAAGCCTCGCTAACACTCAGAGCTAACCTGTACTGGAGAGCACATGTGTTTAAAAAGCAGGAAATAAAAAAAGAACTCACCTTGTGATAAACCCGCAAGAGAAAAAGTATTTGAGCTCCGTACTGTTTCAGAAATAATGCTTGACGTGGTTTAAAAAGGATGGCGTTTTATCACAACCGAATTTAACTTTATCTCCGGTAGAATTCTGATCAGGCATTAGCTCCGCCTCTTATTTATTCTTTTCAAGCCAAGGACCCAAAATCCGCGTTTCACTAACAGGGCATCGAAAGAGGGGTTTGAGCAGTATGATGCATGGCTACAATGGGTGATCTGTTTGGTATTTTGCAAAAAAATCTTCAGACATGTTTTGTATAGGTATGGTCTTACAATATATTTTTCAAATATAGCACGATAGGTCCACTTTAAGTGAACATTTTTGAAAGCAACAAACCTGTTGTTGTAGCTGAGCTTGCTGCTCTAGGCTTAGTGTTTCCAGGTCGATGTTTCTCTGATTGTGCTCTTCAAGTTGTTGTTCAAGTGAATGTAGAAGGCTCTCAGTCTCTGTAGCCTAAAAACAGGAAAATAAATAACAATCACATATTTCCCAATCATCCATAGAATAGGAAAATGTATAAAAATGTGAGCAAACGCTCTGTAACACACAAACACTTAGACCACAAAGTGTCAGATCTCAGACACGGACCACTCCCCCTCACCTTGTCCATATTACGCTGCAGGTCGACTTCGAGCAGGCTCTTCTGCTCACTGACAGTCTGTAAAGTATCCTGCAGTTGCTTTATCTGAGGAGGAAAATTGGCACATTCAGTATTTTGAATATTGAAACAGGGATTTTAAAAGATGCAAATGGCGTTTATTAATATTATTATTAAAAAAAACACCATGAAGAGACCTAAGCCAACATCAGAAGACTTCAGTATTATTCTTTTACCTCTTTCTGAAGGTTGGTTACTTCCTCAACATGCAGTTCTGAGGTCAGTATTTCTGGCTGGTTAAACTCACATTGGGCTTGGGCAACCTGCACAAAAAAAAAACATTAGTTTCTTTTCCCCCCCTTTCTAAAAAGATATCAAATAATCAGTCATAAACCAATACTTCTTTCTTTAGAAGAACCAATTTTAACTAACCACCTCCATCCTGTCCTCCAGCAGGTCTCTGAGCTGCTGCTTCTCCTGCCTCAGTCCCTCCAGGATCTCCTGCAGCTGGTCTCTCTCCTCACTGAGAGACATCACGCTGCACTGCAGCGTCTCCATCTCCTCAGTGTGAGTGTCGGGCGTCCTCTCAGACAGCAGAGCGTCTCTCTCTACTCGCACACTCTCAAGCTCCTCAGACAGTGTCTGAATCTGTCAAGTTAAAATAGTCCTAATTGTTATTTCAAATAAACAGTGATGTGAAAACAAAGAAAATCATCATTCAGTTCAGATGGTTATCAATCCTTATTTCACGGTCTAGTTGAATACTCGATTCAGATTGGTTAATTCGGACATTATAGAGGTTATTAAGACTCAACTCCTAAGCATTACATTACCATTGCTAAGGAGGATCAAGGGAGAGAAGGAAAGAGGTTAAAAGTCAGAGAAATCAACAGAAGAAGACAGACAGTAAACACTAACAGGAACACGGTAATGGCTCTGGCAGTGTTTCAGGACTGTGTACAGACTTGGACAGTTACGGAAAACCTCGAGCAGTACTGCTGTTCATTTTAAATGAGGTTGTTGTTGCCGCAGTTCCAGCTGTTGGTGTGCCGTGGAACAGCAGTGTGAGAAAAAGATTTTAGAGAGTACTTGTCCATGGACAAGTGAGTTTGGCAATTTACTACCGAATACATTTTTCACTTGTCCAGAATGGACAACAATTGGGGCCACTGAAATCTTCTTCTTCGCCATCATATTTTACATTTTCCCACGGTTTTTACGACAACGCTAACGTAAGTGAGCGGTAAGATTTTACTGCATCACACATAGGGTTGGGTATCGTTTGGATTTTAACGATTCCGGTTCTGCTTTTCGATTCCGGTTATTTTTGGTTCTCGATTCCGGTTCTTTGAGAGGGTAAAAATAAGTCCCATGACAAACTGGGAGAAAAATATATTTATGAAAACATTAAGTCAAATCTGTATTCCTATTTACAAATCACTTCATACTGTTTAATTTCTTACGATTATTGAATAAAAATATATAAAAATAATCTCGGCAATGTTTAGTTAGTTCTAAGTGGTGCAGTTTGAGAATGTACAATTGGCCCAGTCTTCTCTGATGTTACACTGCAACCTGCCTGTGAGACAGAGTCCAACCACACATGTCCAACACATAGGCCTAATAATAATAATAATAATAATAATACATTAGATGTATAGCCTATAGGCCTAGCGCTTTTCTACAACTCAAAGACGCTTGCACACTTACACATGTCCTGCAATACACATGCTGCAGCTGCCCAGCTACTCACTGTTTGTAAAAGTAAATAAATAGTATTTTCATTTCAATAATGTACTTTCTATACCCTGCTTCATAAACAATACTGACATCCCTGTGCTCCTCTGAGTCTGGGGGTCCGGGGATGTGAAGACAGCGCGAGGACACAGACAGGGAGGCTGCTTCACTTCATAAAGGAAATGGTGGTCAATATTAACAACATAGGAGTTAAAACTAGGGCTGAACGATTAATCGATTTTAAATCGAAATCGCGATTCGAGATGATGCGATTATCAAATCGCAAAGCCTACGATTTTTTTAAACTTTGTTTTTACACATTTTTTTGTTTTCCTTCTTGTGTGTCAGTCATCCACACCAATCAGAAGTGCTGTGCTCCACATGTACCAGCCATTGTTAATCAATCAGAAGTGGCCCATGATAGAAGGTGATAGACAGATTGATCCAATCACCTGCCAAGTGCTTTTGAAAGTGCCTTCCCTTTCCAAATGGCTTCCAATGGAGCTTTCCTAGATAGTTTGGTGACACAAACCATCTGAGTCAGGTTAGTAATGCTCCATCACATGTTCTACATCTAAAAGGGTGAATCTTTAACTGAAGCTTGACTTTAAAGCAACCCAACGGAAGTTTCATGTAAGTTTAGTTCTTTCACTCGTAGCTCGGGCTGCGGGGGTGCTAGAGACGGGAGTATGTGGATACGACCTTCCTAGCCGGAGTTATGGCCGCATTTTACAATAAACTTCCGTTGGGTCGCTTAAAAATAAATATCGCAATCGCAATATTTGTCAGAAAAATCGCAATTCGATTTTTTCCCAAAATCGTGCAGCCCTAGTTAAAACGCTTAATAACCTTCATTACGTGTTAGAGAAAGAACATAAGAAAGTTTGACAAAGATGAGGCTGTTAAACGGGCAGCGGATCCGCTGTGTGTAGAAAGAGAGAGAGAGAGACGCTGAGCTGCACCGTGCAGCGATCAGCTGATACGGAGCATAGAGAGAGCTGCAGTCCACGGGGCTCGGCCTCGCCTCCTGTCCTCACAACTCTTATTAATCCCGGTACCAGACAATTGTTATTTGTTCCTACTCGGAACCGAGTTTGAACCCTGCCACTGTGCTACACTTCCCGCCCCGCCCCCGTCTACAGTACAGAAAGCGACGAGATGCATTTCCTGAATCGACAAGCAGAACCGAAACATTTCTTAACGAACAATGGCGGACAGGATAATTTGTGAGCGAGTTCTGCCTTTTGTAAACTGAATTTATCTATAATTTGTCAATAAATGAGGGCGAAAAACGTCACTTGTCCACCGGACAAGTCAATTGAAAGATCTACTTGTCCGATATTGTAAATAACACTTCCCGGACGATGGGACGTGTACTTTTTCGCACACTGAACTAGTGTTAATTTCGTTGACTAAAACTATGACGAAATATGTTCGTCAACGACCTTTTTTTCCATGACGAAAATGAGACGATGACGAGACGGCAGTAAACAATAACTGTAACGAAATCATCATGCAATATCGTTGACGAAAAGTGACGAGACGAAAATGTAGTTTACTAAATAAAAACTATGCTAAAATCTCTCTTTACTTTCGTTGACGAAAAATGAGGAGACGAAATATTATCAAAGATAACGTTACTTCTCTGATAGTCAGTTTTTCTCCCAGCAGTTCCATTTCCGGTGCTGCGGCTGGGCAGCAGCTGTGTGTCTGTGCTGCGCGCGGCGGTGGATTTGAATTACACCGGGCTGCGGCAAAATATGAACTGTCAGGAAGACTCGGGTCTAACTCATGGTCTAACTAACCTTATTTAACATAAAATAAAATGGCAACAACAGGGCTTGGGAGCAGTGGTCGCACTCGCGTTAACCGAATACCCCCCCGTCAGCGCGAGTGATTGATAAATTGTGCACTCGATGGATAATAATGGATTATGACGGAAATGTTACGATCCTGTCCGTCAAAATGACTGACAACGAAAAAGTCTAAAGCCACCACTGCTTGGGAGAAAGAAACGATGTGATATTTGGGCCCATTTTCGCTACAATGAGGCGGAGAAAAAAAGCGAATGCATTGTTTTATCAGAAGGGAAGCAATGTGGCCATATCACAGCTGGTATAAACACCACAAACCTGACCAGATCCTCTCTGCAAAGCTTCTTAATCATTCAACCTGAGTTTTTCATCAAATAAGGACAAGATAATCTTATTTATTTATATATACTAAAATGACAAATTATTGGTTTTGGCTAGACTAGTTTCACTGAAATGTTCTATATAAACTGATGACTAAAAAATACTCAGTTTTCATTGACAAAAAGTAGACTAAAAGTCTGAGCATTTTAGTCTTATTTTAGTCAAAGAAAACTAATTATTTTAGTCGACTAAAACTTGACTAAATAAAAACAGGATGAAGGTGACTAAATATGACTAAAAATAAAAAGGAAATTTAACACTGGACTAAGACTAAAACTAAATAAAAAAATAGCTGACGAAATTAACACTACACTGAACAGAGTTTTTTTTTTTGTTCTTACCGGAAGCAATAAGATCATTTTCAAGTCAATACAATTATTTTAAAGATCTCCTATCATGCTATTTCTAGGCATATATTATGAGTATCAGATATATAAAAAACAGTGTTTTCCTCAAAATACCAAACAGATCATACATTTTAGACATCCCTCATATCCCTCTATTTCAGCCCTGTTAGAGAATGGCTGATTCTCTGGTGGCGACGTTTCTGATAGTGCCGTGGGTGTAAAGCCCGCCCACATTTCCGATATTACGTTATACCAGACGCAAATCTGGATCAGCTCCGTTATACCCCCGTTTTTAGAGATGTGGGTATGGAGGAAAAGAGAGAGGGTTTATTTTCGGACACTTTGTGAGTTCCCTTACACACCGGGACTAGGGATGGTATGTAGAACCGGTACCAAGTCAATACAGGTACCTGGTCGGACGGTATCGGTATACCGTTAAGCCGATGGACAAACGGTGCTGCTATCAGTAAATGTGTTACGTCTATTTCCTTAGCTTAATTTTAAACCATTCTGGTTGGTTGGGAACCCTCATCCCGTGTGATGTATCCGGTTTGAGACCCCTCTGATTGGCCACTGTAGATGCCACTCGTCATCTCTCTCTCAACAGCGCTCTTATTATTGTTGTGAGACTCCCGCAGGCATGGCGGACAGAGCGAAGCGATCGAAGGTCTGGGTGCACTTTAAAAAAAAATGGTGGCGACAGTGCAAGGTGCAATCTATGTACTCAATTAGTTGCTTGTAAAGGGGGTAAAACAAGCAACTTAATGAAGCATTTGCAAACGAGACACTCATTGAATCTAAAACGGTGCAGCGTATTTGACAGCCTAAACCAGGGGTCGGCAACCCCTGGCACGCGTGCCAATGGAGGCACGCGGCACCGTAACCAGTGGCACACTAGGAATAAGTGTGCAAAATATTACAATTTTATTTTCGGATCCTGAACGAGACCGCCGCCAGAGTGTGTCCCCCCGTTACCTGCAGAAGGAAGCCATGCACCCAGCGCAGCCCCGCTCTCTTTAACTCCAGGTGACTTTCTGCCGCTTTCCTCCGTGGTGCTGATCGTTTCACCACGGAGGAAAGCACTTCATTAATTGCAGTACCCATAAGGAGCTGTACAAATGCCGCAGTGTATTTAGTTGAAAGCCCAGTGGATCTGCACATCTCTCATCGAAATAATATGCTACAAAGGGGCGGACTGGCCATCTGTGTGTTGAACTTTCCTGTCGGCTCCCAGACCGTAGTCGAGGAGGGCAGAAGCAACAAGCTTCAGGTTCAATAACCCACTTTAGCTTAAATGACTGGAGAGAGGCGAGCTCTTCTTGGGAGGCCGTTGCATTTATTTAGCTGTTCTTGTGTTTCACAAAATACAGACCTCTGTTTTTCTGCTTCCTCGTTTCACTTCCAGAAACAAACACACGTTCCCTCACTCACTCTATACACATGCCTCTCTCTTAAAAGGGACAGCGATCTCATCTCACTCTGCATGACCCTAATATCATAACATGTGTGTTCTGGAGAATCACAGAACGGACGATCGTCCTTATTATTATGCAAACAATTGGCTTGGTGTGTAAGGACCTTTAAAGACATCAAAAAGTGCATTTTGCATGATAGGACACAAGTTGTTGTTTCTTTAGTATGTGGGCGTGTAATAAGTGGGATAATTTCATTTCATTTCAAACCTTTATTTAAACAGATAGGTCCCTTGAGATCATGGATCTCTTTTACAAGGGAGACCTGCAATAATGAGCAGTGAGGCGGTCATTATTGGATTTAGGTTGATCATGGAGCCCTACGTGAAGCGGTTGGGTGTTCTTATTCCAATAATGACCGCCTCACTGCACATTATGCCTCACTTAAGATTGTGTCTAAATTCACTAGATTGATTCAAAAGAGTGTAGTCCTGCCTGATTGTGCAGCTCCTGCAGCTGGAGGGTAATCTCTGCATCACTCGCTCTGCTCTCCAGCTCTGTCTTCTGACTCTTCAGTGCGCTGATCTCATCTTGGAGAACTCCCACCTTCTCCTGAGACACCCTCAGCTCTTCCTGGTTCTCGATCATCTGAAAGAGATTACCATTTTACAATGAATGCTTTAAAGCTGAAGTAAGCACAGAGTTGTTGTCAGAGTATCCTACAAAATGTCATTTATTAAAAAAAAAAAGAGTATTCCAGAAGCATTAAGGAAGTCTTACAAGTGTTTGCAGCTCCTCTGTCTGTGCACTGCTCTCGTTGGGAGGAGCTTCCTGTTGGGATGTCTCTGCATTCTCCAGCCGTTTGATCGTCTCCCTCTGTTGGCGGTTCTTCTCCAGGGCTGTCCTCAGCTCCTCCTGATTCTCAATCATCTGTTTGGGAAAAAAATAATTTATGTTTGGGCTACACCAGCATTTCTCAAAGAGTGGGGCGCAGAGATGTGATAGGTGGGTCGCGAATGGACGGGAGATTTTTTTTTAAAAATACTTTTTTTGGACCTCAGGCCAGAATCGAACCTGGGTCTTTGCGGGCGGTAGTGGACTTTTACAGCCGGTGACTCGCAACGGCGGTGGACTTTCACAAGATTTAAAGATCTCCTATCATGCTATTTCTAGGCATATATTATATCAGATATATAAAAAACATATTCTAAAGATGTTCGGATTATTGTAAAGTATACAGCTCCCTTTCATCTGAGTGTTGAGAGCTGTATCCATAAATTCATGTTGTGCTCAAAGTGCACCAAATTGATGCATTTTACTTCAACATTAAAAAACAAATCTTCCCGGGGGTGCATGCCACCGGACCCCCCTAGAAGATGTGAGGTCCACCCCCCCGGGACACCCCTAAAGGATGTGAGGTCCACCCCCAAATAAAGCAGGTGAAAATAATTAAATTTAATACATTTTCTTTTAGTAAACACTGAAAACGGGTCCCACAGACACAAACAGCACACAAAGGTTAAAGGTAAGCATATAATAATGTTAAAATGTGCTAAATATATATACTAGGCATGGGAACGATTAATCGAATATTCGAATAATTATTCATGTATTCGAATATGAGTTATGAATATATTTTTTTATTTTATTAATTTTTTTTTGGGAGTGATGCCTAAGTTGATTACATATTATCAAATGTAATAATTCAATGACAGTGCCATAGCTAAGTGTGTTAGGTGACCAT